>JAWWMP010000041.1:28200358-28230303 GCA_035047865.1 Dendrocincla tyrannina | reverse complement strand
ATAGAGGGGGTAGAATACATAGTTTTGATCACCCCCACACAGTGATAACTGGTCCCTCCTGCTGAACTAGGACAGTAACATTAGGTAAATTACATACATACCTATCCTAGTAACATTTTTGTTTTAAACGTGAAATGTATGACTCAAATCCAAGGCTGATAATCTTGTTGTTGTGCTGAACAGAGTATTGGAAAGGCCTAATGTGTCAGAGAAATTACTTAGGCATTACTTCGAACTTGCTTCTTGCCTTGGTATTTTGGGTAGGGTAATCGCTCAAGACAGCTAAGAAAACTGTTGTTGACAACTGGAAGAGGAATCCCCTGTGATAATAAGAAGATAATAATCTCCCAAACCAGAAAACTGTTTTTGAGAGATTGTCTATTAATTTATCCTAAAAGTATTGAGAAACCGTTATTTCAAAAAGGTACACAGTGGAGATTGTAAAGACAGCTCTTCAGATAAGTGCAAAGTCTTAATGTGCCTTGAAGTTTTTAAAAAACTTCAAAAGCCACAAAAATTGATGTAAGAAAGAATCTGGCAGAGACAACTTGTGGTTTTATACCATTTACTTTGGTAAAGAGGAGTACAAATATCCTAGACACAGTCTGTATTTTCATTTTTTGTACCTGGATATTTGTCTGTGGAGGGCATTCTCAAGTCATGATATTAAGTTGCTTGCAAACTCATACAAACACATTTGTCTACAGAACAAAAGGATTTCGTGTGATCTCTAACGAAGAACAGCACCCTCCTCCAGCACATAATGAGGATTTGTGATGCACTGTGTTTATCAAGTCATTTTCTCAAGTGTTATGTAAAGAAATTACACAGCTTGACATTTTTTGTTGCTACCGTGATCTGTTATTGTCTGGTATTTGCAAAACATTGGCCTTTGTAGATTCCAGATGACATTACCAATATGATACTGATTCATTTCAAAATTGCCAAACTGACTTTCAGTAGAGTTCTGAAGCTATAGTCCTTAAATACCTTTTCATCAGCAGCTTTTGTGCTGGTTTTCTTCTTGCACATTTTTCATTCAGATACTAACTTTCAAAGGAGAATAAGCACTACTGACTTTGTGTCACCAGAGCAGGAAGCAGAGAAGGACACTTGAGTATATCCCTTGCTTTACAATATTCTGCCTGCTCATTTCCGATCTTAAATCTTGATGTTGATTATCTCACCAGAACCTTTGAAAATATGCTGCTGTTTCTATTTTTAAGTATTTTCTGTATTGCTCTTGCATAAAATGTAGTGGTGAACTAGTAAAACCTGCTTTTTTAGTTGTTAGTGTAGCACAAGTTAATAAATTATTAGTCTTGCTATTAGCACGGAGAAAAAAGCCTTGCCAAATATGGTGATTATTTCTGTATTGCATTAACCTTTTGTTATGAAACAATGGAATTCCTTGATGCCACAAAGCCCTGCGGTTTTTTTATTAAAAATCAGATTTGCAGGTTTGCATCGAATAGAGTAATGGATGAATAGGAATTGTGTTAAATGGGCAATGTAGCCTTGAAAATGAAGTTACAGTTGCTCCTCTGCTTTGACCAGACAAGGTTGTTGCAGAGGTGAAGGAGATCTTTGTAGCAGTAAGTGTTGCAATGCGCTCTGTTACCCATGGACTTAAGGACATAGAAGTACTCTCAACAATCGCAGCCCCTCTGTTTTTCTGTCTTTGAAAATATATGAAGAGGAAAGGCTAAAGGATGAGTCCCTTCTTCCTTAAAAAGTTTTCCTGGTTGGCATCTAATACCTGCTCCTCTGTATTCAAGTTGAATTACACAGCCAGGTTTTGCCAAGTAATTAACTATTCAAGTTATTGTTTGAGCTAGAAAATAATCCATTTGACTTTGCCATAAAATCAGTAACATTTATATAGGTTATTTTTGTCTTATTCTGTTAGGTGTAAGAATTTGTCTGTATCTTTCTGGAATTCCTATTGGATGCTGCCCTCTGATGTTTGTGGAGTGAACTGCTTTTGGGAAGCTGCTTTTAGGTAGGATCTGTTATTAAATAGTACTTTATTATTTGATTGCAGACAGGTGTAGCTGCTATTTAGCAAAGTGACAAAGCAAAATATTTTGATTGCTTCACATGCATTTCGCCTGCTTATATTATGGTGGCCTTTAGCTGGATTTTTCCTGTTACATTATGTTTTTAAAATTGTAGACTCAAGTTTTGCTACAAAGAGTAGATTTTTTTTTTCCATTATGTTGCTTCATGCTTCATTAAATAGAAACTTGCTAGCATCTGTTAAAAGCCTGCTTGAATATAGTGTGAAAAGTTAATGATAACTTAATTATTTTCCTAAAGTAAGACTTGCTGCACAATAATACCTACGATGTAACTTGCAACAAAAACTGACAGATATGCTTAGTAGTTCAGTTTGGATTTTTTTTATTCAAGTTATGTGTTTTATAGAATTTGAGGAGGGTACTTCAACCAAAAGTACTGAAACAACCATTTTAGAATGTTCTTTAAGATACAGTGTGTTAAAGCATAGACTGTGTCCTTAAAGTTGCATCTTTACACATAAGTATGACTCATGGAGTAGTTCAAGATCATTTGAAATCAGTGAGCTTTGAGCAGGTGCTGATTCTAATAATGGATAATAAGGATCTTGTCTCTGAATTAATCAGTGTAAGATCAATTGCTTATTCTGTATGTGGGAAGCATTTTGTAGCTATTCTGCCCCCACATTTTTTACCACCATTCTGATTATCAACTTTATTGAGAGAGAATGTCTTGTGTTGCGCTTTTGGCACAGAGTATTGTTAGCTTTCACACTGACAGAGGAAGGATGAGATTGGTTTTACATCCAGTGGTATAGATTTTATAAAAATTTAAAAAATGCTGATAAAGATAACAGGCTCAGGTTTTGCGTGGTCTAAGTGATGCCTGTCTTTTTTAGTACACCTTTCAAGGTGTGCAGTGTCATCGAGCTGGTATGGCTGCTTATTTCCTACTGAACTGATTAAGAAAAAATTTCTAGCGTCATTACTATGACTATCTGACCAGCCTGATTACAGTTGTTGGGACATTGCAACTAAGTGGGTTTTAACTTGTGTTGCCTACTAAAAAAGAAAGTTGCACTAATTTTTGAGTATATTGTCTTTCACATGTTGTGGATATGTTGAGATGAATTGTGAGTCCTAAAAAAAAAGGGACTTCTCTAAACTGGCTAGCTCATTGGAGGATGTCACTTCATACTTTTATAGTCAGTTTAAACTTATTAATATATTGTAACTTCAAACCTAATCTACTATTTGAGTTGGCAGTTGAATAAATGATATTTGGAGGTTGTATGCAGTGGGATCATTAGCATACTTTTACAAAATAAGCTCTGATTACGACATGTTTTTAATTCAGTGTGGTAGTAGAAAGTTAAGCTGAGTAAAAACTAGAATTTTAGTAAAAACTTTCATCCCTTTCAAATCCAGATAATGTCTGTAGTTACCTTGATCCTACTTCTGTTAAGTGTGGGAATGATTGAACAGCTGCATTTTAATCAGTATAGGCTTTGCCGCCTTCTTACTTCCATGCTAATTGTAAAAAACACCTCTATGGGTAAAATATTTGCACTCATAATAATATGAGTAAAATATAACCTTATTAGGTTAGCTCTTTATAGTGAAGAAGAAAACACATTTGTGGGAGGCTTCTGTTTGTTCTTTTAGTAAATGTAAACAGCTTTAACACAGCTGAGCCTGACAACCTAGTTTGTTTCATTATAATATCAAGGAAACATAGTTTAATGGTGTTATGGAAGGACTGAGAGACCTTTTAATAAAGGACTTTGTTTAAGTAGCTGAATACTGGATACCTCATACATTATAGACCATACAGAGAAAAGATCAAAGAAAAAAAAGCTACTCTAGCTTTTTCAGAACGAGTGTGGGAGAATTTGCTTTGATGTAGAATAATTTTTAAAATGTTTTGTGTAACTTACAAAATTATTCTTTTTTGTGTTACTGGCATGTGACAGTGGTGATACATAAAAACTAGTGGTGCAAATTAGGATGATGGCAGTTTTCTCATAAAATTACAAATATTTTTACATAGTTCGAAACTCATGCAATTAGATTCAAAATGGAAACTCCTTAGTGAATAGGCCAGAGTAAAATTTAAAGGAACAACTGTTATTCACACAGCTTTGCTCTCAGTACCTGGATGCTGATCTTTCCTTCCTTGGGTCCCCCAAATATGTTAAAGTAATAGGAGAGGATGGCTTGATTATCAGTGAATTTGAGCAGGGAGCTTCCTGTTGATCCCTGGGCATGTTCCTTATCGTACATCAACACATGAGTTACAAAGGAACTCTAATGCACCAAATTTGTAGCAAAGAAGTAAGGTGGACTTGTGGCTTTCTGTAATAACAGGGTCTTTATATTTGAATGTGGCTTAGAAAAAGGAGATAAAAATGCCCTGGTGACACTGGCAATTCTTTGAAGGTACCCAGGTCACACTAGATGCTGTGATGCTGTGGCTGCTCTGGAAGGTATGGAACCTGGAAGGCAGCAGTGTATGTGTGCAGCAGAAGGAGCTGTTGTACTGTGACCTCAGTAAAGCAGAAGGGGATTGGGGTAGGCTTAATGATTACAAATTAGATGGAGTTGTATACAAGGTGTTCCTGTGGGTTTGGTACCCTCTTACCTGCATTCTCCATGTGCTCTGTGAGAATAGGAGTACCCTACCTTAAGCAAATGTAAGTGACCCCCACTGCTGTACCTTGTGTCAAGTCTAGAGGACAGAGATAATATTTTTGTGGAGCTGGTTTTATTTTATGGACGATAAATTTTGGATTGTGTTTGTTTTTTTTTTTTTTTTTTTTTTAGCTCCTCACTTTTGAAAGTGTCTTAACCCTTTCAAACCTGTATTTGACATTCAATAAGGGTTCATATCAGAGCTGTGATATACTCTGATACCAAATTTACTCAGGTTCAGACAAGTTACTGTTTTTGTAAAATAAATTTTATTTTGCTCTTTGTCAACTCAGCTACTAAACTGCTAAAAAAAACTTATTGCCAAAAGATCCTGTGTCATTTGGTTGTACCAGATACTGGGATGTCTAAATGAACATGGTTCTCCTTTCCCTGGCTTCTGGTGAGGAAGTTGTGTGCAGTTGAATGATGGGAAGAAGGGTTATAGAGACTGGAAAATTCAGAAAGGAGAAGTCAAAAAGGGAGCAGTTGAATGCAGATAATGTTGAAAAGAATTACGGGAAAGACCAAAGCCATGTATTGAAGAAGGGAGTGATGGGATAGATAATTGGTCATGGGATAGATAATTGGTTCTGTGCTGGGACATGTTCACATTGAAGGTGAGCCTGCAGAGCTCAAGCTTATAAGCTCTACTGGACAATTTTTATTTTATACTGCTGCTAGTGTCAGGCTGTGGTTCCCAATGGTCTGTATGCAGGGAAGTAAAATGCAGCTTATAATCACTAAAGAATGTCTCTTCATGGTGTTTAGAGTAAGAAAGACCACGATTCTGGAGTCTTGTAACTTCTGCCTTAATAAGTTTCTGAGATCTAATATGTCTCATCCCCTTTGTAGTGGATAGTCCCCAGAAGAAATAGTGGCCTGTTTTTTTGCAACAGCTTCTTTGCTCCATCTGATAAAACTTTGTTATGAACTTATGGATCTGAGTCCAGCTGTTCCTCATACTGTACAAGCTAAAGTTGTTAGCTCTTTCTAAATATTTTTTTTGCCTTTAAAAATTGTTTTTAAGCACAGATTTAAAAAATTGAGCTCATGAAGTCAGAAATTCATGGAACAGAGATTGTGTGAACAAAACAACTGTAAAAAGTATTATAAATATCAGGGTTTTTGTATGACTTGAAATGTTCTTTTATTCACAGATATCACTAGATGTAGATATAATAAAATAGTCTTTGCATATCAGTGTGTTTTAAAGTTGCTTTGGCATAATTTTTGTAATTCTTATGTAATCCTCATTCATGGAAAGCCATGTGTTACATGTGTTTCAGGAGCTTGGCTTGCAGCTATGCAGTTTGTGTAGGTTTTGCTCTTATTTATTACATGACCTTGTAATATCACTGTAGGCTCTCATGACTTCAGGGCTTAATTACTGTAATTCCCTTTTCAGTGGATTAGTGATGAGGCTAATCTACTGCTTGCAGCTTGTTCACACTGTAGCAGTGTACTTATTTGTGGGTTTCAACTACCCTCATCATATTCAACTTGCATTGTGTTTTTTTACATTATTACTTAGTACATGGTGTAATGTTTAAATTAGCTTTATGTATAAAGGTCTGAATGGGCATGCTTTGGTTGCATTTCAAGATTTTTTTTTTTTTTTGTTTTGTTGCTCTTAACGAATTTTTCAGATTTTGCTGTAAGACATAAAAGGTTTCAGTCTGCAGATTAAATCACCCGAATATAGACAGCTGCATACTGGTGTCTATGTCAAGTAGGTCTTAAACAGTCATTAAACTTGAAAGAGTGTAGAGGATGATCCAGGTGACGAGCCATTTAATTGCTGAAAAGTAAATGCTCGGTGTTAATCAAGAAGCTCTCGGATATCTTATAAATCTCCTTACAATTAGTAGATACAACATGATCTTTGAAAACACTCCGTCCTTCTGGACTGGCAGCTGGAGATCAGGTGGGATATTCTAGAGTTTATTAAATGGCACTATACCTATGTTAAAAGTTGATTCAAGCCTTAGGTGTTTACTTTGAAATAAGATGAATTACTGTCTATACTCCATAACCTGGCACTAGATCTCTGTTGGCTTTAATGAGACTTTCAACACAGTCACATATGTTAGCATCTTTGTTTATGTGCCCTATTTTGGATCTGAATCTGATTTATGAGGTCTTTTCTTTCATGGGATTTTTAGTAATGCCCCAAGCCTTGACTTAAGGCTGCATGTTCTAATTAAAATTTTATTAATCTTAAATCCCTGGGATACTGGACTTTTTAGTTCCAGGTCATTAAATTCTTTCAAAATGAAGCGTGGCAATTATTTATGGCACTAAAATTCAGCAGTTTTATGGTGGTCACTTTGTTTATATTTTGCCTCTTGGAACTGAAAATAATTTATGTTGCTATTCTGTGCTTAATGAAAAAAGGCATATTTGCATGCTATCTATTGGCATTTTAAAGGAAAATTTGTATGTATCTACATAGTTATATAAATTGGGTGGAGACTGTGCTAAAAATCACATCTTTTAATTTCTGTTTTGAAGTATCTCTCTTTGACAAGTTTCTAAGAATGGATGGTTTGTCAAGCATTTCTCTATTGTTACTAGTTTAGGAAATCAGCATGGGGTTTTGTCTGCATAATTTGGCATTAAACTTGTAATTTAAACCTTCAGATACTCTCAGTTCTATTAGCCCCCCTCTACCTCTAGTCTGTACAAATAGCTCAAATGCATATTGTTTTGAAGTTGATGTTTAAAATCTTTGAAAGCTTTTCTGACTAATTGAATATATGAAATTCAGGAGAATATGGTTTTCAGTTTAGTATGCCCATTGTTTGTCACCAAGCTAATGGCATTTACCTGATGATAATTTTAACCTGTTGTATTAAAATAATGAAATAACTTTAAAATGTAGTGTCAAGGACGTGGACAGTGCATGTGGTCAGTGTACCTCAGGGATTTTCCAGAACCACTGGGAGCATCAAAGCATCCCACAAGGCCATCTGACCTATTAATTTCCTACGTCTTCCAACCCTGGTTGTACTCCTGCAACACAGAAGGATAGGAGAGAACTTTTTGTGTTTTATCAGTGCTTAGGTGAAGTGCTGAACCATGAGTTTGACAAAAAAGGACTTACTGGAGCAGAAAATGGATGAAACACCTAGATCAGTCAAAAATGTTCTTAACAGAACTTCTTGAAAATAGGGCTTATCTCACTTTTATTGTTGAGTTTAAAGCTGCTGTATTTGTCATTTTTACCTATGTCACTACTTAGTGCAGGGAAAGGGAAAAAAATTAACTCGTGTATAGACTTAATGTGCTGTCAGCTTTTCACATTTCTATGTAACTTCATGTAATCTTTCTTTTAAAATAGCCATTTTGATGAAATTCCTTTCTATTAATGGATAATAAGATTGCTAAGAAAGTAAACAGTGTAGTTTCAATATATCTCTTCTATGCCTGGTTTTTCCCTTGTAGGCTGGGATAGTGGGAGTGAATATGAGGATGATTCAGGTTAAATGTAAGCATACATATGAGGTCTAATGCTGTAGTTTGCATGTTCTGTTTGAGTTGTATTTTGCTAGTTTAAGTATGATAAAGGGTATTTTTTTAAGTTACTTCCTGCAGTGAATAGTAGAGCTTTTTTTTAAGCCTGTGCTAGAAATAATGTCAAATGAAAAAATATTTTTTGTATCAGATATGATTATATGAAAACACGTCCTTCTGAGAAAATGCATCTAGCAGTGGTGGCCTGTGGTGAAAGACTGGAGGAGACTGTCACTATGTTGAGATCAGCCATTATTTTCAGCATCAGACCTCTCCACTTTCATATTTTTGCTGAGGATCAATTACATGAGAGCTTCAAAGACATAGTAAGTATTCAACGAGTGTATTCAATCAATTTGTAGCACAATTTGAGTAATATATAACAATTTCTCTACTTGGATAGTAGTTGTTTCATACAGTGGCAGGGGTCTAAAAATAAGGTAATAAGGCATTCGTAATGTTGGATGGGTAATTTTGGATTTTTTTTTCCCTGTAGAAGAATGTCAGTTGCTGATATCAAAGTTCCTCCTAGGGACAGTCCAAAACTTCCTGATTTGTGAACTTAAATCTGTTAAATACAAATTTCTGATGTTCTGAATGCAAACCAGTTATCTTGTGTGAGCTTATATAAAGTTGGCTTTACAAAAAAAATATTATATATCTGTCCATTTTGTCCCTGTGCTTACAGCATGAGTCAGCCTTACATTGTTTAGACAGTGAAACACCAGTTTTTGAAAATGGTAGATACGGTTATGTCTAATTTAATAAATTGAAATTATTGAATATAACATTATGACTGTAGTAGCAGTTTTAGAAGCTGATTAGGATATAACTATGGAGGTGTTTACTATTTTTGTGCATAAAATGTCTTATTAACTGTGACATTAGTATTTTATGCATTCTAATATATATATATACACACATACTAATGTTATGCGGTCAGTAACTGTGGCAAAAATGGAGTAAGTGATTTTAAATTTCAAAAGACTGTTATTTCTGTGGAAACTAGTTTTAGTTTAGGGGAATAGCTTTATTTAATGTACTTACTTTTGTAAATACTAATTTATTTTACTTTCTCTTTGCGTATGATCTGATATGTATTTTCTTCATAGTGGCCTGCAGGTGCCACTTTTTGTCTGAGTATTTTGATTAGCTGACAGTAGTTCGAGAAGTATTTGTGTTACAGAAAAGAGGTGTTGCAGTCGTGTTCAATTATCAACTTGAATGGGAGATTGGTTTGTTTTTTGTAATAGAATTGACCATTCTATTCTAAGTAATTTCTGTGATTTCTTCTTTTCACATAGCTTGATGAATTCCCCTATGAAGGAAAAGTTAATTACACATTATATCCAATAACATTTCCAACTGAGAGTGCAGCAGAATGGAAGAAATTGTTTAAACCATGTGCTTCACAAAGGCTATTTTTGCCAGTAAGTTACTCTGTAATAGGACAATCCAGAAGTCTATTTATGAAGGATCAAGCTATCCTTGTTAATCTGATATCTGCTTGTTGTAAAATGAAGGACTACTACAACTTCTGAAAGTTACTTTTATGACATCCTAAAAAATCCTCTGAATTTAACCTTCTTCTGTGACACTAATACCCTATGGAATAAAAGTCCTTTTGTTACTTGCTGCATTATGGCACAGTATCCTCAGAGAGAGGTATAGGTCATGTCATCCTCTCAGAGGCAAGAAGGACTTATCACACCTCATCTCCTCATTTAGTTGGAAATTTTCATGCATGCGTGAGTCTGAGAAGTATTAGAGAAAATGAAACATAAACCAGGCTGTTCTTGCCAGTATTTTTTGCAGCCTTTTCTTTGCTCGCGTAAGACATTTCAGAAATCATCCTTCAGGCTTGGTGAATTAAAGCAGTGGCAGCTATTTCCCAAACGCTGTCTTATCTGGGGCTTTTACATCCCTCCCTTGTTTGATTAGCTGCATAGGAAAGCAAGGGAACAGGAGCAAGGTAGGAGCTCCTGTTAATGTTTTACCTGGCCTGCAGACCTGCTCCTGAGGAGTCCTGACTTATAAAATGTAGACTGAGTGCCTTTGCATTACTTTTGTGTATAAAATCTCTGTTTTCCTCTACAAAAATTCTTTCAAATGCGAGGAGTGATGACAACTTTATTGACTGCAAATTGTCAGCCTAAAATGAATTTATTTGCATATGACGAAAATGTGTTAAACTTTATTGTGTAATTGCAGCAACTTCTGTTTTATGAAGAGAAGTTCAATAAAACTTAAAAGTTTGGTTTTTAATTTCTTTCCCGCACAGTTAATCCTCAAAAATGTGGATTCGCTACTGTATGTTGATACTGACATCCTCTTTCTGAGGCCTGTTGATGATATTTGGTCTTTTCTGGGGAAGTTCAACTCCACACAAATTGCTGCAATGGCACCAGAACATGAAGAGCCTCGTATTGGGTGGTATAATCGCTTTGCTAGACATCCCTATTATGGAGTAACGGGAGTTAATTCTGGAGTCATGTTAATGAATATGACACGTATCAGAAGAAAATATTTCAAGGTATGTGTGTTGCCCTTATTGCATTTTCTGTGGATTTATGTCTTTAAATTCTAATTCTGTTTCAAATTCATGTGTATTTTTCAAAATCTTTTTCCTATAATTTTAATAGTATTCTCAAAGTACACTGTTTAAAATAGTATCTATTTCTTGAATGTCATTCACTGTAAGACTTGGAGTTCTCTAATTTCAAGTGTGTTTGATTGGTTTAATTTTTCTTAGTTCTGAGAGATCCTGACTTGATACAATTTACTGTTAATTACATTGCCAGTAGATATGCCAGCATTTTTAATTCACTATAGGGATCCCAGAAAAAAGTTTATGTAAAGTTGTAACATGTGTGTAGTTGTATGACCAGGAGGTGGCGCTAAAACATTTAGTAAGTTGTTTAAAATGAAGGTTTCCAAATTTTGATCTTTTACTTTTTAAACCAGGTGATTGACACCCTAAGTATCTTTCTATTTATTTTGAAGTCATAGTTTCTGTAGTATTTACATGAAAGTATTTACTACTTCATGCATGAAAGCAGTGCATGCAGCAGTAGAAATGGTCATTGATTCTCAGATGGAAGGTTTTTCTTACATACTTGAAACACAAGTACAAGAGCAGTGCTGTGTGATGATGCTTGGGGGAAAAGCACATCTCTGTTTAAGAGAGGTTTGATTAGGGAAAAACAATAATTCAGTCAAAAACTTTTGGAAGTGCATCACGAGAGGGGCAATATAAACTTCCAGTAGACATTACTTCTCTCCCATTTCCAATTTAATAAACAGCTTTCGTCTTAAAATTTTCACTATGTAGTTTTGTTAGGGAAATTCAGAGAATTTAGGAATTTAGGAAAAATGTAGAAGGAATTATCTCACTTGTAGTTAAAATAGAAAATTATAGCAGCTATAGTGTATAGGTGTAGTTTCTCAAAGAAGAAAACTTCTCTGTATATATCATTGGTGGAATCTTGCATTGTCTACTTTGTTTTACTGATTATAGCATATGGAGAAATGAAAATATGGACACATGTAATGAGAAACATGAGACTGAAAACTGCACGTATCTTAACCTCTGACAATGCACTTCTGTGTAGTGCATTATTTTTAGTGTGGTAAACACTTTTGATAAGGTTGATCTTTTATTCATACCATGCCAGAATTCTGGTTGGGCTTCTCAGTACAACTTGGATTATCGATTTTTTGGAAATGTTGTGTTTTTACTAAAATTTGAGTTAAAATTTTTGAAAGTGTGCAGATTATGTAGGATATTAAAATTGTCTGTAAAATTAACTAGTTTTCTAGAGGACAATGTGAAGTCCTTTCTCCTTAATGCCTAAAGCCAGTGTTTTCTTCAAATTTGTCTATATATACAGATTTAAGTAGGTGAAATAGTTAATGAGTATTTTGAAATTTCAAGTGGAACATTGCCATTTTCCCTTGGTTCTAGAGGGCTGGAATATTTTCCAAGTCCTGAAAAATATCTGCTCTGTATTCCTGGTTTTGCCATGTGTATTTATTATGCAATGAAACCTGTCAGATTGCTAAACCAAAAGCAGCCTTGGAGGAAGTGATTTTTTTACAATTGCTCTTTATTATGGAGGTGAGTATCTTAAGACCTCACTGTAAGGCAAAGCATAAATCTATATGCTTTTTTTATGATCTTGCTAGCAAACTTCAGTATACCTAACATGATGTACTGTTTCTGGCTAAGTGGGTCACTGAACTTCTTTCTGTAGTGAGGAAGATTGTGTGTCATAACTGGTATGAGGAATCAGAATAGAAAAAATTGAATTTTTCTGAAAACATTCAACTTAATGCTCTTTCTCATGTTGTTTAGTATGTACTGAACTAAGCAAGGCTGCTTGATGAGTTGGAGACTAAGCAATCATACAATTAAGGGCAAGGAACTGACATTGAAGTTGGCTACCCAGTGCTGTGCAACTACACTAAGTACTTGTAGTTATGAAAGGGCACTTGAGCAAGGAAGGCAGAAACAAAGGAAAGTTTCCTGATGTGCATGATTCAAAGCCCTTTTTGATGGATTTAGTTAACAAAAATAATAAAAAAGGCAATTAACCTATCCCCATGCTCCATTTCCTTTGCTTTAAATGTTAGAAATACATCACTTTTTGCCCATAATAGTCATAATTCTTTGGCATCCTTCTTAGAACGTTACTGTCACTTCAAACTTGGACTTCCTTTTCCATGTGATGCATATATACTTCTGTCCCTTGCTTTTGCATATCTTCTGAACTTCATGCTTGTGTGGTGTGTCTGTTCTTCAGACATTTAAGACTAGTGATGCACATCAGGAAATATTCTTTCACTCCTGCTTGATTGTAAAAAGTAGAAAAGAAACAAAATAAGATGGTGTGTTCTGTATAGATGGTGTGTTCTCTATACCTGTTTTTTGGAGGGTGGTTTGGTTTTTTGGGATTGGGTTGCTGAGAACTCATTTCGTGCATTAATTTGATCCTTTCCCTTCCATTCCTGTACTCACCCTCATCCCTCATCATTCCTGCTTTCATTGTCCTGTACATATTTATCATGGAGTCTGACTGTCTTGAGCAAGAAACACAGATATAATGTTTGAATGCATGGTGTTTTGACATATATGGATTTTCTGTTTCAACTGAAGCATTTTGATATGTCCTCTTAGGATACCCCTCTTTATTTAAATCCTTGCCCAGTATCTTTCAGGTCCTTGTATAACAAATGCTGAGCATCCAGATGCTTTGCCTCTTTCTCTATATCTTTCTAACAAGTATAATATTTATTTATTCGAGCTTTGAAGACTCTAGACTAGACTCTGCATTAGACCTTATTGCCAGCGACCAACATACTTACCAGTGAGACTTTTTGGTGTTGAAAGGCTCAGAATTGTCTCTGACAGGAGAGTACCTGGTGATTTCTAAACCATGCTGCTGCCTTAGTACTTCTACCTGTTGGACACACTGGAGAAATGTCCTCTGGTATCCAGCTTGTTGTAGCATGCTCAGTCCTGCTAGAACAGCTTGCGGATATCTAATCAGAGAGCTGCTAGGTTACCTGAAATTTAGGAGTGATAGTGCTTGATCATTCTCATCCTGTATCATAGCGAGGTAGCTCAGCCTGAGTAATGACTAAGGAGGAAACGAAGTCATTATACAATATTGATTATTGAGATCTTTGGAGAGCGCTCAGCAGGGGACCCTTTCAGTTCAGTCTCTCTGAGTACCTGGAGCTTGGTCCCACAAACTTGCGGAGCATCACAGGGCCCTAAGATACACAAGCCTTCTTACAAAAACTCTACTGTTCACGGAGACTTGGAGAGACGATTTTCATCTTCAGGTTCCTTGAATGGCTTAATAAAAGTAGTATTGGTCAGTAGGAAAAATTGCAAACTTCGCAGCAAAACTTTGAAAAAGATTTAGTGTAGTTGAATCTATACACAGTAGGCCTGAGAGTGTATAACTTCCCTTGTGACTGATAGCAAAGGAGCTACTCATCTCAAACCTTGGGAAGAGAGTGGATAGGGGTAGAGTCTGCCCTAAATTCAGGGTAGGGGCTATCCTAATATCCCTTGCCACCAACACTGCAGAAGCTTTTGGACTTTACAGGTAACTGTTCCGTGTTGTGTCTCATTAACTATATCAGTCAAATGCAGTAGAACTAGAAAATGCTTCATTCTTTTATAGAAAGCTCTGAATTTGTTTATATTTATTCAGGAGGCTCAATAAATTCTTCAAGGAGTTTATAAGTTCTGGGAATTTTTGTTTCTTTGAAAAGCTGCCTGTACATCTCTTTTTTTTTTTTTTTTTTTTTTTTTTGTCACTGTAGTGGCTAGAGCATTTCTCTAAACAGTGGAAGTTTTGAATCAGAATATTCCTCCAATGCTATGAATTTAAATCTGCGGATTTTTTGTCCATTGTAGTTTTTTCAGCTCAAAATTACAGACTGAGCTGCTTGAGGCCTCTAAGCATCTTTCTTCTGGGGTCACGTTGATTTGTAAGAGTCAGGAGGAGCCAGAAGATGGATAAATAAAAAGCAAAACCAGAGACTTCGGCTAATGGTTATAGGATTTGTCTGGGTAGCAATAAACCTGTAGTTCCATGCCTTGCTCCAGGATTAAGTAGTCTTTTGTCCACTTACTTATTAAAGCCTCAATCTTCTCAGGACTGTCAGGTCTGGTCATTTTAGACAAGCATCCTAGCTATTTGGCTGTCTGTGGTGCCTAACTGAAGTTGTTACTCCTGTTACTTGTCTTGTGTGTCTTGAGTCTCTGTGTATATATGCAGCACAAATATATGCACTGTATGCACACATGTGAGTGCATGTATTTGGACAATACTCTTGGGTGCGTGGTATGACTCATGGGAATGGTCCTGTGAAGGGCCAGGAGTTGGACTCAATGATCCTTGTGGGTCCCTTCCAACTCAGCATATTCTGTGATATATACAGATACCTGTGTGTGCACATAAGTGTTACTGAATGTAGTGTCGTTGTTAAACACTGCATAACAGGGCATGAGACTAGACTTCCATAATGGAGCTCCTGATGGTTAATGCCTGCATGTTGCCTTTGCTAAGCAGCAGTTATAAAATAGGAACATAAAACATGCAAGACTATTTAGGATATGGAAGAGGTAATAGTAGGTGACTTCTTTGGTATTTGTATACATATAGATGTAGATATTTTTTTAAACTGAAAGAGAGATAGCAAATAGCCCAGATATGGTGTTTTAACAAAAAGTCTTAGACCAGTAAGGCAATGTGAATAGAGAGCAATGACTTTTATCACATTTGTTAAGTTAGTTGTTGTGATGCCAGAGATCCAGGCAGTCATGGAAAGGAACAAGTTCTTAGAAAACCAAACAAACTGCCAGCAAATTAAGTCCAGAGAGAGTGTGCAAAGTAGAGGTTCATGGGTATGCTTTAGAAAAAAAAAAAATCAAAAGTTCAGAGAGTTTCTATGACTTAAACCATTATAAACTCCTTTTTTACCATTCAGCGTTGCATAGGGCTGTAGTTCCAAGAAATATGTGAGCCTGTACTGCTCTACTAGCTGCTTCTAAAAGGAAGGTTCCTGACTCTTCCAGCTTTTTCCTGACTTTTCTATTTACCTTGTCCTAGCCTCTGATGTTTGTTGGTCCTTTCTATGATCAATTCAATTTGGTAAGAGTAAGAGTAGAAAAAAGAAATCGTTCTGCTTGGTTATGGAAGTAAATCAGCTTGCAAAAACATCCAGCAAGTGTTAGCACTACACTGCTAGTGCAAGAGCAGGATTGAGTCATATAACCAGAAGGGAGTGGGCTGACTCTAAGTTGATCAACTGTTTGTGGGGCACAACGGCAACTGGTTTTGATATTGCTGTATGATTTGAGGATTTTTCCTCAGTTTTATATTTTCATACTAGAATTAAGAGAAAGGTAATATAAGGCTAAATGCTCTTGTAAGTCTGACTTCAGCCTTGGCCAGGCAGAAGTTTTCTGGTACAGAAATGAGCAATGACCAAACTATTCAAAGCACAACATTTAAACAAATTAAAAAAAACAAAAAAAAAACAAACAAACAAACAAAAAAAAAAACAAACCAAAAAACAAAACCAAACCAAAATGTAGGAAAATATCTTGATGTCCCTATTTATATTTTGTTCTTACACATTTTCTATGGCTCAAATAAAACTAGAGTTTTGAGAGTTCATAAGAGCCATGTCTAGTTTGATGGCATCACAGAAATGCTCACTATTGTTGTGGGGTTTTTTCTTAAATCTCTTGAACATTCTTTGCATGTTGTTGAATGTTGGAGACAAGGCTTATATTCTGAAATCCTTAAATTATTGTAGAGTTGTTTCTCATATTTACTTGACTAACTTCTGAAAAGCAGTTCTATTAGCATTCTACTTCTCAAGCTGTTTGACCTCACTACAAAATAGAATATTTAATCTTTTATATAATTTATATTTTATGTAGAATATTTAATAGAATATTTTAAAGAAGAAGTACTTATGACTATTCCAGTAGTTTCTCTTGTTCTGTGACTCCCATGCTGGTGTCATTATACATCACTGTTAATAAATTAATGTATAACTCTTTTATTTATGCAGAGGTTGTCAAAATAGTACAGTTTCCAATACTTAAATGTGATAGTGCTATTTGTCAAGTAGTGTTGCTTCTAGACATCTGGCTTTATGATATATGCTGTTACCTGCCTTGCATCTTCTTGGGATATACTCCGGATTTCACTGCTATTAAAACTCTACAAGTGAAATGAAAATTATACTAAATAATGACTTTAACAAATTAAAGTTATATTTCTATCTGTTGTTCTAAAACTTTGCTACTGTACTCTTATTATCCTGGTATGAGTGAGCTAATTTAATTCTGTTTTAACTCTTAGCATTGTGTCTAAATTTAAACCTTCGGTCAATGTTATATGGACGGGAAAGTTTGGGTGAGGGAGTAATCTTTACCCACTGTGATTCAGCCCAATTTATTTGCTTTTTGGAAGGTTTTAGCTTGGTGTTAACTCTGTGTTTTATGTAACTTAATCACATTGCAGTGAGCCTAATGATAATTCTTACTAGAGAAGAATTCTCCTGTGCATTTCTTATGCCTGCTCTCATCAGATACTTGCAGGCAATCATAGTCATAAATTTTTTAGGACAGAAGAGACTGTAATATTCTGTTTTGCCTTCTTACATAATATAAACTATAGATTTTTTTGTATTAATTCTTGTCTGAAATCTGATAGTATTTCTTGTTTTAGTCTTCAGTTCTGAAAGCCCTTCATATTTGGTGGCTGAAATGATTTGAGGAAAGAATAAAAACTGAACTGCTGATTTTGCACTTTCTAGTTTGTCAAAAGCTCAAACAAGAAAGTCTTTGATCCTGTAATTCTAAAACTGAGTATTTTGCTCCTAGTAATCTCTTAACATGATGTTTCTGTATACAAATCACAAACTATACTGGAGTTCTAATTTAATATTTTTTCTTCACAACTTGTAAACCTGTTGAAAAGAAGCAAAAGTACAATACTGTACTTGTTAGGAATTTTCTCTCTTTGGGACTTTATTTCACCCTCAGTCTCACAACTGAAGTACAGAGTGAGCAGCCTTGTTCCTTTTCTGTTCCAGTTGAGCTTAAAGATCGTGTAAAGATAAGGAATTGGCTTTGGAATATGTAACCAGTTAAACTGCAGAGTTTAATCTCATTGGTAATATGGACAAAGGAGGAAACTGTAGACCAGTTTAGCCCAAGTAGCACCTCCTCAACCAGAACCTTAGAAGAACTCCTTTTCATTTGAATTTTGGAATTTACTAACAGCTGTGGGTTTGATGTCTTACTGACTTTTACTAGTGAAAAATTGTGCCTTTGCTGTAGAAGGTCAAGTCCAGAGATTAAAAAAGTTAGTTCAATTCAATGGAAATTCTTTTGAAAACCTTTGAAGAATCTGTATTTTTGCACACTACTTTTTTTATCTGTATATGTGAATTTTTGAAGTTAGTGTCAGAACCTGTGTATTATCACTCTGTGATAGAGAAATTCATAAAGTGTGGATATTTAAATACTCCCCATCTGCTTCCTGTATCACTTAAATGCACTTAAAGCCTACTGCTGTACAAAAAAACCTTGGTATTTCTTGGAACTCTTAGCTTAAGATGTTTGAGGGGAATCTTCAAGACAAAAATCTAATGTGGCAGTTAAATAGAAGCAGGAGATGCATTTAATTGTCCTTCTAGGTTAATAAATGAGAAATAAAGCATATTGGAACTGTCTGTAACTATTTTCCTTAGATAGGCTTATTGGATTAAAAGGAAGAAATCATCTATACATTTGAGATTTGTACCTTGAAATGAAAATTACTGCAGTTGTATAAGGCAATTCCTTCCTTGTAGGTATAGTTTTCCTGAATGTGTGTTGTTTTGCTTTGTTTTGTTTCATAGAATGATATGACACCAGTCCGTTTACAGTGGGGAGAAATTCTTATGCCACTACTGAAGAAATACAAGTTGAACATAACATGGGGTGACCAGGATCTATTGAATATTATGTTTTTTCACAATCCAGGTAAATCCACCTTGATTTTAAGTCTAACACTATGAAGTCGATCTTTTCCATGATGCTCAAAAATCCAGGAAAATACTCTTTTAACGGACTTCTCAGTGAAAGGATTTAAGTGACTATATGCTCCTTTTTTTCTCCGAAAGCATTTACTTTGAGAGTTTGCACTGAGACACAGCACTGGAGCTTTTTAGACTGTATTTATCTGTTAGATTTCTAAACTACTGTAGAGAAATCTATGAAGCAGCCTTAAGGAAAAAAAAAAAAAAAGAGAAGATTAGTATATTTCCTGAAATAATTTTGATACTAATCCAGAGCTCTCCTTTTTCCACCCAGAAAGTCTCTATGTATTTCCTTGCCAATGGAATTATCGGCCTGACCACTGCATCTATGGAAGCAATTGTAAGGCAGCTGAAGAAGAAGGTATATTTATTCTTCATGGAAACAGAGGTGTTTATCATGATGATAAACAACCAACTTTTAGGGCTGTCTATGAAGCAATAAAAAATGTAAGTGTTTTCGGCATTGTACTTGTTATACTTTAAAGTATTTTTATCTATAGTCCTGCATGTATTTTGCTTGATAGTCACCTTGCTTGCAACATAGTAATTTTTTTCTCCTTTAAATAACATTAACAGTTTTACTAGTTTCTCCTTCATTATTTGGATGGAGTTCCAGTATATTCCTGTTATGATGAGCATCTTTGGAAATATAGTGTATACTATGTCCAAGTTAGGATTCTAAAATATTGCCTGTAGTTGTCAATGTTTATTTAAAAGGCTGTATTCTCATTCATTTAATGACTTGTCTGGGAAACATTTTACATGATCATTTGGACATCACAGAATATGTGAATGGAAGGATCCCGCAAGGGTCATTGAGTCCAACTCCTGGCCCTGCACAAGGCAGCTCCAACAGTCACACCATGTGCCTGAGAGCATTGTCCAAATGCTACTTGAAATCTGAGGAAGTTGTAACTGCAATGAGGTCTCCCCTCAGTCTCCTCTTCTCCAGGCTGAACAAGGCATCACTAGAAGCTTTCTTTTTCTGAAGATTTAAAAAGGCAGGAAAAACCTCATATTCCCAAAGTTTGTGTGTATTTATTGCAACATTTTAATACTTAATTTTATCTAGAATTGGATTGTAAAAAAAAATTTATATATTGTGTTTTGACCTTTTCTAGAGAATCAGTGTATTAATATGTTGCTGTTCCTTTAAATACTAGGCACAGTGACTTCTTTTCATACTGCAAATAAGTCATCTAATAAACTATTTATCACTACATCAGTATACTCACTGAAGAGCTGTAAAATTTAGCACTGATGCACATTTTAATGTAGCGGGCCAGCGCATGTGTATAACCTACAAAAATCAATAGTATATTTTAATGTTGCTTTATTACTTGTTGTCATATAGATATAAAAATGAAGAAAAGTACTTTTGGGGTTCTGAGGATACATTGCAGAGAAAGTGATTGTGTTTCATAAAAATATGGTTTCTTTGTTTCCTTTGAGTATTGTCAAAAACAGCAGAAAAAATTATTTCCTTTTATTTATGATCCCTTTTGGTATATGAATATATCAGAGAAAGTATGTAAAACACTGCTGATTCAATGGTAATAAGTTGAACAAAATTATGTTACTTCAAAATGCTGTTTTAAATTATCTTTTGTTTCTAAAAGTATAGCACTGTTGAATTAATAACTTTTTCACACCTATGTTAAACATAGTATGTTTGACAATCATTCAGCTTAATGAAACTTCAGTAGTACCACTCTTCATACTGCTGTTTCATTATAATTTGATAAGAATTATATTACTTAAAGGTTACATGCCATTTGAGAAAGTTACCATTCAACAAGAAAAGTAATCATAAATCATTTTAGATCTGTAAATTTTTATTTTAATAAGGTAATTTTAAATTTCCTGCTTTCCTCTCTGACTACATTCATTTGCTTACATTAAAAAATATCTTTCATGTTATGCTTATTGAAAGTATTAGAGAATATTTTTGTAATTTGGAGGTGTTTTTCAATTATTGCATTCAGAAGCATTCAAAGCTCTTGAAAACCTTTAATAAACATATGAAAACCAAATACAATGCTCAGAAGCATTTTTATAAAACTCTAATACCTCTGAGTAGTGCCAGTCTTCGGTATTGACCTTAAATTTTCTTTTCTTAACTTCTTTGCAGTATTCATTTGAAGATGATCTGGTTCATTCACTTTTGCAGCCCCTAGAACTGGAATTGCAGAAAACCATGCATACGTACTGTGGAAGAGTTTACAAAGTATTCATAAAGCAGCTATCAAAAAGCATAAGAGACTTGTATGCCAGAAGATCAAAGGGCAGGTGACTTGATTTCTGGCTGTTACTTAAAGAGACTGAAGTAGCATACTGGTCTAAAGCTGCAAGAATTCTAATACAGCTTGAATGGACTCTTAGCGTGCTCAGACAAAAGTTTACTAGCATACATAAAAATGAAGAAAATTTTCATGTAATGAAGAACAGGAACTTTTCTGCAAAGGTGACTTTTTGCTCTTGAAGTTTAATCACTGCTAATGTTTATCTTGGATCTGATGATTTAGGTGTTACTGGCTTCTATGGTCAGTAGTTTTAGTCTGCGTAATTCAGTTATCTAATAATGAACAAGGAAGAAATGAAGATGGCTCTGTTTGGGAGTGTACCTCATATATTGTCTAAAATTCTGTTAAACTGTGAATGTAGCAATAACTGAGTCAGCAGCACTAACCTCACTTTAAAGGTGTGAACCTTTACGTAAACGAAGTTGTTTACAAGTGCAGAAAATACTCTTTTCAAAGAAATGTGTTGTAATCATTGACAATCTGTATGTGCCTTTATATGTTCATCTCTTACACATTGAAGTACTGTTTTGACAATCTTGGTTTTTTATCTCAGATGTAAACTGCACACTATAAATACGATTTTCTGAGAAATTAGTAACTAGTATGTGATACTAGTTTTCTCCATTGTCAAATATAGAGACTTTATATTAAAAAGCATTTGTTTGAACATTGTATGTAGAGCTATTAACTCAAAGGTAGAGCAGAGTTGAGGGTATTTTAAGTAAAAAGTCAGTTTGAAGTTGCTTGTCTTATGATACTTTATAAGAATTCCATGGTTTTGCAGCTTTAAAAGGGCATTTTAGAAGCAGAGAAAAAACCCCAACAGTGAAAATCTGTTGCTGTTGTATTTCCACGCTAGGAATTATTACCTGATGATTGTTATAGAGTATATAGAACCTGAAAGTGAAGAGCTGTAGTAAGAGTTCTGATACTTCATCAGACTGTGTAGTAGATATAGACTTCATCAGACTGTGTAGAGGATATGTCCTGTTACTGTATTTTTTTTAATAACATGGCTTTAAAATAGTTTTGGGGCAGACCATAAACTATGTGAATCCATTACTGTCAATAGGGTGATAGTATTTGTAACAGGTAAGGACTAGGATTTTTTCAACTACCTTAGTGAAAAAAGTTCTGTTTATGTAATACAAACTTTTTTCCCAGAGAAAAGCATGAAGAAAAAGGCTGAATTTTAGTGTTACAGCAAAATATTTAAACTTGCATGGTATAAAATGTATTTGTAAATTATATTTGAACTCAGATAACCTGTCTAAGTGAGATGAAGTCTTCATAAAGTGAGATTTTCGGATTCCAGAGAAGGTCCTGTGTGTTGAACATGAAGGATCCACTCGCTGACTTGCACCTTCATCCCAACCCCATTTTAGAAGCTTAATTTTTGTTGTTGTTTCCATGTCAAAGATAGGCTGGCTCTGACTTCCGGCTTCATGTGAGCTGGATAAATGCTTTAGCAGTACAAAAACACACTGCACTGTAAGCAGAGTTTATATTCTGCTTCTATGCTCCCTGCAGGCTCAGGGTGTAAATTTCTGGGGTGGAAACTAGGAAGCAGTCTGCCTTGCATGTAGGTCTCTTTTCCTTGCTGTGTAACCTTTTGAAGCCTGAAAATGTAGAAGTCTGTGTGAAGGTGAATACTGTTACTGACTGATTTTACAATATGCAGTTCATTATTTTTTTACATAAATACTGATTTTTATATCAGTTTGTCTTCAGCTTTCTTTTTTACTTGTACTGTGTGTTTGTATCTAAAAAAAATAAAATTCTTTTGACTTGCTTTTTGCCTTTGCAGAAACTTTCAGTTTTGATTTTATTTTTAATACACTTAGACATCTGAAGATACTGCTTAAATCTAATGAGATATTTTAGAAAAAAAGCTGAGCATAAACTGTAGTAGCAATTTTTCCACTTAAATTTCAGTTTTTGCGGGGGAGAGAATGAAGAGTTAATACTGCTGCTTATTGTAGGCTAAAAATTCTTACTTTGTGCTTATTTCTAGAAATGTTTAGTTAGCATATTACAGATAGCAGAATATACTGCCTGATGCCATAGGTTTTGATTAATTTTTATTAATGTAAATGTAAACTGATCACCTCAACTGTCTTTTTCAAGGTAACACTTGTTCACACTTTAGAAAACTTGGGAAAAAAGCAAGTAGCTTCCATTAAGTAATTCTCCAGAGTATTTGTTTGTTCTGGATAAATTTTTAGTTCTCTAATCCTTATGTCTTAAATTTAGAAAAATGGCCTACCTTTAAAAACAAAAATCCAAATCTGACTTACAGAGGAAACATTTGAGGCAGTAAGAAGACTGGAAATCTAAGTAGTGTGATAAAAGCCATTTATGCTCCCAAACATTTCAATACCTGATTTGTAAGTTAGATGCTTAAAAGTGTAGGAGCTTACATCTAGCTTGAAAATCTTTATTGCTGTCTAGTTTTAGAAATATTGCTTTTTCTGCAAACATGGTAACCAACAAAATAAGACTTGACAAATTACAGAACTTTAGAAATCCCATTTTAATGAATTATTTGTTTTAAAGTTCTTTAATGCTGATAGAAGTGCAAAGTTTGATGGAAAAATGTAAACATCAGGAAATACACATTCAGGTTAAATTAAGATAAATCTGTCTTCTCATGCTTGATTTAACTCTTTGTCCATGGTACCATTATTCTGTCTCCATTTAAAAGGATCAAAGTCTTGTGATAAAGAGACCTATTTGAAGGTAAGCTTTTGATTTAAATTTAGAAAACAGGTTTAGAAGGGAAAAATGTTTTTCTTTATTCAGATTCTGAATGTCTTTTAAAACAGTATAGAGTTGCCTGTTGTTGGTTTTGACCTTAATTTCATCAAACTATAAACTTGAGGCAAAATGTTGTTTGGAAAACCGAACTGTCAACATTTTTCTTAATTTGTACCAGATTTCTGTCCATAGCAGACATACTCCAACCACACAGGTTTTCCACACTTCTGCCTGTGCACTTTCCTTAACAGGATGATTGAGAAGTCAGCCGTCTTTCTTTTCCTCCTCTCAAATTATACTTCCTATCTAGGGAGCATGAAAAAGATAATAGCTGCAGTCTAGTGGTGGGAGAAGGATATGGTCTTGGTCTCCTTGGAATATTTGGAAGCAGAACATGTAAAGAGGCAGAGCTGAAGGTGTAACGTGTTATCTATATATGCATTATTGGGCACTCTTTTTTTCTTTGAGTGAAATGAAACACTGCTTATTTACGCACATTTATGACTGAGATGGTATCTGTGGTGGATTAAATGAGGTGAAACTAAGAGGTAAGCTACTTCTTTAAACAATCTGTAGGAGAACACTGGACTTCTGGTTTCTTCTGCTTGGTTTATAAAGGTGTCTCCAAATACATAGGCATATGTATTTCCATTTCTTAGAAGTCTTAAGTTATTTTTTATTGCCTATTTTGCATTTCAAATTTACAGATTTTCAGCTATGAGACAGGTTTAACAATATCAGTTTATTGACAGTATGATTTATTTTTTTACTTCATTAAGTGGAAGACTCATGTATAATTTAAATAAATATTTAGGCTCTTTGTACCATTTAAAAATTATCAATTTTGAATAGCTATTATTCTAACATTCTCTCTCATGGTATCTAGTGTGATTATGATAATTATCATAGCTTCCCTGCCCACTTCACTACTTTGTGAATGAATGGAATTTGGAACATCTCCAGTAAGTTTGTGTATTAAAATAAGTTGCAGAGGACTAGGATGTGAATGTATGGCTTTTATTTTATTAGCAGGAAGTAGATTCTTCTGTAACAGAGACAGTAGAAGTATGAAGTAATGGGAAGATAGTTTTCATCACGATGGATTTTGAAACAGATCTTATATTTGTCTCATGTGGATGTTGCTGTCAGTCTGAGCATTTTTCTGTGCACTGAAACTCAGAAGTGATGTCATAACTTGTTTAAAGGAAACCTTAAGTATTTTTCTGTTCTATTTCTAATCTTGTTGAATATCTTCTGTTCTCTTTCTTTTTTGGAAGTTTGGTTCTGTCCAGCTGCATTTTTCTGTATATTTGAGAAAATTAACTGAAACTCTTCTAGAGTTTTGAAAAAATAGCTCAAAAGTTATTTGTTCAAGTTGCCCAAGTGGGCAAAGCATGAACCCAAGCAAGTAAAAATGAAAAACTTAAACAGAAGTATGTATGCCTTGGGTTCCCTTAGGAAAAAGAAAAATGTTGTTTTGATCCAAGTTTAACTCTGCAGAGAAACACTTAAATTTGCTTTCTGTATTTAACTGCCAAATATTAAATAATGCAGGCTAATTTTCTATACAAAGGCAGGTTGCCTCACTGTTGCTTTGTAGTCCTAGTAGACTACTCAAAATTATTACTCAGGTTTAAAAACAGAAGATGTTGTTTGCAGAGGTAATAGTGAATTTTCCACTCCAGGAACTGAGGAGAAAAATCTCATTTTAAGGTAGTTCTCAAAATCTCTCCCTTCTAACCATTTAGTGGAGCTATATAAGAACAGCTTGTCCTCCAAGGTGGTCATGAAATTTAAGATTTGTAGTTCTCCAACGCCTTTTTAAGCCTTTGTGGGCCTATTAAAATGTTAAGTTTCTTGCAGGAATATCAAGTAATTGGAAATTCTTGCCTTAAAGTTCAGTTGTCTTTTCAGTTTGGCAGTTGCTTTATGAACAGCTGCAGTCAATTCTTTAGAGAGTCCTCATTTAAATGTATGAATGTGCATCTTCCTGTATATTTGCTGGCAAATTTCTACAGGGATTCTTTCTGCTCCCCTACCCCTTTTCCCTGCACTGCTTTTAAAAGGTAATCACAAAGCTCTTCTTTCACTTGAACGCTTATAAAAATTACAGGAGGTATTACTATAGGTCTCTTTGCAGAAATCTGTAATTAAAGGAGGACTTATATTCCTACTGTGGTTGAGTTTTATTTTTTCTTCTGATTGCTATGAGGTGACATTCATGTTGAAGGAATTTTTGAGCATTTAGTAAAGTCATTATGTTCCCTGAGTGATCATCTGGTAGCTTCTTCCCTGAATCAATGTCTCTGTTCTATCTTATGACAGATGCATGGCTGCAGTCTGCCTATTTGATCTATATTATTCCAAGTTCCTTTAATCAAAGCAGTGACTGCCAGTTCTTCTAGATTTGTACTTTAAATTCTTATCCCATACATGGGTGCCACCTTAGTTGCACAAAGCAGGGACCTAGTTTGTTTCTACTTATAGATTATTTGGGTTGGAAAGGACCTTAAAGCTCATGTGATTCCAATCCCCCTGCCATGGG
Organism: Dendrocincla tyrannina; assembly: GCA_035047865.1. Classification (NCBI taxonomy): domain Eukaryota; kingdom Metazoa; phylum Chordata; class Aves; order Passeriformes; family Dendrocolaptidae; genus Dendrocincla; species Dendrocincla tyrannina. The sequence goes on along the minus strand of JAWWMP010000041.1, from coordinate 28,203,856 downwards.
CAGGGCACCTCCCACAAGACCAGGTTTTTGAAAGCCCCATCCAACCTGGCCTTGAACATTTCTACGGATGGGGCCTCCAGAACTGCTCTGGGCAACCTCTTCCAGTGCCTCACCACCCTCACAGTAAAGAATTTTTTCCAATATCTAATCTAAACCTTTTCCAATTTAAAGTAATTTACTCCTTGTCCTGTCTCTACATGCCTTTTTACAAAGTCCCTCTCCGGCTCTCTTGTAGGCCCTCTTCAGGTACTGGAAGACTGCTCTAAGGTGTCCATCTTTGATTTAATTTCCTTGTTTTAGTTTCCAGCCATACCAATAGAATTAAAATAATGAGATACCAAGGAATGCAGAATTTTTCACAATAGAAATCAGAGAACTACAAATTTCTGAAATATAATTAACAATTTTCAAATGGTATTCTATCCTTCCATCAAATACTTGACTTTTCCTGTGCCAGCCCGTTATGTGGAAGGACAGGCAGATAACTCTTAAAAGACTGATTCTTTGTTTACTGTGAATTTCAAGAAAAGGAACTCTTAAGTTATCACTGCGGATGTTTAGTGTCACCCTGTCTCTTTGAAACTTGTAATAACTGCCCACTTGCTGCTGTGTGGTGATACTGGTTTTACTTGTTTTCTAGTGGTTATGCTAAAGAGGGAGGGGGAATGATGCAGTTATTTGGGTTTCCTTGTTAGTTCCTGGGCTGCTGTCTTTAGAATTCCACATGACACTTAAAAATCAGCAACCAAAACCCAACTTTGAGTCTGGATCAAAGCCAGATAAGAACAGCACATTAACATCCTCATTTAGGAACATGTTTTCACGGGTCATGGGCCTTACTCATAGATTAGCTGACAGTACAGTTTCCTTGCACTGTTTTATCAGAACAAGTCTGCAAAAGGACTTCTCAGGTTTGATATAGTTTGTCATAGTTGTAAGAGTGCCAAACTTGCAAAATAAAGGCATGTTATGTTCCCAATGTAAGTCTGTTAGAAGCCTTTAAGCATATAAGCCTATAGTCTTTAAGTGTTATGACTGCTTTTCAAGATACCTGTAGAACTAAGATTCTCGCCCCAATTCCCTTTCCTTCCCTCCATGCTGTTTTCCGCAGATAATTTATGGGTTTTTTTGCCTCTTTAGAGCAAAGCAAAAATTTGGTAGTTTGCTTTAATAGATGTCCACTTGAAACCAAACACAACTTTGCAAGGAGAGGAAAGAGGCTGTGAAGTTTGTTTGCTAGGGATCATATCTGCATTTCTGACTTCTATAAAAGGCCATGGGGAGCAAATGTGGAGCTTACCTGTGGATTCCTCACTGCTTGGAGAAGTGCTGCTAGATTATGCTGTCTTCAATTTTCTTGTGGCTAGCATGGAATACTGATAGCTAAAAATGCTTTTTGTGCCTTAGTGGCCTTTCTATTTTATGCAGTTTGTATTAAATTATTAAACTGAGATGAGCAATTTATTAGCATTTTCTACTACCTTCATATTCTGGGAGGTCCCTTTCTCTCCTGTTCTTCCTTTGGGTCATTTAATATCATGCCCTCATTTTCAGAACTATAATCTAGGTACAGCAGGTCCCTTTCTTTCTTTTATGTCTATGTCTTGTGAATGTTAATGTTCTGCCAGTCATTTCTGCACAGATTTTACTAGAGCTATTCACATTAAATCAGTCTGTAATGTTCATAAGAACTGCTTTGAAATACAAAAGTAGATGGAGAAGTTATCCGAAACTGCAAATCTTTGTGGCTGAATTAATGAGTATTTAGAGCATGGTGTTTTAGGCTTCCAAGAAAATGAAAGGAGTATAATCAGTTTTAACCCCTGATTTAAGACTAGGAAATTAAATTTAATTAAAGCTGATGTTTTAGCCTTATAATGCTGACCTACTGTGTCTCACTGAGCAGTGGATGCCTAGGAAACTGCTTGTCTGTTGGATATCTTGAATTTCCTGTCAAGTATTTCATGCAGTTCTGGCTACTCACTGGTATTGCTATTTTTTCTTTTTTTTCGTTTTAAAATATCTTCTATGTTTTACTTTATTGTTTTGTTTTACATTCCTATGCTGTGGATAGTGTTATTCAAGGTGAATTTGGATTACAGATATAAGATCAAGAAATAAAAAGAACAATTTTGCTACCTAAAGTGTTTTTATACATGTCTTTTAGTTTGAAATTTTCACTGGTCTTGTGGGTAAACTTGATGTATTTGGGGGTTTACTGCCTCTTATGGGTGCTCATCATTTCTGCTTGCTTTTCTGGTTTGCCTCCTTTCTCCACTACCCATCCAGTCTCCTTGCTGCCTGTCTTTTCCAGGAGTTGGTGTCACTCTGTCTGTTCTTCTCGTGATCTTTCTGGATCTCGGTGGCTGTTATGTCCCTTAGTCAGCATGGCTTCTGCCACCAGGTGTGTGCTTTTGGAACTGTTGGTTGTAATAAGGTAACTGTACCTTTTCCAGTCAGAAGGGTACCCTGGAGCAGGCGTGCTGCTTTCTCCACAGTGCTACAAAATGAGCACATCTGGACACCGAAGCATGTTTTTGACCCAACATAATTCATAAGCAGTGCTGTGTGTTTCTTTGCTGTAGCTTGGGGAATAAATTTAGTTTCCCTTTCAGCTTTATATAGACTATTACAAAATTTTAGTTATCTTTGTTTTTCTGTAGAGATAAAGGCTTTTTACTAAAGGCATGCTTCCAGGAAGAAAGCTTGGCTGTTGAAGCCATTACAATGAAAAGGAGATGATCTGAGCCATTCTGAGAGCCTGAGGCAGACAGGCTCCACAGGGCTTTGGAATCAGTGTGAGCAAACACAAGTGCCAGGGCACCTGGTGTGCAGTGAGGGGCTTGGTCTCTGCCCTGTCCCTTTAGGTGATGGACAACCTCTGAAGAAAAACTGTTCTTCAATCAATTCTTCTTTCTGTGCAGGTACAAAGAGAGAAAATTGATTTATGACTTCAAAAGGCCCAAACAAAGTTTTAGCGGGATTGTAGAATGCAATAGAGCGTGCACAGTATGTAAAATAGTTCTGGTTGAAAAGTTAACAGCTGCAAATAGCCAATTGAAGAGGGTTTTGAGAAGTGCCTTCACTGGTCCATGAAAACAATTAATAAACTGATCAAAAACTAGTGATGGTAAGATATTGCTTGAAAACTAGATCAATATCTTATTTTTGCAGTAGTCCTTTTTGCCTATTTTGATCTTTCTTTGGCCAGAAGGATAGGGTGTAATTAATGAAAATTGAATTAAGTTGAAGAATAAAGCATTAACAGTTTGCCATTGTAAGAAAAATGAAACAGCTAGCAAATTTACACTATTTTTGATGTTCCAGATGTCAAGTAGTCTGTAAATTAATTAGAAGTCACTTTGTTCATGTACACTTGTGTTGTATACAGATAACACACACAAAAGGTAATTAATATTCCGACATCCTAGCAGTGGAATAAACATCCAAAGCCTTACAGGAGACATCCTGATTATGAAGACTCGCACCAGCTCAACC
>JAWWMP010000041.1:28145758-28200258 GCA_035047865.1 Dendrocincla tyrannina | reverse complement strand
GTTCTTTCTGCAATATTCAAGCAGATTGTAACAACTTGTCAAAGAATACATTGGGAAGAAGTTGTATATTTCTGTACAAAAATACTTCTGTATTTTTATAATTTTCAGAGTATAAGTTTGAATTAATACCTTTTTGCAAAATATATGTATTTTAAGAACACCACATCCTGTACCATAACTTTTTAATAACCGTTAGATATAAAAGTGCTTGTTCTCTTAGAGTGGTATTGTGTCTCTGAAAAGATGTAATTTTTAAGGAATAGATTATATAGTGCCTTGGGCCTACCACCACTCGTCATTTCATCAAAGTTATGACTTTCTGAGGATGCAAACGTTTTTTAACTGTCAACAAAGCAAGTGTTCATTACCCTAAACAGTACTGGAGGTTGGAGACAGTTTTGTCGTGGTACCTGCTGGCACCTTAGCAGTTAGAGGAGACAAACCTAACTGTTTCTTAAAGCAGAGCCATTTAGCAGTGCTGTGCCTAACTGAAATCACCAGCTCACTGCTTCAAAATAGTACATAAGCACAAAGGAAATACAGTAATAAATAGTCTATAACAAGAAGGATAAATATAGACTTGGCCTCCTCTAAAATCCTCCTCTAATTAGTTTTAATCCTAAAAGCATAAGTTCCAGAAGCTACTTGAAGTGCATTAGGGATTTTGCTATTGCTATTGATTTACTGTGAAAGTGCACAGATACCCTAGCAATGGATGGCAACATAAAAAACTGATAAATCAATTAATAGAGTTGGGAGGGGGTTAGTTCATCTAGTCTCATCTGTCATGTATTATAAGCCATCAAATTTCTCTGTTACAGTGCTAACAAACCCAATAATTTGTTTGACTAAAGCATAACTTGTGTCCAGCTAACCCATGCCTTTCAGAGAATTGTCCAGTCCTCGTCCGAAGGCATGAAGAAGGAAAATGTGTCCCCTTTCCTAATTGTTGGAATGGTTTATTGTTCTCACAGTGATAAGTTGTGCCTTGTGTCTCATTTGAATTTTTTCTGATATTGAGTTTCAATCAGGGATTCTTTTTATGCCTTTCCCCACTAGGATAAAGAGGTCCTTAATATCCTGCAGTTTCTTCTTGTGGTGAAACGTAGTAATCAAATCACTTCTTGGTTTCCTTTTGACTAAGCCAAACAAACTGAGCTCATGAACTTTCACTCAAATATATCATGTAGGTTTCATGGCTCTTTTTCCTACCTTCGCCAGTTTTCCACAGGCCTCCTTAAACTATGGGCATAGGATAAAATATGGATTTAAATATAGTTAAGGACTTGGTTGTTTTAATACATAGATAAAATTTTCCTGGTAATTTCTAAATTTGTACATTGAATGCTCATGTTAGCATACTTTCCATTCCTGCGTTTAGATCTTCATTCCTTGCTGTAGAGGCGATTTGTCTTTGTTAAAATGAGCTCAGCCTGATGCTGTTTCACCACAATAATGCAGATTCATCTGTGGAATTCATGCTCTTATCACTGTTATCTTCTTACCAGGTATTGTCATCTGCAAACTTCACCAGCCATGATTTCATATTTACTTCCAAATTACCAGTGAAAGCTTTTAATAATGCTGTTCTTTATAACATCACTGAAAGCAGCTCTTTGATAATGATTTTCTATCAAAGCTTATCTGTTGAGAGTGGCCAGGTAATCTGGCACGTTTTTGAGGTTCATGTTTTTTTCCGTGCATAGCATAATTTCAGCTTCATGGAACAAAAAAGTATATTCCAGAATAAATATTGTATTTGTTTGACAAGCTTTATTTTCCTGAAAACCACAGTAATTGCTTCTGATTGTAGTATTTTCTTTTAATTATCTTTCCAGTTAATTGTGTTGCAACTTTTGTAACATTTTTTCGTGTGACGATACTCTCGTAGCAGTCTAACTACAAGTACTCAGTATTTTCAATAATAGTATTTAGGTTGTCTTCTGGGATTTTTTAGGAATGCTAAGATTTATGGAACCTATTAACAACAGCATTCTTCAGGAAATTAATGGTACCTACTATAAATTGTCTAGATCTGCAGATTTTGAAATGTTTATACCTGCTTGTTTAACTTTCTTCTGGTTTTTTAATGGATAAGAAAGTATTTCGACATCCTCATCTGACGCAAACATGTTTTATTTCTGAGTGCAGAATAGTTATACCTTTGCATTATCAACAACATAATTAATGGTAAAAACAGTTTTAATTTCTTTTGTTCTTAATTTATTCCAAAAATTAGAGCATTATATCTCCCTTTACTGTGGAGTGTGGTGGTGGAAGGAAGTGTTGCTTTTCAAATCAGTTCATTGGTAAGCACAAATACCATAATATCCTTCTAGAGCTAATATCTTGGAGATGTGTTGGAGTTTGATGTCTTGTCAAGAAGAGGAGATTCACCAGTTTTTTATTCCCTTTGGGATCATGCTACAAGGTTCAGAGAGGCTGTGATTACAGTATTAAATCAAACAAAAAATGAATGCCCTGTCTTTCTTTTTCCCTCTTTGTTTTGTGAACCAAGTTGGCTGTACATGTGTAGTACAAAGACACAGGGAAGAAGAATGCTCTCCTCCCCCTTCTTCTAATTTTTTAATATCCTGATGATTAAACACAGATGTGACAGAGAAAAAGTAACTTCTGAAACTTGGGTGATGGATGTTGCATCCACTTTTCATAGATGTGAAATAGCTGGTAAACTGAATAAGAAATACCTTTTAGACCTTCAGCAGCAGAACCCAAATACAGAGTAGCTCCTAGAACTTTTTAAAGCAGGATCATAAAAGGATTGAGGTTGGAAGGGGTCTCTAGAAGTCATTTGGTCCAACCCCACTGCCTAGGTAGGGCCACATAGAGCTGTTTGCGCAGGACTATGTGCAGTTGGCTTTTGAATATCTCCAAAGATGGAGACTGCACAGTCTCTGTGGGCAACCTGTGCCAGAGCTTGGTCAGCCTCACAGTGAAAAAAGTGTTTCCTGTTGTTCAGAGGAAATCTTCTGCAGGTCAGTTTGTGCCCCTTTGTTGTTAACACTGTTGAAAACCAAACCCTTCAGAGAATAATGCCCATTCTCTTCAGACTGCACCAAGGATAAATCTTGCTGGCCAGGCTAGTACCTACTTCAGAACAGAGTTTGTGTCTTGCAGTTTATTTTCTCCATAAAATTAGCAGTCTAGTTGTATCATCTCAGCAAATTACTAAGAAATAAACAGATGAACTTTGAAAGAATGGAGATGTTCTTTCTGTGCAAACATTTCTGCTGCAGTGAAGAAAAAAATCCTAATATTTCCATCAATTCACCACAGCTTTTGTCTGTGGTGTCCTTGAACTGTCCTGTAGATTACTTTTTATATGGTAATCCTTTGAGTTGCAAACTTGTATTGATAGAGAAACATGTAATTATTCCCAATGACCTAATGTATAGTTACACTGGATAACCTGTTCTGAAGTAGCCCATAGTTATTTCTGTTGTTTTCATCTAAAATTCAGGTACAACTCAATTCTCTTTTTTACTGCAATAATATTGGACCTCATAACTTTGTAATGGAAGAGAGGGATTTTGGCTGTTATTTATACAATGTGCCAGGTACTAATTTTCAAATATTCTTTGGTGCTACGTGTTATGAACTACCCCTGAGACAGGGTAACAAGTTCTTGTTAGTAGGTCCCTTGGGGTGGATTAGAGCAAAGCACCCGATGCTTTTGCAAATGGCTGATCGTTTGAGCCATTAACCTTTAACATTTCAGTCTCTCGAACTACCTAATGAAAGAATCTGTGCATCAGGAAGTGTTACAGTTCCTTCACTGAAAATATATATTGGATTCATAACATCAAACTTCTCTGAAGTAATGATTCTAGGCCACTGTCTAAATGAAAAGAGGAAAACACATTGCAGAATTCTGCAACATGATTCATCTCATCCTAACATATATAATGTAAATCAAAGAAATTTTACTGTAAAAGTAGTTAAATTTTCCCTGCTGACAGAGATGAGGAAGTTAGCTTAGAAGCAAGTGCCACACTGCAGACTCCTAATGTGAACTAAGGGGAATCCCAACGAAAGCTGGATCCATTTAAGATTTATTCCTTGCCATTCTATGTATTTGTGAATGTGTCCATGAAAGAACACTGGTGTGTTGTTTTTTTTTTCTGAATCATATTTTTTGAAATTATTTAAATGCTAAGTGTTGGTCTGCAGTTAAAGAGAAGTCAGTAGATAGTAAGTGATGTGTGTTCTGTTTCCTGGCTGGGCAGGAAAATGCCTTGTAATAGGGTTTCTGATGCAAATACAAATGTAATTATACTTTCTTTTCCCCCCCTCCTAGCTAATATGTCTGAAAAATCCACTCTGTGTTAGTTACTCCTGATAGTATTCTCTAAGGTTATTTAACAATGATTAGAGCAGTTCAGATTGGACATTATTAACAAGTTGATTGAGAGGGTGGTCAGTCACTGGAGCAGCATCCCCAGGGAAGTAGTCACAGCCCCAATCCTGCCAGAGTACAAGGAGCATCTGGATGATGATTTTAGCATTTTGGTTTAGTTAGTTCTGTGAGGAGCAGGAAGTGGAACAGGATGATCCTTACAACTTGAGATACTCTGTGATTCTAAAGCAAACTAGCTTCAGGTCAACTGACTGTTACAGCATGTACACATTAAATCTGTATCGTCAATCTGAGAGTCTTGGCTGATGTGTGAATTATGATAACTTCTGCTCCTCAGTCAGCATTTCTAATTCTGGCTGCCAATTTCAATTTGCCAGAGTAATTCTGGCTAGGAAAGAAGGCCTTTGTGTAGGAAATGCATGATTAAAATAAAAAATGTTGAACTTCAGAGACTGATAGAAGACCCTTTTGCCTTTCCTTTCTGGAAAGGAATCTGTCCGTGCCAACAAAACCAACTAGGAAGTTTCCAAAAGTAACTTTCTTTTCATTTGTGCTCTGTGTATGCTCACAGGTACTGGCTAACAGCAGCTTGAGCAACTCTCTGCCAAACAGTCACATTCAAGACCTGCATTCATTTTCAGCATTGTGGAAACAGTATTCACTGACTCCCAACTGCTGTGATCCAGGGTTGAGTAGACATAGAAGGCCAGGTAACTAAATTTCTGGCCAATGGTAACGGCTGCTATTATTCCAGGGAACTCCAGGCTTGTCACCCTGACCTCAGTGCCAGGGAAAGCCATGGAGCAGATCATCTTGAGTGCCATTGTGCATCATGTACAGGACAACCTGGGACCAGGCCAAGCCAGCAAGGGTTTAGGAAAGGCAGGTTCTGCTTGACCAGCCTGAGTTCCTTCTGTGACCCACCTAGTGGATGCGGGAAAGGCTGTGGATATCATTTAACTGGACTTCAGTAAAGCCTTTGATACTGTCTTCCGTGGCATTCTCCTGAAGAAACTGGCTTCCCATATCTTGGATGGATGCAGCCTTCACTGGATTGTAAGGGGATCTGGACAGACTGGATCAGTGAGCCAAGCCCAATTGCATGAGGCTCAATAAGGCAAGTGCCAGGTCCTGCACTTGGATCATGCCAACCCCATGCAGTACTGCAGGCTAAGGGAAGAGTGGATGGAAACAGTGCAGTGGAAAAGGATCTGGGGCTGCTGGGTGAGACCTGGCTGAACATGAGCCAGCAGTGTGCCCAGGTGGCCAAGAAAGCTAATGGCGTCCTGGCCTGTATCAGAAACAGTGTGGCCAGCAGGACCAGGGTAGTGATTCTCCCCCTGTACTTGGCAGTGGTAAGGCCATACCTCAAGTACTGTGTCCATTTCCCCGTGAGGAGGAAGGAACAACAGAGCCTTGTGATGAATGGACTGCAACCCCCATTCTCCATCTCCTTGCACTGGGGAAGAGGGGGGAGAGAATTTGGCAGTGACCTTGAGCCTGGGAAGAAGGGAGGGTTTGAGGGAAGGTGTTTTTAAGATTTGATTTTATTTCTCAGTAACCTACTCTGATTTGATTAGTAATAAATTAATTTTTCCCTAAGTCAAGTCTTTTTTGCCTGTGGCAGTAATTAATGAGTGGTCTCTTCCTGTCCTTATCCTGACCCACAAGCTTTTTGTCCTATTTTCTCTCTCCTGTACAGCTGAGGAGGCAGTGATACAGCAGCTTTTGGTGGGTACCTGCTGTCCAGCCAGAGTCGTGCCACCACACTATGCTAAAGAAAAACGCAAGGTCTAGTGGTGGTAGCCTCTCACTGTTTCCAATCCTGAGTTTTATAAGGGGTCTGTGGAAGTAGTTTGAGTGGATTTAATGTTGTTTCTCCTTTGGTACTGTCAGTCATTTTGTTTTCCCCAGGGCCAGCTCCAGTGAATTCAGAGCTTTGTAATGGCACCCAGTGCCTTCCCCAGCAGAGCATCTGGCACTTCCCCAGCTCCTGGCAGTATTTCCCTGTGCAGCTCTGTGCACTCAACATGCCTCATGCCCCACTCCTCTCCCCATTACATGTGGGGTCAGCTGGCAGTATCACCCAGTCCACCCAGCTCTCACAACAGTGCCTGGTGTGGGCCAGATGGTCATGCTGGTGTGAGGCAGGGTATGAGCACCAGCCTTGGATTTAGGGAGCTGGTGTGAAACCTCTGCAAATCATGGCTGTGGGCAGTGAGGGTCTCTGGCTCCTAGCAACCTTGGGAAGAGCACTGTTGCCCACCAGACTGCCTCCCCTCTGTCCTATTTATCTGGTCCATCATAGGCTTGAGGACATTCTTGTGGGATCTCACATCACAATAGAGTTTTATTCTGTGCTATTCCTTTCTCGTCTGGAGATGACAATAAAATGCTGAGGGTTTTTTTGTCTGGAAGATGTAGCATTTATGTTTTGTCACTGAAACAGTCACTGTCAATGCCTGTTTGGGTCTCTTTCTGCTGGTTTGTTGCATGTCAAACTGGCTCACTTTGTAACAACCTCTGCATTGGTATCTTGCTGCTTTGAATAGCAGCGTTTATTTGCTTTGCATTTTTCAATAATGAAGTAGCCGAGTCACCTTTAGTGCATTCCTTACAAGTAACTAATCTTTTGATACCCTAGGGGTTTGAATCAATGGTTTTAAATAAATATTTTCTCTATGAAGTTATTGACTATCTTCACTCTGCACTCTATGGACTGAAAATCAATGGGGTATGTTTGTGAATTGTAGAGAACGTGGGATAGGCAAAGGATTTGATGTTCTGTTCTTTTGGGAAATGCATGAAATTAAGGAAGTTGTGGCACTCTTCTCAGTAAAACCTTCAGTAACTATCATTGTTTTAATGCAGTTTTGTTCTTAAATATTTCTTGGGCACTAATTGGAAAGGAAACAGAACTTTATTTTTCAGGATGCACTGAAATCTCAAACAGCAATTAAAACACAGAATGTTTCGGCAGTCTTTAATAATGTAATTGGTTCCATGGACAGGAAGAGTTCACGAACTGCTTTGCATTTCTTTCACATTTGGTCTTAATTTTAAGAGACCATTACTGCTTACAGTCATCTATGAGTGCTAGATTCAGCAGAATCTCAGGGGAATGAGAGCACAACAGTGCAACTCTAGTAGCATCAGATGTGTGTTTATCTCAGGCTTTTTAGCTTTCTAAATTTGTTACATTAAGAGTACTACTACAAGCTGTGTTCTTTGAACTCATGTTTTATATATATCTTTTTGGTAGAGGTTACTTGGTGCAAAACTGAGTTTTCTAAGAAAACACATATTAATGTAACATTAAGATCATTTTTTTAAAAAATGAATTTAACACATTCCTGTGGACTAGAGTAAAACAGAAGGAGCATGGCCATGTTTTTGATGACCAAAGCCTTCATATTTTTTCTTTTTCTTTTCCATGGTGTGTTTTTTCCTGAAAATAATTGGTTTAATTGTATACGGTTTCAACTGGACACTCACTCCAGAGACATGATACAGACTAAGAAAAATGAGAAAGCTGCAATTCAATGGCTATGAGAAATAAGAAGTTCCTAGCTCTCTCTAGTCTCTATAGCTGCAGAATAAACTGAATAATAATATTTTGATTTTGTTACCTGAAAAGAATTTTAAACAAAAGTGTTCATCCCAGACTTACGTGAAAAATCACAGTACTGCATTTCTCTAGGCAGGGAGACTACCTTTTCCTGTATTCTCTCTTGGACTTCATGAACCTTGTGAAAGTGCCCTCTGAAAGGGGAGACACAGAAGGTTGCTGAAATGTTCTTCTTCCTTCATATTTTGGGGTCTCAGTTTTAGGGTGAAATCTGCCTCCTTTTGGTCGTATTCTTTTTGTCTAGTTGTCTTCACTACAATCACTGACAGCTTAACTGTTACAGTAAAACCCAGTTGTTAGTCTCCCCTTGACTGTCGTTCTTTTTAATCTTCTCTCTGGATTTAACTGTGTGTGCCCTTGTCTCCCTGAATAATGGGTACCGGTGACTGAGCCAACTCCACAGTAGGCTGCTCCTCTTGGGACTTGTGGAGGTGATCCCTTCCCTGTCACATCCTCAGTTCTCTTTGCCTGTCTCATGCCTTCACCCTACACCTGTGTCTCCCCTAGTGTGGTCTGTGCATGGCTGCAGCCCTGGCATGACCCACCCCCCCCTCCCCATCCCATCTCTAGGGTCACCCTGATGGGAATGTTTCTGCTGCTACCCAGTCTGCTTGCTCAGAGTCTGGAAGGCTGTGATGGAGGCTGCAAACATGCCTGCCTGCTGCCATCCCCTCTGCCTCTCATTTGTTTCAACCCCTTCTCACATGTTGCTGTCAGCCTAGCTCACCAGTCCTTCCCGGCAAAAGACAGCTCTTTACTGCTTTATACAGTTTCAGCTTCTGGGTATCAACTCTGAGAGAAACCAACTATTATATAAACAGTATCTTGACACAGAGGCAGCCCATAAAGTCCAAATGAAATAGCAGTGACGTAAAGGTAGCTCTCTCCAAATTAGGATGGCGATGGCATCTCCATCCTGTTAAGAATTCCCTACAGACCAGACCCTGACTACCTTTTCATTCTGGGGTCTTATCCAGATGTTTTTGTAAACTGGACCAGACTGTGGATTGGAGATCTCTGTAGGCTATTGTTAGAGCTGCCTGACTTGGTAATGATTGATGTGAAATAAAATATGCGAGGAACTCTAATTTCTCATTTACAGAAGCCTGCAGAAGGGCATGGACAGCTTTTTGCTCTAAGAGAAGGAGTCGAAAATGCCTACTGTTTCTTCTGGCTGATCAATGCAATAAACTATCCTTGCCCATTATGGACATGATTTAGTGCTCAAGCAAAACAATCAAAACACTTCTACTGCTCTTAAAAGTAGGGAAGGGTTGAATCAGCCTTTCTCCCAGTATCACTGAAACCACACTAAGTGATCTGCAGGGCTGAAGAGAGCGGAACATTGCCAGCCTTTTTCACCAAGTCACAGAGGTGTTTGGTGACTCTGCTTCCAGCTTCTGCATTTGTTGGTATCCATGTGCCTGAGAGGCTTCTCAGATGGTCCTTTTCATTCTTGCTACTCTTGTGATGCTATAATAAATATGTAGTCCTTTTTTATTTATATTACACTGTCAGTTTGGTGTTGGTTTTTTCTGTGCAGGTTTTGCCCAACTATCACTTGTTGTCCCTCTCTGGACATGCTCCAGTGTCTCAATGTCCTTGTAGTGAACAGTCCAAAATTAAATGCAAGGATTCAAGGTGTGGCCTTACCAGTGCCAAGTACTAGTGTTGCCTAGTCCTACTGGTGACATTATTGCTGATACAAGCCAGGATTCCATTGGCCTTCTTGGCCACCTGGGCACAGTACTGGCTTGTGTCCAGTGGCTGTCAATGAGCCAGGTTCTGTTCCATTGGGCTGCTTTCCAGCCATGCTTCCCCCAGCCTGTATAATTCCATGGGGTTGGTATGACCCAAGTGCAGAGTCATACCCAGCAGTTCTCCTTGGTGAACCTCATACCATTGGCCTCTGCCCATTGATCCAGTCTGTCCAGATCCCTCTTCAGAGCCTTCCTACCCTCAGAAAATCAACACTCCTGCCCAGCTTGGTGTCACCTGTGAACTGACTGAGGGTGCACTTGATCCCCTGGTATAAGTTGTCAGTGAAGATATTAAACAGGATGGGCCCAATACTGAGCCCTGAAGAACACCACTGGTGACCAGATGCCAACTGGATATAACTCCATCAACACCACTCTCTGGGCCTGGCCATTCAGCCAGTTTTTAACCCAGTGAACAGTGCAGCTGTCCAAGCCATGAGCAGTCAGTTTGTCCAGCAGAATGTTGTGGGAAACGGTGTAAAAATTTTACTAAAGTCCAGGTGGAAAATATCCCCAGCCTTTCCTTCATCCACTAAGCAGATCACCTTGTCATAGAAGGAGCTCAGGTTGGTCAAACAGGATCTGCATTTCCTAAACTCATACTGGCTGGACCTGATCCCCAGGTTGTCCTGTTCATGATGAGTGATGGCATTCAAGATGATCTGCTTCATGGCCTTCCCTGGTACTGAGGTCAGGCTGACAGGCCTGTGGTTCTCCAGATCCTCCTTCTGGCCCTTCTTGTAGATGGACATCACAGTTGCCAGCTTTCAGTCACCTGGGACCTCCATGTTGACCAGGACTGCTGGTAAATGATGAAAAGTGTTTCAGTGAGCTTCCACCAGCTCCCTCAGTAGCCTTGGGTGGGTCCCATCTGGCCCCATAGACTTGTGTATGTCTAAGTGGTTTAGCAGGTCACTGATCGTTACCTCCTGAGTTATGGGTGCTCCATTCTGCTTCTCATCCCTGTCTTCTAGCTCAGGGAAGATGCTTCGTCTTTGCCATAGTCTTCTCCTATAGCGAAGAACCAAAGTCCTTTTGGTAATACTGTGTAATTAGCACAATCATGTGCTAATCCCCAGAATGCTTCTGTTCCCATTAGACAACTAGAACATTTTCTTGCAAAGACAAGGGCTGGAACACCTTCTAAGCTCATGGCTCAGTTTCACTGCAAGTTCTTGGTCTTAGATTGTCATTTTTGCTCATTTGTATTGCCGATTATTTACTGGGTGAGCCTCAGTGGCTTTTCTGAGCAACAGATAAAGGCAGATAGTGCATGTCTTGTGATGTCAGGCTTATGGAGAGTTCCGCATTCTCTATTGGACTGAGAAGGGGCACCTTGTTTGTTCTTTCAGTTGGTGGCTTTGAAGTCTATAGTCTTTAAAAGAAGTAGCTTTTTGTCATCCGTTAGGGGTGATGGTTTTGATGTTGATTTGGGCAACTGGAAGTCTGAAGTTTCTTCTCTATTCATAGGGCAGCAAACAATCACTTTTCACCACTCTTGCACTGATCAATGGCTCATGTTGGATGTGTTGGTTGACAGGTTACCCTCAGGCTCACTGGGTGCTTCAGGAGTCACTGACATCACTTTTCCTAACTCTTGCATCCTCTGCAGCATGTGACAGGCATGCCCAAGCTTGATCTGATTTTTGAAATTCCCACAAAGAACTTTCCCAAATAAATGCTCCTCAAAAGGCTCATCTTCAAATGGCTACTGACCCCTTATAAATAAGGATTTGCACAAAGATGTTGACAGTGGTCCCTGAACATATTAATTTTCTTTTTTCTTTTTTTTTTTTTTTCCAGATATACTAAAACAACTTCTGAGTGGTCTTTAGTCTGAGCCAAATGACATGTCAATATAGTAGAATTATAGATATACATATATAGGCTGTAAAATTCTGTACTTTTAAAAATCACAGCCGTGACTATCCCTTCAAAGAAACAGCACTCCACACTTTGTTTTCTTCCTGTAGCTTTTGATGACTTACTCTGAACCTTGGGTCTTCATGTGTCTCTCTAATTTTAGACTGTGTCCATCTAAAGCTCATCTTCATGCAGTGTTGGATGACGATGAACTTCCATATGTCCTAACTATTTGGAAAGCTTAAGGTAGGGATGGTTTTCTTACAGTTTTTGTTCTGAAACATTTGCAGGGTTGTACAGCAGATGGTGCTCTGCTTCCCTTTCTTCTACCGACTGTTGTCATTAGCTAAACTTTTCAAACCGAGGCTGGGGGTTATTAATAATGTTTTCTGCCCTGGCTGAGCAACTGGAGCTACTTATTTTCAGAGATGGTTTACTTAACCATGCACTGATTTTGTTATAAGGAGCACGAAAGCATAAAGTCTGTCTGTGGGTTAATTTACAACACTAATCTATCTTCCCAGTGCAGTTAGAGCAGAACAGTGACTTACATTTATTAAGGGATTGTTTTCAAGTGTGCAAAACCAGTATTTGTTTGAAATGGGTAATTCTTCACTAAAATGAATGAATCACAAAGGAAAGTACAGGCTGAGTTTAGGCAATGAATCAGTGAAACTATCAGAATCTCTAAGTCAAGAAAAGATTTTCTCAGTGTAATTAACAGAAATATTTTTCCAGCTACCTGAAGCTGAGTGAAATGAAAAGCATACTGTTTTTCTGCTGTATAGTTGAACTCCTGCTCTAGCTCTGCTGGTAGAGTGAATACTGTTTTCTGACACTTAGCACAGTTAGCCCAGGCTTTCAGGGGCTTGTTTCACAAGTGATAGCTCTTAGACGACTAGAAGTGGTGTAGAAAAGTCAAATCCTTTTCAAGGATTTGGTGAGACACAGCACTGTAAGCTTTGGAATATTGCAGACTGCAGTAATACCATAGTAATCTTCAACAGCATTAGCAGCTTTGACTGACAAGCCTATATAAGTTGGTTTAAAATCAATTAGGAAGGAGAATGTCACTAATTCAAATTAACAACTCTATGGGCTATGTGAATTATTGGATGTTGCAAATTAGGAAGTAAAAGCATAATGCAAGGCTCATGGAAATCAAAGTAAAGACTTCCATTAGCATTACTGTGCTTACATTATCCCCTTGCATCTCTATGTGGTAGCAGACCTAAGAACACCAGTTGTTCATCTGAGCCAATGGCAGGTGCTGCATAAACGCAAACCAAAAGGACAGTCCCTGACCAGCATTGTGCCGCTGTGAGGCTGTCTTATGAACAGCGTGGCAACACTAATTTATTTCTGAAGTTCTGTGATTCTATGTATAGTATTTCAGATAGGGATCTCTAGATTTGCAATCCAATCCAAAAAGAAACCCCTTATAAATTTATTAATGGTTTTCTTCGTTCAGAATCTTGGATTCACTCTGTCTGTGAAAAGATACAGCAAACTATTATTTTTGTAAGTCTGTATCTATTCTTCAGTGGAGTATATATCTCTTAAATAGATCCAAAGTGGCTATTTCCTATAGAAGATATTATTTTCTAAAAATAAATGGATCATTTTTTTTTTCTTTTAAGGTAGGAGGAAGGGTAGTATCAAGATCATCAGTGAGAAAGGGATCAAAAATTTGCCTTTTCATGACTATGAAGAAAAAAAAAGCTACCTTTATTTTTCAGTCTCGGAAAATGTTTTTCCCAACCTATTACATAAGAAATGTGTCTTCAGATTGATGGAAGATGAACTATTAAATATAAATGTATTGCATCATGTGGTTTGTCTCTGAATTAGAAATACAAGGAACAAAGCATAAGAAACAAAAATAAAGGGAGGAGAAAAAATTTCTTCTCTATTTTAACATGATTTCCTGCAGACTTATAATTATGAAGTGATGTGTTATACCAGAGTATAATTTCCATGCTCTGGAGAGCCTGGACAGTGGCTTAGCCAGCTCAGGTTAGGGTAAGATCAATCTGAATTGGCAACAGATGGAACACAGGGAAAGAAACATGGCATTTCAAAGTGAGGGGGGGTGGCAGAATTGAATGGGGTTTAAGAGTAGGACTGAAGGGGCCTGGGCTCTTCCTTCTGCTTGGTTTTCATTGAAACAGGCTGAAATACACTAAATGTTACCTATCTCATATGCAAGCTGTAGCATCACCCTCAAAGAAAATGCTAAATGGATGGATTACCTCTGTCATGCACAACAGAAATGTGGACACAGAGAAGAAATTTCTGAGGTCCCACTGCATTCAGTGCCAATATGTTTTAATCCTGCAGCAAGTGCTGATAACTCTATTTCTTCTTCCTCAGTCAATCTGAAGAAAATTAATTTCCAACGTTCACATCTGATCAAATCACAAACTAAAATTATGTGCAAGCATGAAAAAGATGACACCTTATTCCATAAGTACACACTTGGTAGTAACTTTCAAATTATGTTAACAGAGTTCACACAGTATTAGTCAAATCCCTGACATTAAGAAATGCTATTTCATAAGAAAGATGATAATGGGATACAAAGATCCTAAAATTATTAGATGATGACTTGCTAATGGGAATTCCTTTTTGTCATAACCAATTTACTCTAACAAAGATGATCTCTCTGATGCGAGATAGTAATATCATAGAAATCTGGGAGTGGTGTAAAAAAAAGGAAACTAAAGATTGAAGAGTAGAGTCAATGATTTTGTAGATTTAGAATGATTCAACTTTAAAGACATTGTTGGGAAAATAAGGCAGTACTAGGGCTGACCCTACACCACTGTGCACCAGCAATCTGTCAAAGTCCCCCTCGTACTCTTTGCTCCTATGAGCATGCAGTGTCTTTCAAAGCATGACTACAATCCAAACAAGGCTTCATATGGGAAGCTTTCTGTCTCCTCCAGAGCAAGAGCCATTGCTGCAGTCTGACCACACTTCCAGCAATGGCAAAGGTCTCAGAGAAAGTCATCTCACAATTGATAAGAAAAATATTGAACTATTAGGTTTTTTTTGGTTTTCCCCCTAGGAACTGAAAGATCGTTTTTCACCAAGTCCAGTTATTTGAGCTGACTAACATATCAACATACCTCTCTCATCAACATTTTAACCTTAGCTTTATAAGAATATGTCAGAATTTCTGGTCTTGCCTATCTTTGTTTTGGGTATATTATGTTAAGTAAATATCAAAAGGTCAGTTTTATTAGCAATTTTCATGCGTATTTGTGCTCTGGTAGCATAACATAAAGTTTGTGAAAGCAAAAGAAAGGTACCTTCAAATTGCCATAGGAATGCTTTCCAGCCTCTCAACACCTACTAGGGCTCAAGCTATGGGTTAAGAAAGGACTTTTTCTTTACAGCCTGCACACACAAATGATGTTGGTACATGCATCTTCTTCAATGGAAGCTAGCTGCACTCCTTTCATTAATTGTCTTTAATGTAGGAGAAGGAATGCCATCTAAATAATTTGGGCTCCTGGGTGAAAACTTGTATGATTTTTAAAAGAAAATCATTGTAGTCAGTGAATGTCAAATCTGTGATTAAAAAGCAAAAAGCTGACACGGATACCACTGTAATAGAGCATGTCTCAGTGGGAACCCACTGCCACCATCAGCTTTTTATGATTTTTGTACTGCTAATAAGATAGGAAATGCACCACTAGGAATACTGTTGCATATCAGGCTCTCTTATTTCATAAATTATTACTATATTACCCTCTAAATGTCCCAATGAGTATAGAAGCATCAAAATAACATGTAAAAACAATAGACCCAAGCAATTATTGAACTGTTAGATTTTTACAACACTTTTCTTATTCCTTTCTCTTTATTTTTATCCTGAATAAATTAGCAGTTTGCAACAGATAGGTCATTCAACCACCTTTGTGGTACTCTTGCTTCTGAATTGGAACAGGGTAGCTAATTACTACTGGGAATGTTCTGTGACAGGTTTTAAGAGTGGATAAACTGGAGAATGACTTTTGATATTCAAATTCGCTCTCGTTTCCATATTCTGCTGCTGGCACTTACAAAGGAAGATGTAAAATGTGTCTCATCAAGCACTTGGAAGGACTGAGAACTCACACATCTTCTTTCTTCTCAGTTCTCCACCTAAAAGCCAGCTGGAGCAAACTTTACCCAAGAAAGACAAAAAAAATTATATAGGGAAGGTCATATTTTCTCATTTTCAGGAAATCCTGAAGGATGGTACTGCAGAAACCATCACTTCTGTGGGAGGGAGAAGGTTCATCAGTCAGTGCTTATGTCCTTAGTCTGATTGAGACTGTGCCCTCATAGAACCTGCCTATTCTATTTCATGGGACACTCCACAATTTAAAACAAATTCCTGTTCTGAGTAAATATATCGAAAAGTGTTTTCAGAATTCATTAATGGGAAATCAATTTAAAATAAAAATTCCGGATAATCTATTTTGGAATTGTTTCCCCCATAATTTTCCTTTGCACTACTTTTAATATTTGAAAATAGGTTCATTTTAAAAATAAAAATGAAACATTCTCATTAAAAAAATTGAAAATGTTCTGTTGTTCTTATCAGTAAGGATTTTTCAAGGGACATTAGAGTGAGGTATACTTGAGTGAGGCAATTGCAGCACTCACCAATCAACATTTTCCAATGAAGAAATACTTTATCATAAGATCTATGAGTGTATAATTCATTTAGAAAAATTTTGATAAAAGCAGGAAGGTGAAGATTTATCTGATTTGTCTAAAAGTGAGAAGCTCTACTTAAAACTGAGTCAAAGTTCATTTGGGAGATACTGACTCATCCTTACTGATAGCCCTGCATATAAATTATGTCTTAGCAAGCTGTATTAATAATGTGTTTCACAGAGATATCATTAATAATCATAGTTTATATGGCTACAGCTCAAGAAAACCCCCCAACAAAACAACAAAAAAAGAGATTATCATGGTGCAATAAACCAAAGAAGTTATCTCAACTAGTTTATGACTTCATTAAAATGGTGAGCTATAATTGCAACCTTGCAATCAGCAAATGCAAATGCTCCATTTGTAGCACTGCCAATTTTATTTAATGTGTAACTTTCTCTTCAGAGAAGGGAAGCTTATCCCATTTTTCTTTGATTTCAGTGCACTGAAAGTTTATTCTTTGGAAATACACTAATAGCACAGAAAAGAAATTGGGTTTATGAAGTGTCTGATGCCCTTTTTATGCATTTATGATGTGCCTCAAGAAATAGCACCGGTTGTAAAATACAAAAGGGCCAAAAAGAATGTAGTTATCATGACAGTGTATGTGTTCAGATTGCAACCCAGGAAACTGTCACTGATAGTCGGGATATAATTGACTGCAATGTATGATAAGCACATTATTGATTGATTAATGTGACCTAGTTGGATTTGAAATGTCAAAGAGGAAAATTGAGTTGTCATTTTATATCATGTTCTTTTTTGAGTAACAGATAAATATTATAATTAATGACTAAGGTTATCTAAAAAATTTAGGGAATATTAAACATCACATTATTCACAGTCTTCGTAGGGGAATACATTAATGATGAATACTGATAAATCTCTGCTTGTATGTAACAGGCACGAAGTGAAGTTCACATACTTAAATAATGCTTTTTAATAAAGTATCTCTTCTGATTATATTTTTTAATCATTTACCTTAGTGAATTGACTCAATTCACCAAGTTTCTTTTACAATTTAGTAAGGTTTTATTTATACTTAGTCCATGGCAAACTGGGATACTGATTTAGAAAGTTTAAGTTTGCTTCTGTTGAAGTCAATTGTGAAACTGTGGCTGTCTAGAGAAGGACTGAGAGCTGACCCATGCTTTATACATTTTTTCACTATTTACATGAAAGAACTTGGAATCTTCTCAAGTAGTTGAAAAAACGTGCTTTAGTAAATGAATTTTCAACAATCATTCTCAGCCTTGAAGTGGATCTCAAGGAGTTCTCCCAGCTATTACACAAAAAACAAAGCAAAAAATCATCTGCTGCAAAATACTGAAATGTTACCACTCATCATTTGCCTGAAGTATAGCTGTGAAGGGGACTGCCTGTAACAGGGGAACTTCTTTTCCAGAAAATGCAACGTATCTAGCATTTTGGAGGACAAGGGAAAAAAATTAAGAGTAAAAGGTTTAACTGAATTTTTTTGACTTTTATGTTTAATTTTGGCAAATTTTGGATTCGTGTTGTGTCTTTCAGGTCAGAAATAGTTTGGACTTCATAGTAATATAATAAATTGACAGTGTTATCTTACAGTGACCTATGAAGTCCCTAAGTCTCCAACATTCTTTCAGTGTTTTGACTTCTTGATATCAATTCAGCTGTGTAATTGCAAGATTCTTGTGCGACTTCAAGTGCCCCAGATTTGGACATGAGGTTACAGTTGTGATGCTTGAACCCTGGGAGATATGCTCCACCCAGGATCAATACCCAAAAGCATCTGGGATCCCCCAGGGCTCCTCAGGTAGCTCTGAGCACCTGCATTCAGGTACATGGCTGAGTCCCAAAGTGTCTGTGTTAGAGTGGGCAGAATCTTCCTTTTCTCATTTGAGTGTATTGACCAAAGCTGCAGAGATAAGATGGAAGCTTGGCCACCTAGTTCACCTGTAAATATGTATTTGTAGGCATTCAGATTCTCATGTTTTAATCTGAGGCCGAATCTCAACCTTTGTTATGTGGAGAAATGTTTTTCAGACCTATATGAATCACTGGAAGAGTATTCTGGTTTTTCTGTGATAATTTCAAAAATATGGGGCTTGTCTTCCTTGACATCAGCCTTTGGAAAGGAGTGGGCTTCATCAAGAGAGCGAGTGGGTCAGAGAATGAGCCAAATTTACCACAATACACTTTGATTTTTCTTAGATTACCCATTTTCCGAAGCAAAAAATACCAAGTGGAGACTTGCTAACTTGTTCTCTAAAGAAACAAAGCCCAAGTAGTCTGTCCTCTCAAATTCTTCTGAGTTTTCGCATGCTAGGTCACACTCTGTCCTCAAATGCACAATTTAGACAATTAATGTACTCTTGAGTTCTGGCTCTGGGAGAAGATTAATTTTTCACCTGAAACTAAATAACAAAGGACTGAGCAAAACTTCAACCTCTCTCAACCAGTTAGTGCAGCAAACATTTCACAGATGGGGCAGACAGTACACAGGAATAAGTGGACAGTGGCTTAATTGCTGTCCTTATCCTCTATTCCCCACCAAGCTAGGACATAAGTGGGGAAGGCATCATTACAGTCCAGGAGCTATGTTGTCTGACAGGATAAGGCAACACACCTTTCCTTAATCAAAGTGATGCCTAAAATACAGCCTAGCCTACAGGTTATGGTGAAGATTGTAAGGATCACAGATATTGCTGCACTGGAATAGTGGTGCCACTGACAGAAATAAGGGAAAAGCACAAAGGCCAGGGCTGTTTCTCTTAACCCTGAACCATCTCATCATCACCCCTTAGTCATCTGTAGCAAAGTCAAAGGAATTACCCCAGGATATTCTCCAAAATAGATGACTGCATTTTTACTTCTCTGTTTCTCCCAGCAGTGGGATGTCAGCGCACAAGCACACATGTGCAGGAGTGGTCAGCAAATGGAGCATGGGACCCCTTGGGTGGGAAGGGACATCAGGAGTAAACCTCACACAGCCTCCTCCCGAGTGGGATGGTGAAAAGACTGATGAGAGCAAACAGGTGCTGACCCTGCCTCTGGACTGGGTCATCAGAAGCCAACCTGCCATAAAGCCTCCTAATCTTCCAAAGAGTTGGAAAATAAAAATGCATCTTTCTAAAGGGCAACCAGTTGTCTGACACAGTTGTGCACTTTGGGTACTGTTTTGAGCAAATGTTTAATTACAAAAGGATGATGCCTAAATTCTGATAATTAATCTGAACCTGTGCTAGAGTTCACAGCAGCCAAGACTTTTTACACTGGTGAATCATTCTCATTGAAATACTCAGTGCTTAAATAGCAGGAAAAGCTGCTATTAGAAATCTCTGTAATAGCTTTTATGAAAGCTATGGCTAATTTAGAGCCCAATTAAACCTCAGAAATCCAATTATTTCTGAATAACATAATTGCAAAAAAGTAACTAGCATTGTAAGTATGCACTAGCTATTATGGAAGATGCTTTAATAAAATAAAATCAGTTCTGAGACACTGAAAAGATGTGTTCTTAAGGACAGTCTGCAAATTTCAGAATTCTCTTTTCACTGCTTTGCATTGGGGCAAGTAAACCTTCTGGGTGCTCTGTAACATGCATTTCAGGGGTCCAACTGGAGAGCAGATAAAAGATGCTGGAGCAGAGTAATTTATACAGATTCTTGAATAATCACTCTTGAATGAGACAGTAATTATTAATTAGCTGCGATTGTGAGTTTGGCCACCTACAAACATAAAAAAAAATAAAGAAAATATGTCAGACCAAGCTCCTACCACAGACTGACAGTTTTGCTACTGACGGGAAAGAGAATCACTTTTAGGTGGCCCATGGCTTTGCTGTTGTCCTGGTGGGCCATGGTGGAAACTCAAGGGCTGCCCCTGTAACTCTTGGCTGCAGTTGGTGAACTCAGGAGCACTGACATTGTAGCATGTTTGCCTCAGCTCTTCCATGCCTTAGCAAGGGTAGCACTGTAACATCCTGTGGCTGAAAGCTGCACTTGAATTTCCTCATAGATAGGTGGAATGGAGAATTTCTGCTTTCTCAACATTGTAGGAGACACTATCTACAATTTTGGGCATTCAGAGTTTTGCATGGCTTATAGATATGGATGAGTGAAGAGGAGTTATTGTAAAACACTTTGTAAATTCAGGGGCAGACTCTGGCTTCAACCTTTCTATGGAAGAAAGTGAAGGAGAGGTAGAAACTTCACCTAACCTAGCTATTTGCAGTACATTTGTACATTTTTTTACCCACAGAGCCACAGATCAACTTTCAGTTCCTATTTAGCAGAAATTTGTCTCTTGAATCAACCAGAGTTTTGCTTGAGTGAATATTTTCCATGTGAAAATGTAGCTTACTGATTTCATTGCAATCTCTGTTGTGAAAGACAACATGAAAAAAGCGCTAACCCTAAATAAACATGGAAGGAGGAGAAAGGATAGCCTCCTGAAGGAGTAAGGATTTTCAATTTGCTATATATGTTAATAATCTCAACTGCTCACCCACATGCAAGGAAAAAAATATTTCATGAAATGGTTGAGTTCCATTACACAAATACTTACTAAACAAACAAATGACTTCAAATGAGTAGAGAGCTGGTGCAACAAGGTTATCAGCTCAACACTGTACATAAAGCTTTGCGTACAGCATCTCCCAGTTTGAGGAAGTCCAAGGTCATTCAAGCTAGAATACTTTGGTTTTTAAGGACATCTGAGTTACAAGCATTTAAAAAGCTATCTGTACAGAGCTGACAGAAGGAATTTATTATTTCAATTCTGGAAACACAAGAAAAGAAATGAAATAAACTCCAACTCCAAAGTGTAAATTAAGAAAAGAAAGCACTCATCTTCCATATAAGATCCTGTCTATTTGGTGTGCTTAGATACAGTAACTTTTTTTAGTATGTGTTGGAAAATAATTGCCCTGAAGGGAATCAGATATATAAAATGTAAAGCTCTAGTTCTACATTTTGATTTTAGAAGGCTAGTAGATGTTTAGGATAGACAACAATAACTTACTATGTACTGTTTAGGAGCAGAGTTCACAATCCCAAGTTGAGACAACTTCAGCGCTAGAAAAATATGTTTTAGTTAATGCTTTTAGCATGAGGGAATCTTTTAAATCTGTATTTGCAGTTATCAAGATTAGATGAAGGATTCTCCAAAATTACCACATCAGAAAATCAGGAAAAGGTTGCACAAATAAAGTGCATTAGCATTGTTGCCTCCACAAGCCAACTAAAGAAGTCATCTCAGAGAAATTGAGTGATTTTGCTAGTGCAAAGCATAATGCTTTATGTACTTGGAGGAACTCAGCCAGCATCCAGTTTGATTGAATAATAGGGCTTTATAACCAAGTGCTTTGTTGAATTTTTTTTTTAATTTGGTTTTACCATCATGTCAAATTTACATGTTTGAGGTATAATTAGCCAGTCTGACTACAAAAAAAATTGACTATAATTTAAAAAAATAAATTAACATAAAATGACAAGCATTAAAAGTTAATATCAACTCAATGTTCATTCTTTTGCATTCAAATGAGTCCTATTAAGTTATTATGTCCATCTAAGTATCAGTATAATTTTCAAGTAATACACAATGTGTTCCATAATCTGCCTCTCTCCCTAACCCTCCATTAGCTCTATTGTTCCTCTACAGTTTGTTACACCAATAAACCATTTTAGAATTACAGTATTTCATTTTTCACCTAAAGTGTGTAACTTGGGCTTAGAAATACAATTTAGACGTGCCCTAGACCTTTAGTGACCGTGTGCTGTGTTGATTCTAAATATACTGTTGTTGTCCACCACCTTCCTTTGAAATGCACAGAAAGAAGCAATAACTGAATTTCAACGAGCAAATCAAGCTTATTGGTTGAGAATTATGATGCTTGGCTTTCTAATGCATATTCAGAGTGGTAGAAAAGAAAGTATGAGATTTAATTGTACCATAAAACTGTCATGAGAAAATACATCTTGAATTATCAAGCAGGATTACATTTCTTCACTAGTGATAATCTGTGGAAAACTTTTTATTTAAAGAACTGCTACATTTCTAGTGCTGTATTTCTGGACAGAGAACAGTTCTAAGAGCCTCATCACTGAAAAAAGTGACAAAATATGATGCACTTGGTTCATCCTCTAGAGTTGAATCTTTCCACATGTACTTTGTTACTCATGTCTGTTTAGTACAAAAGACAAAATAGTCAAAAGAGTAAAGCAGCTCCTGTACTGTTTTCTGTTTTTACAACAGTAGCAGCAGCCTAACAGCAGTCTGGAAGCTACAAAACCAGGCAAGTGTTACCTGATATCTGCAGGGGCCCTTTGGACAATTTGTATTATTTATGTGCCAGAGAACATAATCATAAAATTTATACTATACCCCATTACATGTGGAAACACACCTTATCATAATTTCTATTACACTGCCAGCAATTCATTTTATGCACACACATGAACTCAGACATTGAAACTACTTTTATCTTCATACCGCTTTAAGAAAGTAAAATTAATGGCTTATACATGCAAAATATAATTCTTGTATAGACACCGTGATGTGTGTTCGCATATGTATCCGCCAAGACACCTCTGAGAAATGAGTTTTCATATTTTAGTAAACTGTTTTTACATTTGTCAATGGACATGCTGCATGGAACTGACTCAAATTTCTTGCAGTCCATGGAAACAATCCTGATCTGTCTTGGATGGTCTTTTAACTGAGTCTTACATGTTAATACTGATTTCACCACACTGAAGACATAGATGAGCCCACTAGAGGATCAGTACATTAAATTTAAAGATCATGCTCCCAGTTATATACATTTAAGTGCATAACTGCAAACTACTATAATGATCCAAAAACCATTAAAGAAAAACAATATTAGTAATATTGTGTCTTGTCACTGCACCAGAACTAGCTTTAAAGGAAAGAAGATGCTGTACATCTCACTATTTTATTTTATCAAACAAGAAACTCTATTGTGTAGTCAGTATTTATAGGTTACTTGCTTTTTTTTTCTTTTCTTTTCTTTTTTTTTCCTTTCCTTAAGCAACAGGTATCATTCCTATACCATTTTTGTGTACGACAGTATTGAGAAAATATTCTTTACTGTTAGTGCCTTAATCTCAAAAGCACAGGATTCAGCTAGAAAATCTGCTCAAATTTCTTTCACCTGTCATTATGTGATACATTCCTCCTCTTCCTGGTATGAAGAGATGGCTGTGGAAACGTTGTGTTCATTGTGTTCAAATCTGCTTCCAGAGGTGACTGAAAATTGGAGGTGCGGGGGTGCATAAAAGTATCTTCTGTGCTGTGATCACAAAGAAATAAAACATGAGTTGAAGTCTTTGGTCCAGGTGGTGCTGATGGTGAAGTATTCATCAGGCAGAAAAAAAAATCCCTCATGAAAAATTGTTACAAGAATTTGAAGCAGGACACTTATGAGGAACTATGACATCTGTCTCCAGCTGCCTTTCTCCTAGCTGAGAAATCTTCCCATCACCTGCCAGTGACCTTGTGGATGACCCCTGTGAGCTGTGGGAGAGACAGTGAATATACCTGAAGAAGCAAAACCTGATGACCAAAGAAAAGAACAATTTAATCAATGATGATCTTGACCTCACAGACAGAGATCAGTATGCTCATAATAAAGGACTTAACTAGTTTGCATAACTTTCTCCTTGCAGTGATTTATATTACCTGAATGTGCTGGCTGGCCATGCCTAATCGAGTGCCTTGGGTCTTTAGACCCCTGTGGGATGTATTCAAGGGTGAAACTTTTCATGCAATCTTTGCTTTTCAGTATGCCAGAAGAGAGAGCCGTCTCCCTGTCAAATCAATGAAAAATAATACCTAATACTAGGACACACGGGTGCTTCTACCCTCAGGCCACTGGTTAAAATCCAGCACAGTTTCCAGTCCTATTCTGCCCAAAGACTGTTACCAAGTGACAGGTGTCTGGTGGCTTGGTTTTAATGAGGTAGTTGTTTAAGGCCTTTTCTAGTGGAAAGGGGCTCACATGGCTGCTAACCAATTGCCTTTTCACAGCAAAAATATGGAATACCTAAGTAACTCTGGAAAGTAAATTGCTCTTTTAACCCCAAAGCAAGTCCTTCCATAGCATGTGTTGTTTGAGGCATAGGCCTGTGTGCTCAGACCTTTTCCAAAGAACCGTAGGACTCTCAGTGGGGGATATTATGAGAACACTGAATAGATTTTAATAGAAAACATTTGTAATTTTCCTGCACATACTAAGGAAACATTACCTTCATGCAATTCATCTTTTATATTTCTGATTTATTTTTGCTGATATACAGTCTCAGGGTCTCCTCCAAGGAGGTGAGAATCTGAGACAAGCAAGAGGCACTGTGAGATGAGGAGAGGTGGAAACTGGGGCAAGATTAAAGTGAAATCATCAAGTCATGGTGAGTTGTGTTTGGATCTTATATCCTGTTTCCTATTGTGCATTTGTTTTGAGCATTTTTCTTAAGCATCTAGACCATTAGCAAAAGTTTCTCTCATCTGACAGGTGAAGGCTGAACCAAGGACATCAGGGAAAGGGATATCTAAATAAAAGTTGCAATAAGAAATCCATTCTTGCACACCATTTTCAGACATTCTTTCACTCCCCATGTCTGTGAGAGAGTACACACACAAATACTCATATTTCTTCCCATAGTCAGAGTTCACTGCCCTTTTTTATAGCAAATCTGCCCCATGAGTTTCAGCAGACTCAGTACAACATGATACACTAGTGAACCAACACACTTCCTGGGAGGGAAAAGACTCCCCTTAGCTTCTTTAGGAGCAAGCCACAGACCATTCCCAGGACAATAGAGTTACAGAAACTGCCTTCTTTATTAAAAGTGTGGTAGTGTGCTTGATTACATTTACATTCATAGTTAATTGCTGGCACTGCTGAAAATATGAAAAGATAATTATGACAATGGTGCCAGTTATTTTTAAATGGCTATATGAATATACATTTTTTAAATGACAACGTTAAGTGCATGTCTTTATCAAATGAAAAATGTATGTCTGCTATTCACTCATTAGCAAAAAATTTGCATCCACAGTAAAATATTTGGTTTTGACTGAAAGAGGGTTCATTATACTTCTGAAGCAAAAGTTCAGAATGAAGGGGAAATATTCTCTGAGTTTTTGTTGGCAGTGTGCAAAAACAGTGAGTAATGCAGCTGGGAGTGCTGAGGACTCTGAAGATTCCTAGTGCCTACAACCCAGATGTTGTTCATGCCTCCGCTACTCCCATTAGCAGAAGATAAATACATTCGTGTAAGAAAAGGGCAAACAGACCACTCCATATGTATTCAATTTTAAAAAAATATGTAACTGAAAATACACACTGAGACCTGTTTCAAAGCATACTAACAGGGCATTGAAATTTATGTTCCGAGACTGTCTTCAGCTTTTTACTTCTTAATCCCCTGTCGAAAAGATTGCAGACTGTCCTTTTGGTGCAATGCAAGAGTTAGAAGGCTGAATGATAAGATTTCTGATCTCTGTGTCACAGATACGAACACTGATCCAGAAGGAAAAGGCTTGTGTGTACTTGGCTTAGAAGGAGAACTTCATTGTCCAGCAAAAAGAAATGTGTGCATGTTACAGAGTGCATATAAAATTTTTGTGACTCTCAGGCTGGCAGGCAAGTTAGCAAAATAGAAAATATCAACAGTGTATGTGTGGGCTGGGGCACCATCACACTGGAAGACACGGTGGAAAGGATCTCCAGCACTGTGATCTCTATTTGCAATGTTAGTTTCCTACTCTGGAACCTTCAATCAGCAGTAAGTTAAAAAATGTTCTTCAAAAATCTCTGAATTGACATGGGGCAAGGAAAGTGACAAAACAATTGCCCTAACACACCAACTGCCAGCACGAATCCACAAGTTCCATTGTTCAAGAACACATGCCCTTCAAACCTTCAGTAATTTGAGTAATTCTATGAAAAATTGCTATGCTGGGGAAATTTTTGGCAAATTCCAATTAAATATTTTTCTTTGTAATTTCTTTCTTCTGACAGTCCTATGATGTACTTGGCGCAGCAGCAAGACCCTAACATTGAAAATGTGGATTTAATTAGTAACAGTGAACTTCTCCTACATGCTGTCACTGAGCTCTCTCTGTGGTGTTTTATTGGTGTAGAACCACTTTTATCACCAGAAGGATAAAGGCAAAGCCCATTAAAGTCAGGGAATATTAACAGGCACAGTGAAGGCAAAAAGGACATCCCTTAAAAATGGGAACTAGTAAAAGACTTCTGAAGCTGTCAAGACAAGGTGACAGTCCAGAGAAAACACATCTTTTTCAAAAAGTTCTTCATATTTCATTTCTATATAGTGTAATAATAGCTATAATAATCTTCCAGTATATTCTGACTCAAAAGTTCCTTGCAGTTCTGCTAGTGACATTCAGTGGCAATTGGACCAGGCAATTGGAAGGAAACCTTTACAGTAGCAGTTAGGGGAAATGAGAGGAATAAACCATTCTGGTCCCTAAAGACTTTAAATCCTCTAAACATTTTCTTTATCCTTGTTCTCTTTTGGAGATGAGTGGAATTCATCCTTGTTCCTGGACTTGCAGTACAGCTCAGCTGACTGGGTTATTGCACAAGGGATTTGGAGATCAATCAGGATCCAAGGCAAGCCTTAGCATCTCAGTTCCTTTCTGCAGGAAGTGATTCCTTTTTATAAGAAGGCAGAAATCTATACTGTTGGAATCGATGACAAAACCCCTTTTCCCTTCATAAAAGCTGATTTTCATTCTGAACAGAAATAGTATGTTTAATGCTGCTGAAACAAAGAGTTTCAGTAGGAATCTCCTAGTAAACATGTTGACTGATCCTGTGCTCCACCTTGAATAAAAACTGATTTCATGATTCAGATCACAAATGAAATCAGGTGAGCTTAAAAGTCCTGAGAGTTGTAAAAGTAAATAAATACATGCTTTAAAAGCAGTCACCTTCTGGCACTAGAGCTATTCAGACTCACATGGTTACTTGCTGAGAATGCTCCCCTCACCCAAGAGTGCTATAAACTGGTTTATCCTGCAGAAATAAGGAATTTACTTGTGAGCAACAGCTTTAAGAACTAAGACTTTTAAATTAGTGATAAAATCATGGTGGCTTGCAGACCTTGCTCTGAATATTACAGTGGAACAAACATATAAACACCAAACTCACCAGTTAAATGTGTGCATCAGTAAACACAAGGGCTGCTGGGTGAAGAAGAGGGCAATCTAGCTGTTAAAGCCTGAACTGATGACTGTACATTGAAACCCACCTGAAATGTGGGAAGAATGGCTCCTGATACAAGCTGTGTTGTCCCAGTCAACCCACTGCCTGTTCACACACTGGTATGTTCTGTGGGCTGACCTTGGCCAGCAGCAAAGCACCCACACAGCTATTCACTCACCCTCCTCTACCAGCAGGGCAGGGGAGAGAGTAGGAAGAAAAAATGCAAGAAAAGCCATAGATAAAGACATTTCATAAGTGAAAAAAAAAAACAACAAAAAAAACCCAGTTAAAACCAGGTCATGCAAAGGCAATAATCACTCATCACCTCCCACCAGCAGACTGATGGCAGCCCGCCTCTAAGCAAGGCAGAGAGGCTCTGCAGAGAGACCACAACAGATTAGAAGACTGGGCAATCACCAGCTACAGGAAGTTCAACAAGGGAAAATGCCAGATTCTGCACCTGGGATGGGGCAGCCCTGGATGTATGGACAGACTGGGGAATGAGATGCTGCAAAGCAGTGCCATGGAAAGGGACCTGGGGGTCCTGGTAGATGGCAAGTTGAATATGAGTCAGCAGTGCCCTGGCAGCCAGGAGGGCCAATCATGTTCTGGGGGGCATCAGGCAAAGCATCACCAGCTGGGTGAGGGAGGTTATTGTCCCGCTCTGCTCTGCACTGGGGTGGCCTCACTTTGAATATTGTGTGCAGTTTTGGGTGCTGCAATATAGGAAAGATATTAAGCTATTGGAGAGGGTCCAAAGGAGGGCAATGAAAATGAAGGGCCTTGAGGGGAAGCTGTATGAGGAGTGGCTGAGGTCACTTGGTCTGTTAATCCTGGAGAGGAGGAGACTGAGGGGAGACTTCACTGCAGTAACAACTTCCTTGTGAGGGTAAGAGAAGATGTAGACACTGATCTCTTCTCTGTGCTGACCACTGACAGCACCCAAGGGAATGGCCTGAAGTTGTGTTAGGGAAGGTTTAGGTTGGATATTAGAAAGAGATTCTTCACCCAGAGTGTGGTTGGGCACTGGAACAGGCTCTGCAGGGAAATGGTCACAACACCAAGCCTGACAGAGTTTGAGAAGTGTTTGGATGATACTCTCAGGCATATGGTGTGGCTTTTGGGGATGGTCCTCTGCAGGGCTAAGGAGCTGAATGTGATGATCCTTGTGGGTCTTTCCCAACTCAGTATATTCTGTGATATTCTGTGGTCTGCCTTGGAAGACAAAGCCATTCTACCTCCTTCTTCCTCTAACCCATTGCTGAGAATGACATCATATGGCATGGAATATCCCTTTCTCCCGTTTGGCTCAGCTGTCACAGCCATGTCTCTTCCCAGCTTCTTGCCCATCCCCAGCTTACCCACTGCAGGGTGATGAGAGGGCAGAGCAGGAAAGAGAAAAGGCCTTGAAGCTGTGCAAGCACCACTCAGCAACAGTGGAACATTGGTGGGTTCTGGATATTTTTTTATCTACTAATCTAAAACTCAGCACCATACAGGCTCCTACAAAAGAAATTAGCCTCCCTTGGGGCAGACCTGTTATGGTATGACATGATGTTTAATTGTATTATGCAGAGAGTGAGCAAAGCCTTACTGAAGCCTTACTAATTCAGAGTAACTAGCAAAATTGATCTAGTTTCTTTGTGGAATAAATAGAGGAGACAATATTGTTATACCCCAGAGCCCAGTGTTACCTTCAAACCTGGCAGATGCTGAGGTTCTTGGGGAGAGGTTCAGACAGGAGATCTCAGGTGTGGCTGCTGTGTGTCTGTGGGATTTCATGGGCTACTAAATCTGTGCGTTGCCACTCTGACACTTCCAGTTCACATCGTACTTACTGTATGTACATGAACCATCTGTGTACCACATATGTCATTAATTTGGCAGACCCTGGGGCTGCCAGATTTCTGGCTAGTCAGATGAATCTACTGTGTAGGTATTCCCATAGGTTGCCACATGTCTGGAAGTCCAGCAAATGCAACAATCTCTCTCCTCCCTCAAATTCTTCCCAGCTAAAATTTCTAGAACATAACCACCACCTACATCCAACAGTCTGATATATGCTTTCAAGAGCATTTTCAGTTTTACAATTTAGTGTTTCAGGGAAATGGATTTATGAGAGAAGGGTGAAAAAACATCTGTGCTTTGTATATAGAAGCAGTGGTTACTCCTGTGGTTTTTAGTTAATATGCCAAATTTTCTCAACAAATTTTTGTAGCAAACTCTTGTGAATGTGAGTGTGCACAATGGAGGCTTGAGAGAACAGTACAGTTCACTAATTGCAATGATAAAACTAAGAAGATGAGATATTTTTTTCCCTCTGCACATTCTAAAACAAAATAAATGGCAACAATGTTGTGCAAAGCCTTCTAATTTTCTCATGTGCTCCTTTGCAAGTGCTCTATGGTCATCTCTGTGAGCTTAGGTAACTAGTGAAACCTCCACCAGGATCTACTGCTCACATACACGAGAACACAGCAGCTCTGTTACAAATTTACCAAACTTGGTGATAATTATGAAAGATCTGCTGCATTCAGCGTTAGGGTGAAGAAGAGTGGGAGCACACAATTGTGCATAAATCCCCACTGCACACTTCACCAGCCTGAGCACAGGACAGCTCAGGCATTGGGACTTTCTCCTATGTACTGCTTTTCCTGCCTGAGTTCCATTGTGCCTGTCTAAGTAACTTTGAGAACAGAAGGAAAGTCCTGCAGAGGACTGATAGGGAAATGTGTACTTCCAGCTCCTGTGAGCTGCAGTGGCAACTCTTCCTGCTTAGTGCCAGGGGAAAGCAAGGCACAGAAAGACCTTTATAAAACTGCAGCAGGGATAGGGATGGATGGACCCCACTAGACCCTGCATAAGAAACGACCCCACACAGAAAAAAAATAAGTTAGAGCCAGCCAGTAAAACACTACATGACTGGTACAAAATTAGCAGTGATACTTAGGGAACACATTGCAGAATAGAAAGAGGGCTAGAATATCTATTTGATCATATGTGAATTCACAGAAACAGGACAATATTCTTGTTTTTTCCTATTAGAGAGACTTACACAGACAATTATCTGTTTCCCTTCTTTTATTTCTCCTGATCCTAAGAGAAACAACCCATCAAACCCTTGAAAACTGGCTAACAGCTTAGGGTAACAATGACAGTCAGAGGCAAGGCTTTTTTCTGGAGGATGCTGAGTCCATGCAGTGCAGAGGATAATGGTGAATCAAGGCAAGGAAGAATATACAGCTTGCCTGAAAAGACTGTAGTTCATTCATCAATCTGGTCATGTCAGACATCCTGTGATGCAGGTATGATCCTTGCCATCAGCTTCAACACCTTGTCTGCACTCATTGGTTGATTGGTCTGTAAAAGCTCTTTCTCTTGGCTGCCAGAAGTTGGAGGGGGTTTGCAAAAAAGCAAAGAAAGGTCTTGCAATTGAAGCTTGCAGCATGAGGCACAGGAGGAGGAAGAAGAAACTGTCGTTGTGCAGAAGTTCCATAAATCTCTTATTTCTAATTCTTATAACTGTTTTATTATCATTTGTGTAATGTTTTAACACCTCTAAGGAAATGGCAGAGAAAGGGAGAAATGATGGGCTAAGAGGTTTCAAAAGTTTGGAAGGGCCATTTCGGAAAACTTTATCAAACAGAGTTTAACATCATTTGGAGCAGGTTGAGGGGCAGCAGGTGACAACCCTTCTTGTGGGTGGAAGTCAATAAACACCGCTCTTCAGCAAACCAGTGCTTGACTGGCGGTGCTGTACCTTTATGTGTTTGGATGTATTTTTCACACTGCTCATAAAAGTCCTATTTGAAAGCTCTTTTCAAAAGGATTAAAGCTCATGGCTATGAAGTACTACTGTGTCATACCCAGAGAGAGTGTTATTGATTCATAAAATTAGGGCTTTTGATTTCATTGAATGTGAATGTGTGTGGATTACTATTTACACATTCCTCTGGAGGTGCATGGTGCTGTGCAGACCACAGAGATGACAAGGTCCCTGCCCCAGGATGTTTACAAAACAGACAATACAATGAATTACATTGGTTAAGAAGGGTCAGAGTGGGGGTGAAAGAGGAAAGGAAACAACAGAAAGAAAAAGAAAGGGAATTTGTTTCCTGAAAGAGCCATTATATACAAAGCATGGCCATCAGGTAATTTGATTCCCTTTGGTTTTTATTTTGGATTTGTTTTTCACTTTGTTTTATTAGGTTTAATAATCAGGCATGGGTGAGATAGTGCATAACACTAGAGCTGAGATTAATGATGAAAGGCTGAGAGAAAGCTGTGGCTCTTGAGGAGGGATTTGAGAGAGAAAAGCATTTGTTTTTTCACTCATTAGAAGCAGGCAGGCTCAGGCACAGAAGAGTTTCACACTTGTGTTAAACTTTAAATTAACCACATGTGTAAGTCTTTGTGGGAATAAGGGACTAATTGGCTAGATTAGAATACAATTAACTGTGAAGTCTGACTAGCACTAACTGACAATGTTTAAAGAGTGGAAAAGCTGATAAAATCCTGCCTAGTTAAAAAAAAAATTCTATGAAGACATCTGGGGAGAGAAGGGCCCCTTTGCCATTACAAGATGAATGCCAGCAACAGAAGTACAGATGAACCTGGTGCTTTGTGTTATTGCTATAGCTGTACTCAGCTACACTGATTTTTCTTCCAAGATCCATTTCAGTTATCTCCTGTCAACTAAGCCCATTGCTGACCTATGGAAGCCTTCATTGTCCTCAGACTTCACAAACAGGAAGATGCTGTGCTGCCCCAGAGCTGGCAGGGTAAGGTTGGCTTACATCCACTTTCTCTAAAATCTAGTAACATCTCATCACAATGTCTCCTGAAAGGTCCTAAATACTTTTAACTACTTTAGGAAATGACCAGAGTTATCCAAGTGATAAAACTTTGTGGATATATTTCCTGAGCATTCAGCCATCTAATGAAATATAGATAAAAAATCATACCAGAACTTTCAAGAGATACCAGATAGTTTATTTTATTCCTACATAAAATCTAGGAATACTTTAAAAAGCAGCCTCTTTTCAAAGTACACATCTTCCACCTGTTGAAGATGTAAAATCCCTTCTTCATATTTTTGAATTGCCTCAAATTTTATGAACTCTTAAAATCTTTCCTAAGGTTATCCATCAGAGAATACAACTTATAAATGCAGCCTATGTGCTTGGTATCTGCACAAACCAGTACTTCACATTGATAAGTCTTACACCATTTGCAAAACGGTAGAGAAAACTGTTTAAATGTTTTATCTTTTGGAAGGATGAGAGAAGAGTTGGACTCTGTATTTGAATCTGTTTGACCTTCAATGCTTAATTGCCCTTTACATTGCAGTCTGAAGCCCATTGTGTCTAAATGGGATCTCTGACTGAAGGACCATATTGGGTTTTCATAGCTGGGTTTTAGTGTGTGTTGGGGGGCTACAGGGCTGTCTTCTGTGAGAAGCTGCCAGAAGCCTCCCATATGTGAAAAAGCCAACAGCAGTCGGCTCCAAAATGGTCCCACTGATGACCAAGCCCATCAACCATGGTGGTAGTGCCACTGGGATAACAAATTTAGGAAGGGGAAAAAGTTCCTGCACAAGAGTAATTCCAGCCAAAGCGAGTACTGTGAATATGTTAGAGAAACAACTCTGCAGACACACAGGTCAGTGCAGAAAGGGTGGAGGGGGTGCTTCAGAGCAGAGATTTCCCTGCAGACTGTGATAAAGACCATGGTGAGGCAGGCTGTGCTTTTGCAGTCAGTGGAAGTCCCGGGGGAGGGGAGATCCACCTGCAGGCTCTGAGTAGGTGGGTGGCCAAAGGAGTCTGTGACCCTGTGGGAAGCCCATGCTGGAGCATGATTATTGGCAGGACGTGTGGCCACACGGAGAGAGGAGCCCATGCTAGAACAGGTTTTCTGGCAGGACTTGTGACCCTGCAGGGACCCACACTGGGGCAGTCTGTTCCTGAAGGAAGGAACACCATGCACTCCATGGAAAGGATCCACCCTGGAGAAATTAATGAAAAACTTCAGCCCATGGGAACAACTCACATTGGATAAGTTCATGAAGGGCTGTCTCCTGTGGGAGGGACCCCACATTGAAGCAGGGGAAGAGCGTGAGAAGCCCTCCCCCTGAGGAGGAAGGAACACCAGAGACAACATGTCATGAACTGACCACAGCCCATATTCCCTATCCCCCTATGCCACTGAGGAGAGAAGGGAGACAATCTGGGAGTGAAGCTGAGCCCAGGGAGAAGGGAGGGGTGGAGGGCAAGTGTTTTAAGATTTGGGTTTATTTCTCATTATTCTACCCTGATTTGATGGGCAATAAGTTAATTTCCCAAGTCAAGTCTATTTTGCCAGTGATGGTAATCGCCAAATGATCTCTCTGTGCCCTTGACACATGAACCTTTCATTTTATTTTCTTTCCCCTGCCCAGCTGAAGATGGGAGTGATAGAGCACCTTTGGTAGGCATGTGGCATCCAGCCAGTGTCAGCCCATCACAAGAATGAAAACAAATGTTGAAATGCCCCCAGTGATGGCAGCTCTTGAATTAAGAAACTTGTTAATTCAGTACTGAGAAAGGTTTAGACACTTGGAGTGGAGAAAGAACCGTGTATGTGGAAATTACTTAGAGCACAGTATGTTAATGGCAATTTTGGTATTATTTCCAAGATAATAAAAATAAAGGAGTGCATATAAATATCTGACCAACACAACTCTTGTCCTTCTTATACACAAATAATTATGCCTAATCTGTTTTGCCTTTCTTACTAAATACGCATTCATCAGCATATATGACCACAAAGATAGTCACATACACAAGTGTGTGTAATGACGTGATCAAAGGTCAACATCTCCATTCTTACATCCTGAATGAAGATCCAAACTACCATGACTATGAGGAGGGGACTATATGCACCTGTAGAGAATTTAGATCATGTTGAAAACAATAGTTATGGCATGCTTTAACAAAGCACAAAAATTGCATCATCTGAGTTACAGTCAAAATTACTTCTGCTGCCTCCTCTGCTCTCAATGGAAAACTGACCAGTCCATATAGGCATTTGAAAATTAGTCACTCCAGTTTCACAGTGAGTGTTGGAGAAATAATTTGGAAAAATAAGGTATTTCCAACAAGTTTTCATTGTTTTTGCAGATTTTTCATCCATAACTAAAAATTTTTCTTGGTCAACCCCCCTATTTGACAACAAAATCTTTTGTTTAATGTTGAGCCCTGAGAGTTATGTATTAATGGTGTTCCACACTGACCTTATTGCATATTGTCAGATGAAGGAGCAGTTTGAAGAACTTCTTTGCCCTGTCAAGTACTTACCCATCTAAGAAATGTCAGTGAAACCAAGGTGCCTCCTGCTTCAATACAGGCTGAGCAATAAAGGTGAGAGTTCCATGACCTACTCCTGAAGACTAGTTAATACACAGAGAGGAAGCAAAATATTCAATCACATTTTTCTTATGTGTTATCTAAATTTTTTGATGGCTAGCATTCACTTAAGAGCAACCATCTCTGATTTTTATGTACAAGATATAAGGAAGTCCAGCAGCATGACTGTTTGTATGACATACTATCAAGAATGCAATGTCCATAAATCTAAGCTGCTGTTTCAGTAAATGCTCTTATTTTTGTTTATTTCTGTTGTTGTGTGCATTGTATTTCCTTACTGCAATTCAAGCCTGCCAGTCCCCGTCATCTATAGTTTCCAAATTAAACTTCTTCCTTTTGCCAGAATCTCTATTAACTACCTATCATTAGTTGGCTTGGTACTTTACTGCTTAAAAAAAACTCATGCAAAAAATTAATCTGATATGACTTGGAATTATAGTAAAGGTCACTAAAGGACTGACTATAAACAGTTGTCTATGCTACAGATTATAAATCCCTATGTGCAAAGTATTCCACCACTGGATTCTGCTATAATGAGCGAAATGTTTTTGTATACGGCTTGGGTGTGTTCTCATTTTAAGCATGCCATTTCCATTGCTGTCAACAAAGGACAAGAAATTTACAGTTGAAGTGAGTAAAATTGCTGTCCCTGAACAATTTTTAATTCATTTAAAATATTGAAATAATTTTTTAAGAATATGCCTTTTCGCAATAGACATTAAAGAAAACCCCAACCTCTGACAGTCTTAAATAGGACTTCTTTTTTTTCTGACATAAACATCCGTTCTTAATGTGAATTCAAGCATTTGAGTAATTTAAATTTTATTTTTAAACTGCTGTGAGGTTTATATCTAGAAACAGCTGCTGAGCATGGCCCTGTAGCTACCTTTAGCAATGTTTTATTATCTTGACTAAGCTTATAATGGTGATTCTCTGCTCTACCACTGACATCTTAATGGCTGCCTCACCAATACTGATGTTGTAGGAAGTATGTGGGACTGACTTTTACATCTATAATGATATGGTAATGTGAATCATTACACTGCCAGTGGTGGTTTATTGGCATTATGGTTTAAGATTATGAGGGTATTACAATGCCAATGCAAACAAATACTGCTGGTTTTAAAATAAGCAGATGAAAGACAGAAAAGTGCTAAAATAGTGGTAATATTAAATTCACAGTAGCAAGATAGTGTTTGCTTAAGGCAGCCCCTATGCTAAAATTCATCTCTTATCTGCATAATTCAACAGTCATCTGCTGGAGTTTCCACAGCATCAGGCAGAAATAACAAAAGATCCAGGGTAAATATATTTGCCCATTTTGTGCTTTATAGAATTCACCCTAATTTTAGACCCTATCAGTGGAGGATCAGAGCCTGCAGTCAGAAACTGTCTAATACCAGGGAGAATTTCCAAAGCCAACAGTGTTTAAAAACAACGTTGTGATTTGTTTCTTTTTTCTTTCTCCCTTTCTTTTTTCCTCCCCCCCACTCCCAATTTTTCAGTTCCAAAAGGGGAACAGTTAGAAGCAGAAATAGGAAACATCAGAAATCAGACAACACTGTTTGGTAAGAACTTTTGTAGATCAAAATATCAAAACTGTGAACATGAACTCAGGCAAGACTGCAAACTGACCTGAAAGTCACATAAGACCTTGAGGTTTCCAGAAGAGGGTTTTGAAAAACATTTAATAAAAGTCTGTCCCCACAGAATCCATGTTTACATGCTCCATTGGGCTTTCCTCTCTAAACTCTTCCCATGAAATAAAATGCAAACGAACAGTTTTGAACAGTTTTGAACAGTTACTTGATAGTAAGTACTTTGATTAACACTTTGCAGAAAATTTGCAGCAAAGAACTGCTAAGAAAAGGCCAAAACAATCAGTTTTACTTGATATTCTGTTCTGAGGGACATGGTAATTTCTGTCTCATAAATATAAGCAGCTTCATCTACATAAGCAAGTACTGTGCTGTAACAAGACTAGGTCTATAAAGCAAATCAGTTGGTAATGTGGAACCAGCAGCCCAGCTCCACTGTTCAGATTTTGGAGATATGCTGCAGATAAGTTTGTGTAAGACTCTTCTGATCTCAAGGCCTGAACCGTGGTTAGTAATGGGAGAGCATCCATGTACTTCTAGAGTGCACCCTCTGGTTTAGTTTCATCTGAAATGAAACCAGTTTGTGCTTTGATAGTTCTGCACAGTCAAACACGACTAAGTTGGAGCAACATGGAAATTTTACAGCTGAAATGTTTTGGGTACTCAAAAAGTTTGAAGAATCTGTAGGGTCTGAAAACCAGAAGCACTTTGTGGTCATTCTGGTCTGAGGATGAGGGACATGATGAAGAAACTTTTTCATCATTCACCTGTGTTGTTAGGGTCATTTCAGGTTCTCCTTATCTTTTAAAGTAGATATCCTATTTCCAGGTTTTGGTTTGTAATATCGAGTTCTTATAGTGAAAGTAACAAGAAAACCTCAAAGAATTCCCAACAATTCTTTTCTGCTTATCTTACAGGTGTAACAGTTCTTCCAAGGTTCACAGTTGTCATATGGCAAATAACCACAGACTTTGAAAAGTTCTTTTGAGCCTGAAAAAGAGAACAGTTCAGCAGGTATTTGTTGATCACTATTAATGCAGTCAGCAGCTGGTTATTTGCAGGTAACTGTCTTCAGAAATATTTTGCTGCCATCAGAAAGGTTGTTAGTAAAGAATCAACAGCTGTCTTCAGTGCAGGCTTTGCCCAAAGGACAGTTAGCTACGTGTATTGACTGAATCATGGCAGAGAAGACCCACCTGAGTAAAAGGATGTTCCACCCAAAGTGCAAGATCTTTTCATGGTGGCTTGAGTGATATCTGAGGATGGTGGCTGCAGGATGGTTCTGGAGATTTTCTGCTTTAGTCTTTGCAGTTATGTTTTAAAAGGAATTAAATCACAGGTGGAAGTTTGTGACATGGCACTGAATAGTTAATTTCCACTGTTAAATATGGATTGTGACTAGAAATTAATCCTTGACAGTGGAGATGTGGAGAAGGCATCCCTTGCATGTCATGGCTTTCCCTTTGTCTCCTGAAGTGATTCTCAACTATTTAGAGGTGCAGACTGACTAGATGTGTGGACCTCAGAAGACATTTCACATATGTAGCTCCTTTTACAGAATGTAGAGATTAGTTTTTCTTAATCACTTTTTGCAAATTCTTCAGAAGCTGTGCACAACTCCTAGGGGTCTCCCAATCACTGTCTGAGCTAATTATGTTTAGTAATGCAGGTATTTTTAGTTAAGAGACCCTGCTTTTCATGTAGAAGCGAATCAATCCCATCACAGGCTGAACATTTCTGTAGTATAAATAATGATGAGACTTGTGGTAGGAAAGGGAGACTGTTTTGTTGCTCTGGAGGCAAGAAAAAGGTTGGGTCTGTGAATCCTGTGGAACTGGCCTGGTACCTGCTTTCTGAGGATGGCAGAAGTGCTGTTACATTTACCATGCATCCAAGAAAGGAAAGTTTAGGAAAACAGCAAATTATGAAAAGTAAAAATTATAGTTATTGGGGAGGAATTAGACTAAAAGGGCAACATGGAAGTGAAAAAGGAGAAAGTGCATCTTTGTACTGCAATGTGGGAATCCAAGGTTATTCTTTCTGGTCAAGCAGTGGTAAACATATTAAAAAAAAAATGTACATTGTAGCTTTGTAGTATTGGACTAGCAATTACATAACTTCTAACAACTCATTTGTGAAAACGTTTATGCAGCAAACCTCCACGTGAGATATATGGAAACAACAGAGGGAGATACCAGCAAAATGGAAAGAGAAGTTCAGAGGCTAGAGTAGGAAACCCACTGAGTGGTATAACACACCTGGCATGTAGATACATATGCATAGCTCATCAGGTCTTTCTCTTTCTCTCCATCTCAGCAAGGGGTTCCTAGTTATCTCACCCAGTGACCTGTGTCTGTCAGCGGGCTGCTCGGCACAGGCAGACAGGAAACTCAATCTCTGCAATAGGAGAAGTGGGAATGCTATGAGGGACTGCACGACACAATCAAATAAAATGCACAAGCAGAGGTAAGAGCCTGTCTGCAATGCCTAGAAAAATCTTCACCGTTTTCTTCAGTTGTTGCATCCAGCTGAGAGCAAACCTGAGCTCTGTCAGCTCAGCTGGGGGCACTGATCAGCAGAAATTGCCACATAAATTGCAAGGGACATAGAGGAGGGCACCCTTGGGCTTAAGATGTTGTGTGCTTCTGGGGTGCTAAAACCCTCACATTTTACTTATTTCTCAGTGAAACAAAACTGAGCTTGGGCACTAACAGTGCGCTTTTAAAAACCTCAACTTGTCACTAGCATACAACCACAGTTTTGCAGCATCATTTACATCTGGGAGTATTGCTCTGCAAACCCATTGATGCGATATTGCACCTAGCTTTTACAATAAAATTATTTTTCCCTGAAAGACCCAGCTAGCATATCTCTTCTTCCAGAGCAAATTGAAGAAGTTAGTAATTTTCAGACCTGTACTGAGTCTGAGCAGGTCAGACTGCCAATGGCAAAGCTACTTTCAGGGCTCCACAACCCTCACCAAGAGGATCTGGTCTGGGGAGCCATCACTTCATTTCACTTACCAGGACACCACGGTAAAGCTATTGGACACCAACAATTTTCAATAATTACCATATTGGATTAAATTCCAACTTGAACTTAAGTTTAAACCTGAATTTACATTCAAATGCTTTATCACCCCTGAAGAGAACCCTTGTTCTAATTGCTGAAGTGGATATTGTATACGTAATCATATTCTCATATGGACTAACAGGCACAAATAAATCAAGAGCTAAAAGTACAGGGTCAGAGTCCTACTTCATCCAGAAGATGAAGCATCTCTCCATCAGAGAGCATGCCACCTGGGGCTGCCAGAACCTAACTCAACCCAAGGAGAGATGCAGAGGTCATGCTGTGATTGTAGGTGCCTTGCTGGGGCATATTGATTAAATAGGGACCTGAAGGGTTTTAGTGTAGGTCTTTCAAAGCCTTCCAGAGGATAGGGTGCCTAATTCTATATAATTCTAATGCAGAGTGACTTTTCAAATTCCTCAAGTGTTCCTAAACTTCAAAGGAAAATAGTTTCATATTTTACTCCTGAAAGCCTTTGAGACAGAATTTTGAGGAGTTGTCATTATATTAAGACTCTTCAGGAAAAGAATTACCAACTTGATTGTAAGAACACGCAATTTATTTTGCTTATGTTATGCACACTCTTCTATTCATCTGCTCCAGTCTAATTCATAGGATTATTAGGGACCTCCATTTGGACTTTGGATATTTCTATCGGTGATCTTCCCTTGTATTTACCTTTGGTGCATTCAGACACCTGTGGTCTTTAATCTTTAGTTTGATACAGAGTGCTGAGAAATAATTTGTTGTCACTGATGAGCAGGATTTTGTGAAACAGATGTTTCAGGAACAGCAGACCTAGAAAGACTAGAAGCTTTCTATAGTCCTGTAGATTTTTTTATTCCATGTTGTCTTTGATTGCTGGGGACTTGACTCAATAATTAGTGCAATTCCTAGAAACACCACATGATGTTTTTAAACATCTGCTTCATGTCTGAAACAGCAAACACTTCCTGTCCCTCTCATTTCAACCTGTTAGTTATGGGTTCTTCAAACACACCTGTCCCATAAGTCAAATTGCTAAATATTCAAGTTCCGCATTTCAGTAACAACATTAACCGTGAAGGTGGTGGTTAGTCTGGACAATGGCTGGCTAGTGAGAGCATTAACAAGCTGTGGCAAATCTTTTTAGCTCTAAAAACCTTGACAAAAAACACTAGACTGCTGATAATGACTGCATTGTCAAGAATTATTGATAAAAGGATTTTTAAGGAGTAAGAAATCACTTCTGTGAAGGAAGAGGAGTTTTTTCTTCTGTAGAGCTTTTGGGTTTGTTGAAGATGATAGTGAAAACTTAGGAAGTGGGAAGCTGGCATTGATAATCATTTAGTTTTAGAGATACAGAGCAGAACAATTGATGTGCAAATGGAATGGAAGGTGGTCTGTGCTGTGTCAGAACTCATAGCTACACAATCCCCATCCTCTTTCTTCTTTTCTCTAAGAGAAAACTGAGTATAATAAATTCTAAAGAAGAGGATTTTCAAATATTGAACGTGTTGAATTGCTTGAAGGGTTATGTTTCTCTTCACTGTAGCTACATATAGCAAGAAGCCATGTGAGCAGAGAACATCTATGCTGACACCTAGAGAAGTCTGGTTGCTGATGCACAGAAGTGTTTTTGCTCATTGGCACCTTCAGGAAGAATAATTAACCCTGAATATAAAAGTGGTGTCTAGAACGCAGCTGAAGGGAGCAGAATAGGCATCAGACCCAGATTTTTA
This sequence comes from Dendrocincla tyrannina, assembly GCA_035047865.1. NCBI lineage: Eukaryota > Metazoa > Chordata > Aves > Passeriformes > Dendrocolaptidae > Dendrocincla > Dendrocincla tyrannina. The sequence goes on along the minus strand of JAWWMP010000041.1, from coordinate 28,158,886 downwards.
TCTTATTGAGGTTTTCCAATGCTTTCTACATACTTTACTTTTCTAGACAACTGTGATCATGTGGTTGTTACATCGAAAAAAGTAAGTTGCTGTCATGAACAAAGAACTGCAGAAATGATCCCTGAAAGTACCCAGACAAATCCTTTATCTTTCAAGCTGGAGGTGGTGGGAGATTTTGACAAAAACATATTGGAGAGGGAAGAGAAGAGCAAAACTCCTCTGTTTGAAAGTTGCTTTCCATGACCCAAAGATTACAGAGAGACATTTGAAGGAAGATGTTGGCCTCCTGCTGCTGGCAGTTCAGTAGCCCCAAACACCAAAGAGCAGGGCTAGGGTTTGGCAAAAACCCCTTTTACAAGGAATCAAAGCAGTAATTCCTCTTCTCTTTGATCTCTGCAGTTTTCACATAGATGATGGGTTAGATTGCATTACAGGAAAATCAAATTACATTATGAAAATCAGATTACATTACAAAAATCACCTAAATCCATAGCTTGAATTTGTATTTGGGTGTAATTATTACATATTGTCTAAAGAAGTGGAGTTTTGCAGCTGCTAATCTCCACAGCAAGTTCTTGCTGTCTGAGAAATAAAGTTTGCACCTCTAATTTTATTTCTTCTTTAATAAGGCATTCTCACTGACTGGGCAGAAGTACCAGTGGGGATGCTTCTGCCAAGATATTTGTTCAGAATCTGTCAGCTGTAACAAGCGAGTCCAATGATTGAATGGGGCCGGGGAGCTGTGCTAAATGGTTAAATCTCTCTCACATCTGAATGACACTTGGCAAACACTGTCACATCTCTTACTGATGTGCTTAGTAACTTCCTTGAATGTTATTGGAAAAGATAAATGCTCACTGAGGAATGAAAAAAGATGTATCTCATTTAAAGCAAATCCCCCATTCTTGTTGAATGTATTCTAGCAATTTTCTTCTTGCAGTCAAGAGCCTCAGGCTTGCCCGTGTCTTCTGTACTCATAACTGTGACTGGGTTTCTCAAGTAACATGTTGCTTAAAATTGAATCTTAGTAGTTTTCCTAGTTTTTTCTTTTCCTGTACCATAGAGTAAACATTACAACTTCTATTTTCATAAAATGGCTTCAGTGCTCTTTCTTTTCATGAGGGTGGCTCAGAGTGCAATATTCTCTGGCAATATATATGAGCAGGGACTGACTGGACTGACTGTGTATTACAGAGAAATTGGAAGTGGAATGAGAAAACTTTCTTTTCTTCCAAAAGGTTTAATTGTAGACATGCTTTTTTGCATTTAACTTTAGTTTTGTAGCTAATGTTTTGATATGCTAAGACACTAGTCTACATTATAAAATGGCAACTCATTCATGGGAGATCCATCTGCTCCCATCATCACATAGCTTTGTCTCCTGTGTTTGAGGCAGGCTGTGATCTCTCTCCCACTCTCAGACCTGATGACCATGCCCATCAATACCATGATTTGTGGATTGTCTTTGATTTGTGAGCCCAGTAGGCCTAGGTAAGCTGCAAGATCTGAAATGAGCCTCCTTTCTCATGGCTGTGGTATCTGTGGTCCTTGCACACCTGAAATGTTTTTACACCAGCGCATGCAGCACGAGAAACAAAAAAAAGCAGCTCAAAGCTTTGGCATAAGTGAAACCTGATGGGATGAATCTTGTGACTGATGTGCCCTGTTGGATGGTTACAAGCTCCTCAGGAGGGATCGATAGGGCAGAAGAGGCAGAGGGTTGGCACTGTATGTAGTAGAAGGGTTAGAAAGTATGGAGCTCACAGTTGGAAATGGCATAGTTGAGAGACCCTGTGTAAGAATCAAGGGGCAAACAAATAATGCAGATGTCATTGTTGGAGTCCACTATAGACCTCCCAGACAGGACAATGACACAGATGAATTATTCTTTGAGAAACTAAGGGGCACTTCCATGTCAACAGTCCTTGTTCATATGGGGGACTTCAGGTTACTAGAAATTAGCTGGGAGTGTCATACAGCTGGTTCAACCTGGTCCAGAAAATTCTTAATAAACCAGTATGACAACTGTATGGAAGTGGTCCTAAGGGACCTGACTCAGAAAGATGCTCTCCTTGATCTTTTGCTTGTCAACAGAGTGGATCTCATGAGTGAAGTGGAGATTGGTGGCTGTCTGATCCACAGTGACCACAGACCGATTGAGTGTAAAATCTCTGTTGACAGGAGGAAAAGTGCCAGCAAAACTTCAACTCTGGACATGAGGAGAACAGACTTCAGGCTGCTCAGAGAATTAGTAAGTAGGATACCCGGAAAAATATTTTTACCAGTGCTGGGACCCATCAGTGCTGGTCACTTTTCAAACATCACCTTCTAAGGGCACAGGAGCAGGCAATTCCCAAATGTCAGAAATCAAGCAGGCATGGCAGAAGGCCAGCTTGACTGAGCAGTGTACAGCTTCCTCGTGAGAGGAAGAGGAGGGGCAAACACTGATCTCTTCTCTGTGCTGACCAAGGGAATGGCCTGAAGTTGTGTCAGGGAAAATTTAGTTTGGATATTAGAAAAAGGTTCTTCAACCAGAGTGTGGTTGGGCACTGGAACAGGCTCTGCAGGGAAGTGGTCACAACACCAAGCCTGACAGAGTTCAAGAAGTGTTTGGATGATACTCTCAGGCACATGGTGTGACTCTTGGGGATGGTTCTGTGCAGGGCTAAGACCTGGACTCAAAGAAGGAACCTTGTGGCTTCTTTCCAACTCAAAATATTTTATGTTTCTGTGATTCTGTCTTTCTCCCCTCCCACATCTGACTGGCAGGAGAAAAGTATTTGCAGTTTCAGCTCCAGTCCCTCATCCAGGCTGCCTGGGGTGGTAGGGGAATGCAAGGACCACCAGAGTTTGCTGACATTGCCACACAGACAAAGTAGAGAGGTGTGGAGAGATTAGGTGAGCTGGTGCCGTGGCAAGGCTCGTGTTGTTCCCCCAGGCAGGGCAGCTCTGGAAACAATAAATTGCTCCAGACATGTGTAGGTCTCAGTCTATCCCTGGAGGTTGTGTGCAACATAGGAGAATGGAAATTTTCAGTCTAGAAATGGACTCAAACGAGGTTGGTAGAAATAAATAGGATGAATGCATGAGTGAGTCATGGTGTCAGACTATCATTAGAAACCTGTGTTCTTGCAGAGCTAATTCCTCTTTGTAATACTAGGGGTCCCAAGTCTTATCTTTGTATTGACTTATTCATTAACAGTTTGTGTGTATGAATAATTCACCATCTACATACTATAGCTCTACTTTAAATGCATTGCAAAGCACATATGAAGCAGAGATTGACCTCTACTGTGGTTAACATTAAGATTTATTGTTCAAGGAAGCTCCAGATACATTGACTTGAATCAAAGCCTGGAGGTTCAATTAAAGTTGATACTGTATTAACAAAAGGCCACAAGTCCCATTTCTTGTGTACTCTGCTTTGTGAAGGATCTCAGTTCTCTTTCTTTAACTTTTTTTCCACTGGGGCTGGAGTGTAACTGTGATCATAAGCTGCTTGCCTAGCTCAGACTGGCCTTCCTGTTTTATCTGCCTCTGGGATCCTTGGTAGATCATTATTAATGGGATGTTTTGCTCTAGCCTGAAAATAGTATTTGTGTTTTCATCTATGCTAATAAATGGGTTTTTTTTCTAGATCCATTATTTTAGTGTAATGTGGCAGATTCTTTGCTTTGTCCCTTTAACCCAGGAGCAAGCCTACAAAGAAAAAAAAACAAAGAAGCAAAACAAAAAAACCCAAAACAAAACAAAAAGATCCTGTTTCAGTGTGCTGAAATGGAATGGTGGAATGGGACTGCTAACAGAAAGGCTGGAGCAGAGACAAAACACTTTGAATTTGCCTCTGCTTTTGTCCTGGAGATTTGGAAGTAAATGAGAGAAGACTTCACAGACACACTGGAGGTGTATGACCTCCTCTCTAGTTGCTGCATTTGGTAATGTTCCCATTTTTCTCATGATTATTAGTGTGACCTTCTTATCCATTTCTTTTTCCTTTTCAAAAAATGCTGCAGTATTTTTGCACTATCACTGTGTGCTGCATATTACATTGCTAAGCAACAATCAGCAGTGCACAGCCAGGGCACCACACATGAACATTTACTTTCATCTCCAAAGCAGAGAAACTTTCACTCTGTATCACTGTTCTTTGAAGGACGTGCTCCTGAAGTGGGGGAGTGTGGGGAGCCAACACTCAAGAGTTGTGCATGTGTGCACTCCAGGTCCACAATGGTACTTTCATGAGGAAGTCTTCCTTAATTAGACATACACACACATACTCCCACCCATGCTTCTGTGTGGGAGGGATATTAAGGACTAGAGTCACATCTGAAGAACTGAGATAATCCTGATTTGATGATGGGAATTGCCACGGAAAGAATAATTATGAAAACCAAGGAAGAGAGGAAAGTAAAGACAGTTCTACTTTCAATCCAAAGCCCTCCTAAATGTACCAACTTGGAGTTTGCTTAAGACCTTACTGTACTTCCAGCAGCACAGAGCTAAAACAGGAAAGGGAAACCAAGGCATGTTCAAGAGGAAATGGACTGAGCAGGATCTTTAAATTCTGGCTGGTAGCAGGGAGGTTACTATGAAATTACAGTTGCTAAGGAAAACAGATTTTTTTAGTGCATAAGTATGAATCTCATCAGAGAAAATTTAGTCCCAGTAACAAAACACGCAAAGGCTGGGGGAAGGAGTAGCATTTTTATGTCAAACAGTTATTCTCCTTGAAGAATCTACTGAAACCCCCCCCAAGTCACTCAATGTCTTGAGCCTTCCCACCTCTAGTTCTGGAGTATTTCCTTTCATTTAGATTCTGTGTCTCTAAATTTATTACACCACAGAGATGTCACAGAGAAGAAAATCAAATTGACTCTATAAAGAGATTGTCATAGCCTCAGACTCTGACACTTGATTTTGGTCAGAGATTCTGACAAAAAATGGCAGTGAGTGCTGCATCAGAGGCAATGAGGGCAGACCAAAGTAAAGCAAACATGATACAAATGTCTTTTTGACCACAATGATTGGTGGCCATGTGTATGATGCGCAGTGATATGGTGTTAAAAATATTGTTCAGGTAGCCAGAAATTGATACCAGCTAAGAGAAATGGGAGAGTTGCTGTAAGCCATACATAGCCATATCTATGTGAGGTCACTCCCCATTACACTTAGCCAGAGTGCTTAACCTATCCATAAATCTTACTCAGAGTTCAAATCTTGGTCTCTCAATGTATGCTTATGAGTCTCTGTGGGAACTGGTGTCAGATCCTTTGGGACTATCAGGAAAAATTCACCTTCTTGACCAATATAAAGCAAGCGGGAGAAATTCCAGTACCTTCAGGATAGGTTCTTGATAATGAAGGGTGTGTGATATATTGCTTGTTGTAATCAATGGCTCCAAGCAAAATATACTCAGGCTGCTTTTAGGTATCTGCTTTAATTGCTTCATCTTGCACTCAGCTTGTGGCATATGTGGCACCCTCCTGATTGTAAAGAACTAGGAGTAGATAACTGCAAACCGCAGGCCATTATCTATAGGTTTTCTTCACAATGAGGGCAGATGGGGGATTTTTGAATCCAATCCTTTTCTTCTGGCCATGACAGGTCCTCTGGGAGCAGGTGTTTTCACTTCCTCAGCTAGGATTTAAAGGCATGCTATAGCTCTTGCTTACTACCTAAGTATCCTAAAAATCTACTCTTCAGAAGGTAAAGCACTTTAACACAGGTCAAACTGGTGGATAGTCTCATTAATAGAAGAGGCTGCATTATAACTGTTCTGCTTCTGTCCCGTTCTAGCAAAAGTGAATGCTTTAGTCTTTGGCATATTCTTTAAAATATGGATTCCATACTGGATGTGCCAGTACTTTAGGTCCATTCATATCCCAGAAAATATGTCTTATGAGTGGCACCATGCTGGATCTAGAAAAGCCCATTAGTAGTGCAACAGTATTGTTTCTATTCCTAGTAACAATTTGGGTTAACACTTTATGAGAAAGCAGGAAGGTAAATGGCAAAATCCTGTTTAGTTCCTTCAAACAGGCAGCTGTCACAGCAGTTCCAAAATCACTACCACAGTCATGTCTGGCCAAAGAACACCGTGATTCTGCTCTGTTCAGTTTTTAGATTGTAATGACACTTTAGTCAAGGTACAAGGCATAAGCTGTTACCTGTTACCTTTGGTGCAAGTGGCACAGACCAATAATCATTCTTTCATAAGGAGCAACTAGTTGTGCTTTGCGAGTCGCACTTCAAACAGGCCTTGGCACAGCACGCACTGGACAACATCTAAAACACAGAGCTCCAGCTTTGGGGAGACCCCAGCACAGCGTCTGACATGCTGGACTGGGCCTGAGGCCATGGTGGCTCATTCAGAGTTTGTTGATTTTAAAAGCAGCAGCCCAGGACATAAATATTCATTTGTCCATGGCTCCGTGGGTTTGCCATGGCATTGCAGAATCTCAGGTTAGCATGCAGTTGATGGGGAGGTAGCTTGGGACATGTGAAGGCAACACAAAATTTGTCTATCAGGATGTGTCTAGCAGGAGCATTAACCTTTGCCAATCCCTTCACAGAAATTTTGAGTCATAACCTCCTGCTCTAAATGTTCAGCAGTGCTTTGTGATTCTGTATAGAAGAACCCCAAAGGCGGAGAACTTAACAATGCCCCAGCTGTTCATGGGTCAAACCTACAGATGACATAACCCATGTACTACCTCCAGAACTGCTGGCAAACTAAAAGCTTTAAAAAACAGTGTTACAAGCTTTTTTTTTTCCTATGCTCTGGAAAAACTGAGGTTGGAAAATCTCTGAACTAAAATTGTCTGATAGCATTCTTTGTCGAGCCTTTCTCTACACACCATCTCTTGCAATTCTTTGCTGAGACTTCTGAAACAAGCAAGCTAGTAGAGCCTTAACTTCTTTGTTTATAATAGAAATGCTCTCTGACGCTTGACTATAGAGGTGCCCTAGCACTGCTGTAGTAAATGCCAGGCACATCTAACACATGTGTGATCCAGGAATGCTCTGGCTTCTTGTCAAAACAGTACTGCATTCCTGGAATCTAATACTGCTGTGGCAAAAACAGTTGGGGAACTAGATATATTGTGAGCAGTCTTTCTCTTTAGGGGGTATGTGCATATCTGAAATGCTCCTTGTCTCTACATTTTAATTGTTCCAAAGAACTGAGAGTTATATATTTACTTAGCTCTTTTTAAAAATTATTTGTCTTTTTAAATCTTTTTTGTACTCTTCAGCTCTCCCCTAGAAATTAGCAGAAAATCTTGCTAAAGACATGGCAAAGAACATCTATGAGCTCCAGTCTCCAGTGAAACTGGTGGCAATTTTGCCATTGTCTTTCATGGAGACAGATTTTTCTGTGAGATTTTTCTGCCCTGTTTGATAGGCTTTTTAAATCATTTTAGCTTAATACTTCTCTCGGGCTGTGGGAAATGGTGTATCTCTTAGGGCGAGCTGATGTAAATGGCTAGTATCTCTCCATCCCCATTTTCTGGTTGCAGGCTGTGCTCTCCTACCGATTCCTGTCGGTGTACGGGAAGTCGAATATCAGAAGTGGAGAAAAGATTGTAAAGAGAAGAAGAAAAAATCCAAACCTGAACCATCATTGTGGATTGAAGGCAGCCCACCCATCGAGTGAAGAGAGAGTTGAAAGTTTTAAAGTTTGCAGTTAGTTAGTAGTTCCCTGTATTAGAGTAGTTATAATTACATTTCTATTGTTCATTTGTTCCTATTGGCTAATGTACCCCAGTTACAACCCTATAATTGGCCACCCTTTTCCTTTTTTTCCTATTGGCCAGCCTGTGGTCCAGTGTACCTGCGCTATATATGGCTGGCCTCTCCTTTGCCCCTCCTACTCCTTGCCTTATATGGTGAAGCTGTCCCATTTTTACCTTATATGTCACAGACTTATGAAGCTCCTCCCTTAACCACGCCCACTTTCTAGAACCTTCCCTAACTGACCCTAAAAAAGCCCATGCTCCCTCAGAATAAATGGCCATTTTGCTCCAACCCTTGTGCAGAGTGGTCCACTTCTTCTTACCTATCAGGTCTGTGTCATCTTACTACATGAAAATCTGTTCATTTTAAATTTCAAATGTCTTCAAGTGGCAAAGGTACAATTTCATCTTGCCTCATTGTATTTTGATATATATTCATGAAGGAATATATTAGTCATTATTTGGTTCACCATGACCAAATATTTTTCTGCAAAGCAGACTTCTACAGTTTTTTAATCTTATTAAAGATTCTGATATAAGTAATTATATAAATTCAGTAGAAACTAAGAACAAGAAAAAAGTTTTTATTTCTGTATTTTATTTTTAGGAATGTACTATCAAAAGCTGATATACAAAATAAAAACAATAAAATGGAAAAATATTTTATAGTCAGTACTGAATAGTAGTGTTCGATTATGCAAAACATAATATTTTAAAAAGACTAAAATAAAGAAGGAAGTAAGCTTCTAGGAAAATTCATTGGAAATATTTGGTTTAGGGTGGTTAGTATTTAAAAAATAATAAACAAATGTACAAAACCAAAACAACAAACAAGCCAAGAAAAATACCACTCAGAAAGATAAAAGCTTCTTGATTTCAGAAACAGTGTGCAATCACGTTTCACTGAGTGGAATTGAATATGTGCTTGCTTTACTAATTGTGCACTTTCATATTTTGCCAGTAGCAGATGCAGTCAAACAATCAAACTGTCACTTCAGACCATCATTATGACATTGGATAGTAGCAGATTCAATTCCAATGTAATAATTTCTTTGTATGTTTGTGGAGGTTTGCTGTTTGTCTCAAATTAGGAGTATTGAATAATTTCAAAGTTTGAACCTAACTGTATTCTATTTCATTCTCCACATCCTTATATTGACTTAAACTTTGATTACCAAACTTCATTGAATAAATAATTATCTGTCTAACTAGGTAGAGACAGAATTTAATATCAAAGTCTAAGTAATCCAGTCTTCATGGAAAATCAATTCAAGGTTCTAAATTAGTTTTGATATTAAATATTGGGCTTTTTCACACCCTGGGCTATGTTCTTAATCACATTTAACATTCACAATATCCAAGTAAAATGTATGAATATTAGAGAGAAAAAGGGCTGTCTCATTGGGAATTTGTAGTGGAGTTGGGTGAACTGGAAATAGATAGAGCTGCTTATAAATTGTTTCCAAAAACTTCTGAATAGCTATAGCCTTTTTTTTTTTTTTAAATTGGTTAGGGTTGTTTCTTAGTTGTTTGGGTTTATTTTTATTCTTCATTTTCATGATTTTTTAACTTATTGTTCTTAGCAAACAATTTTTTTAGTCTCATCTTAGTTTGACTCTCTGAAACCTATACTTCTTTCCAAAAAACATCAGATTATTTCCAAGGTTTACCAGTCCATTCTAAAATAAACCTCTAAGGTAGTTGGGTTGACTTGCATTCTAAGGTATCTGTCCCACTGCACCAAAACCAGAAAGAAAATAGCTGCTTCCAGCAAACAACTTTTCGTAAAATGTCACTGTAACAGAAATCATGCTTTCTTGCCTTATATACTATAACAAAATCAAATGCTCCACAAATATTTTTGTTACTGGAAAAGATATTCACATGCTGAGGAAAAAAAAAAAGCACAATAAAGATTTTAGGATATGATTACACTAGTGTCTAAGGCCAAAGAAGCTACTTAGCCTGAGAACTGCTAACACAGGTGGCATTACTGAGTCTAGATATTCCTTGCTGTTTCAGGTAAGCCACCAGAAATCTGGTTTATATTGGACTCCTTGTTGCTAATAGTGCTGCATGTTGTTATTTTATCAGTTAGGAATTAGTTAATTCTTCAAAACTACAGAATTAAGAAGAAAGGATTATTCTGCTTTGTGCATGATGTGTAACATGGGATTTGTCAGATTTATCCTGCTACACAAAAAGTATGAGATAAGTATGTGCACAGACAGAATAAGGATAGGACTGCGAAAGAGAGGCTAAAAAAAATGCAACTTAATATACCTCTGTCTCAATGGAAAAACCCCATTTTATTACTTTATCCCTTACATAGTTTAGAAGGAGCAACCAACTAAGGGAGCTAATTAGCATAAAGCCTCAGATTCCCACAATTGATCAGTGGATCATTTAGGTGTTTGGCTACTTTTACCCTCTTTCTGATTTTCTCTTTCCCTTGTTTTAAAATGAATTTATTTCTCTTCCTCAAGGGCAGAATCTTGACTCTGACCTGTAAAACATGAACTAAAAACAATGGTTTTCTTTCTTGATGAAGGATACGTTATCTTTTTGATGTTCCCACATTAGCTCTATTAACTACAGTAAATGTTATATTATACTTATAAAATAGCAGTGCTGTCAAAATTAAACTAAGCTTGGTTTTCCTCATAAGTCATGAAGAAAAATGCTGTTCATCTCTCAACAGGATTCAGAATTTATATGCATTTTATGGGGTCAGTGGGCACAAAAAACTTGTAGTGGAGATAAATACATTCTATTTTGGTATATGTTCAAAATTACGCATGCACTCAACAGCATTCAGGGTTGATTGATTTTGAGCAGCGAAGAACTCAATGATCACAGACTTATAAATTATTGTAAAAGAAAGCTGGAACATAAATTTGCTTTTTAACAGTGAAATCACAGAATCTTTCTAATGGTGAAATCACATTTTAGGATCCCTAAAGAGAAAAGTAGGAGACTTCTTTGTACCTTGCATTAGCTGTGTCACAGAAAATGCAAAAGTGTTTTCATTTTATCTTGGGACATTGTTAGTGGTTTGCAATATGTTTATGAAGACTGGGCTATTACTTTGAAAGGAGAGAAAATGGAGTGAACTTGTAAAATTCTGTCACTAATGGAATCCATTTAGTTTTTAAACTAATAAAAAGCTTCCATCTCAATAATATGAATGAGGACAAAATTGTTAAATTTGTTAGCATGCTCAGCGTTCATTGATTGTGATTGTCACATTTGTTGTGGAAGCACCTCGATGATAGCTGGCCTATGGAAGTAAAGCTGTGTACACATATAATCCCAACCTAGGGCATTCAACCGGAAAGAGCTTCCTGAGTTCATAAGCTGTTTAGGCAACCAAAATGAGAGAAAATTCAAAGATGCAGGAATAATAACCAAAGCTACCCATTGACTCTCTTACAGCATTAAGCCTTTCTTCCCAGTATCCACAATTCCTGAATGCTTTACTGCACTCTGTCTTCACTCCAACAGGTTCTCAAGGAAACATTTGTTACTGAAACTTCACTCTACACCTGAGAGTGTTATAACTATGAAGCATACAACTTGCTACAAAATTCAAAATCATAGATTCAGAAAGGAGACTGGATGCATAGTCCTGAGGCAAATGCTAAAAAACACACAGATCATGAAACTTTGGTCACAGATCCTAAAGTTTACATCTATCCACAGAATCATCCAGTTTGGAAAAGACTTCCAATACCATTGTGTCCAACCTTTAACCAACCTCCACTTTTTCAACTAGACCACAGCACTAAGTGTCACATCCTATCATTTCTTGAACACCTTCAGGGATGGTGACTCCAACACCTCCAATGCTTGACAACCTTGCCCTGTCTTTCCCTTCTTTCAGAAAATGCACCGTGTGAACTTACAAACATAAGCTGACTTTGTAAATTCCTCTTCAAGAGCTAAATTTTGAGTTCTGCAGGCAGTACAAACCAATTACTCTTTGTCACTTCTAACAGTTTCAAGTTCATCAAAGGCAAAAAATACCTTAAGACTGAAATCAATTAGCTGATAAGCACTTTCCAAAATACATGTAGGAAAAAAAACCCAATAACTGGTGTTCTCATTCATGTTTGAATGGGTACAAGATTATCTCAGCAGACTAGATAGCTATAGTTATAGCTATAAATATGAATATTGACATAGATATCAACATATATAGAGATATTTTTAAAGATATAAAGATAGCTATAAACAGAAAACTTAGTTTCATATAGTTAAATTTCAAACTGCATTTATTTACCAGACTCAAATTTTAATTCAGTCAAATTAGAGCTTTCGTAACTGTGTCTGTACTCAGTAATAAGTGTAGTTTATAGCTTGAACTACAAATAGCCACAGGCAATCAGACTTTAGTGAGGCACCTGATGTTACTAACTGTTCAAAAAAATCAGCATTTTATTACTAGAATAGAAAATCAAGAATCAACAGAGAGATTGGTGCTATTCCAATGATAGGACAATTAACTGGTTTGAGTCAAGTTATTCTAAAGCTCACTTCATTCACATATTAAAACATTTCACATTAATCACAAAAACGGCACAGTTTCTATGAAATTTAATTGTGAGTTGTAATTACAGTAAGTTGCTTATTTTTTAGAATCAATATTTGAAGACTAATGGCTTGACTAGTTATATCTGCAATATAACTGGTAAAATTTTTCTCTATTGCAATACGGCTGAAGCTTTGGTATTTTTCTTCTTATTTTTTTAGCATTTACAGTACTTTTTATTATCCATTATTGTTGTTCATGTTACTATCTTTATTTTCACATGTCTTATGTTTACAGAGGTGAAATGCAGGCTCTATCAGGGTAAAATTTGAATTGCTTTCCCTGTTTTCCCAAGCCAGTAAACAACTGCAATTTATGAGAGACCCAGAACACTTAATTAGAGAATTTAACTTCCGCCTCTAAAATGTTGGAATTTTAGAGGCCTAGTGTTCCTAAAACTAATTGACCACACAGAATAGAGAAGTACCTTTGAATGTCTCAAGAAAAGAAAACAAAACAAAAAAACCCAATCCAAACCAAATATCTGTTTTAAAGTAGCATCTAATATAGATGCTTAAATTTAACAGAGTAGGTCCTGGTGGGGCAGATGGGGGAAAAAAAAATTAAAATAATGTGTTAGCTATGTTGACAATAAGATGCAAACTGTGTTGAGTTTGGAAATCTAACAGAATATGATACCTGTGAAAAACTTGCTAACCTAAATAATTATTGGAAGGTAAGTATTAGATAAGATTTTTGACAGGTATGCATATATACACCAGAAGGTATTTGGATTTTTTATAAAGAATTCCATCATGTGTGAGATGGCTCTGTCACTCAAATTAAATCCCTCTCAGTTTTAGG
>JAWWMP010000041.1:28122538-28145658 GCA_035047865.1 Dendrocincla tyrannina | reverse complement strand
GTTTTAGGACTCTGACAATAAGTAGTACAAACAGGTTTTCTTACAAGAAACATGCAAGCTCCTTTGTTCTTTTTTTTCTTTTTTTTTTTTTTTTGCTCCTCTTCATATTTATGATTATAACTGACAAGACACAATGGCATAAGAACATTTTTTGCAAAATATAACATTAAAAGACCTCCTCATGGTAAGGTGATTTATGAAAGCATTCTGTGTTTTCTAGATATCTGTGAAATATTTTCTTCTGAATGCAACAATAATATTGTGTAATTCAAATTCAAAATCATGCACTGCAGCTTTTTAATTTTTAATTTTGTGAAGAGATATGCTACAGCTAATAGTTTCCTTGGAAACTAATGGATCCATTAAAAAAAAAAGAAAAAGAAAAAAGGGTATCAAACTTTATTTTATGCACAAAAGCCTTTGATTTTTTTTTTTGTTTATTCATTAATTTTGTGGACCCCTGAAAATGCTTTCAAATAATTTTATCCTCAAGAAATACCTAGGATAAAAAATTTCTCAGGCCTCAATCCTAATACAAAGATGTGAAAGTGTTTACAGAACTTTTAAATCTGATGGTGTACCTGGTGATTCAACTATAAAAATTAAAATACCTTAATCCTAAACATGCATAAATGAAAAGGTATGTACAAAAACAAGAAAACAAACAAATCAGAAGGTAGGAAGAAACAATTTTAATTACTGTCGTACAAATATTCAGACAAAGAAATGTATATGGATATATTTTCAACTACTGCGAATTCTACTTTTCAAGATATTTTGCCAGTATGCGGAAATTGTCCGATGTTAATTTTTTCTGTTTGAAGTAGCTTTGGGTAATTTGTTTATATATTTTTAAAAGTATTTCAAAATTATACAGTAAATGAAATTTTTCACATAGTGCCTCATATCAAAATCCCTTTCCAGTTTCCAAGCCTTTGGTGCAATTTATTTGAAGTCTTCAGTGGCAGCTTCTCACACCACAGACACAGTGAAACTAGGACAGACGTGAATATTGAGAAGGCAGACACTGTGTCTGCATGGGCAGCTGCAGTGTGACATGAGCTTGCACTGCTCACAATCCAGTCTGGCAGGGCATATGCTGACCATAACGCAGGAGCCACGTGGCAACATTAGCGAGCACTGTGCCTCCTACGAGGCGGGGTTTATTTGTTGAGACAAATTAAACTGTGACAACAGTGTGGTGAAGATTCTGGATTGGTACTGGCATATATACAGCCACTTCATATGGCAAGCAAAAGAGATGCTTTTTGACTAAACTTCTCTACATAAATATGCCTTCTCTCTTGCTCTGTGATATTTTACATCTCTTCATATGTATTTATTGACTGAACTTCTGTATTTTGTGACTTTTCAGGAAGCTTGCTATCTAAATGAGGTTAAATTGTGATTAAACACATGAAAAATCCAGAATGGAGGTGTTGAGAGCTATCAGTGAGCTGAAGAGGTCATCATACAGTTTATATCTGAACAAACTTTTCTTCTATAGATTTATAGATACTCATCCAACCCACAGGCAATACATGGTTAAAAAGTTTTAAAACTTTTTCAGCAAAGCAAAGAGGAGAAAGAGAAAAAAAGCTAAGCCAGCAAACTTACTGGTGTTTTTTATTCATATTTTCTGATTTTGCTGCTGCATTTAATAACAATGCATTGTCAATGCAACATATATATTTCTATCCTTTAATTGCATGCAGGCAGATCATTTCATCTGGATGATCTCTCAATTTCTTTTGTAGCCTCATAATACGTATATATATATCATCTGGCTTCTGAGGAGCCCTAGGTAAAAGACAGACTTTCATTTTTTTTTACTAAGTGACTCAGAATTTCATTAGTAGAGAAAGTCAGAAAATCTTAACAGGTAGTAGCAGTTCTAGTCCTTAGGCTAATAATGGCTCTTTCTCAGTTTCTATTGTAATGTGGAATCTGTAACCTGTATGCAAAGCAGGATGAATATTTGGGATACAACCTCAGAGCAGACATATCTTCAGATAATTCTTTGACTGATCTACAAATACTCAGGTACCTATCCCACTGAAACATATTCAGCCCTCACCTCATGACCTCCTTCTGTCTCATTGTATGGGATCTACAATTGCATTCAAAAAAGAAATTTTGAGTAATTTCAAGAGATACTGTGATTATCTATTAATTATTACCCCTGGGGTTTCTAAATACATCTGGACCATTCAGCCTAAACATTTTTTTTCCTCTTCAGGGTTGCAATGACATAGGATACTTGACTACAATTTCTAGACTTAACATAAAATAAAATATATACTTGTACAAAAATTTTGTTCTCTCTGTAAGAATGTACAATTGTTCGTTACTTTTGTATGTTTTATGTGCTAATTTTTGTGTTATGATCACTTTATCGATTCAATTGCTAATATGCTTTGTTTTCTGTGGTGCTGGTGAGGCACTTGTTCAGCATGCAGAAGTTCATATTGAAACTCAATTTTATTTCTATTTTGTTAGATACACATTAAAAAATAACTTGGCCTGTTGAATGACCCTAATATTTTGTGCAGTCTGATTTTCCACAGTACAGGATTTAATTTTCAAGCATAAATGTTAATGTGTGCTAAAAACTTTGTACAAAAAACAATATCTGGTTGTTTTTGTAACTTTTTTTTTTTCTAATACATTCATAGGCACTGAACATTGAATGTGCTTCCAAATAAGCAATTTTTCCATCTTCTTTCATAGCTTTTATTAATTCTTTCTTTATAAGTTATTTTAGATCCATGTAAATAAATTTATCTACCTGCCCAATAACTGCTGAGGATCCTCCTATTTTGTGTACATGGATAAGTCATCATGTGATTTTTTTCAGAAAGACATGAATTTAAACATATATTAACTGATCATTGATAGAACAAATAAAACTGTAAGAGTTAAAACTACTACGGTTGAAATAGTAGTTTTAAATAATTTTGCACTTGTTATTGACAGATCTGTACATGGGTAATGAAATTTATTTCAAAATTATACTTTGGCAATAAACCTGTCTATTAAATTTATTTGGCTTTTGTCCAGAATATAATAAGCAACTTATTACTCAGTACATGTATGCATTTATATAAATACTGCTGGTATAACAGTTCTGGACTAGACTCAAATGTACTCAAACATACAGCTTGTATAATTTGCCTAGGTGGTTTCATGAAAATACACAAGTAAACTTTATACAGTTAAAATGAAAGATTCCTGTCTGCCCTTAAAGATTCTTTGCTATTAAAAGAAAAATAATTCATATTAGGCATCTGGAAACAAGGTGGTGTTTGTTTGGTAGAAGAAGGTTGGTTGTATTGATTTGTTGTTTGGGGCTCTTTGTTTGTTTTTGTTTTGTTCCCACAAAAGACAACCAAAATCTTGTTGCAGTAGCAAGCAGCCTGAATATAACAACTTTCAGGGAAAAGCTTTCAGTCTAGAGATATTTCTCTCTCAGCTACCTAAAGTCCATGTGCCTGAGAACCTACTAATGAAAACTTTTAACCAGAACATAAAGCATATGGGAAAGAGCCTGGTTTGTTTACATCAAATGGTTAAGTTAACAACTGATCAATTGATTAGTTACTGTAGTGGTTCCTGGATATTAATCATAAAACTATAGCTGGGTTGGCAAGGCCAAAGTAGATGTACTAAACATTGTAAGTGCTGTCTTGTTAATGAAAATGAAGGAAAAATTGCTCACCCACTAAAAAAAAAAAAAAGGAAAAAAACACAAAAAAAAAGTAAAAAAAAAGCTGAGAAATTTTAAGTGTAAACATTTAATTTTAGATACAAAGATTTTCAGAGCTAAAGGTCAATATTGCAGAGCTAGGCAGCTTCTTATTTGTGAAGGTTTCAATTCCTTTAATGTGTTAGATTTTATTACTGATGAAATGAAGCCAGATGAATGATCACAACTGATGACATAGATTGTCATTCTGAAATTTTTCTCAATAGAACATTTAAGAAACCAACATACTTTTTTTTTTAATTTTCGCAAAGATATAAAAAAACCCTAAAGAACTTTTATATCAGTAAAAGTTCCACTGTACGCATCATGTACACTTTATGATGTTTCTCTTTTTAGCTATCCTTTATAGGTTTGCACTTCTAAAATTATGTTTTCTTGGGTCTATACTTTTAATTCACCAGAGATAAACATTATTAAAGTAATTACCATTTTCACCGAGTGTAATCTTGCAAATTATTGTAATGATACTCCAGACATCATACCAAAGTGTACTTAATTTTCTTTAACAATGTTTCCAGTTTATCTCTGTAATGCAAATACATCTCATCTCATTAAAGAGACTTTCCTGAAGATGTTTGAAGAAATTAAATGATCATAAGTATTCACTTGTCAGTTAAGGATGGCTTTTTAACCTTTGCTTTCATAATCATTGGTTTGGTAAAATATCTTTATACAACTTCTATAGAAAAAAAGAATATTTCTTTCCCTTTGTTTCTTTTTTTTTTTTTCTTGGTGTTTCCATTTCAAATTAAGGATTAATGTCATGTTAGTAGCACAGCTATATCGCACACATCAGAAGGAGGTTTGGATGAACAAAAAAAATAAAGAAATTAATCTTATGAAACTGCTGGGTAATAGTTTGCAGCCTTCCTTATGGTTTTCATGGACAACTTTATTTGAAATAAATCCTTATATTGGTATCTATACTTAGTGCATCTAAATTGTTCTTTGAAACTTTTCCTGTATCCTTATTACCCTGCAGTTTTTGAGGAAGAATATGAATGAGTATGCAGCCCCAAATAAAGTTTGGTGGCCATTACCCAATTTTTACCCCAATGAGTAGTAGAGCTGCTGATGAGTGTTCCCAGATTTTAAACACTGGCCCTACACTCAGACATGCTGAAGAGAAACCCATGAGAGAAACTGAAGTCTGTAGCTTGGATGGGTGTGCGAATCTGCATTTGTATCTCACTGGGCTGTTTGATTGTTGGGTTGAACCAACAATCTGTGTGTGGTTGATCAATTGAATGTGTGTGGGTGGTGGGGCAGGAAGGGGGCCAGGCCTTCAGTATTGGGAGGCACATGGTCTGCAGCCAAGACGGTATCTTGGAAGGCACATGGCCTGCAGCGAAGCCCACATGGCACAGCTGCTAATCAAAAAAGGCCCACCCGGTAACCTACCCATACCACATCCCCTGGAGCCTCTGATTGGCTACAGCACCTCTGTCTCTGGCCTGGAGGGCACTGAGTGGTTGGTGAACCAGATGTCCTGCCTGGAAGGGGGAGCCACAGTGGCCAGACAATATAAATAAAGGCACACAGTTCCACCATCTTGTCTTGACTTTTGTGCTGGGACCTGCCACCGTGTTACTGTGACTCTTAGCAGTAACTATTTTTCTCTGTTCTTTCTCTCTCTCTTTCTTTACTCTTTTCTTTTTTCTTTCTTCTTTCATTTACTCTTTCTCTTGTGGATAACTTAAAATGGATGAGTAGTATTTTACTACATTGTATGAGGTTGGTATTTTCTGGGTACTTTATTTAAAGTGGACTGCTTCTCTTTGGTTGTTTGTTACTCCTGTAAAACCTTTTTGCCAAAATGCTTATTTTCTCAGTAATTAAATAAATTCTTTTGAGAAAAAGTACATAGCTTTTTCTCTTTATGGGAGTAAAGGTATCAAAGAACTTAAAGGCTTTGCAAGAGTTTGTGTGGGCAAAACTCTTGGAGTCTTAAATATAAGAAAACTGCCCAGGCAAGGGTGTGGCTTGGACCCAGCGCTTTACAATGGGTTTTAGGAAAAGGAAGGAAGAAATCATATAAATACATAGAAGCAGTTATCATTTTTCATTTATAGTGATCATATTTGTCTTGGTATTATCTTCATGTTAGACGTGAAAGCCACCTTGTTGCAGGGCCAAAGGATGTTAAGAATATAGGGGGTTTAAGATGCTTGAATGGTAAGGTGTGAAAATAAGTATATATTTACTCTAAATGGTGAAAGTAATTTTAGATTATCTATGCATACATATATTGTTTGACAAGCATGAAGCAAAGCCAGAAAAAATATTCAAGTTCCTATAAATTTTAACTTCTCTTAGTATATATCTATGTATATAGATAGATATGTAAATAGGATTTGTTTATCTTTTCCGTCCTCAGTAGTATAATATTAATTTGGGTTTTTTTTTTCTGTCATCAGTAGCATAGTTTTGATTCTATATTTTTAATGCTTCTTTTGAATCAAAAATGTGTCATAAATTTCAGTTTGTAAAATGAAAAAAAAATATGCAGGTTAGGGGAAAAAGCTTTTTTTTAAACTATAAAAATCCATCTCAAGTCAACTACAAAGTAAAGGAGTCTATTATATTGAAAAACATCTAGAAATCTTTTAAAAAAGGAAAGAGATGAAATATGTGTAACTCAAATTTATTTATCCCCTGTGAATAAGTGCTCTCAACTGAGAAAACAGCAGCCAAACACATTGTATTTTTGTGATGGAGCTGTATATATGCACTTGCATATTCATCATATTCCTTCTATTTCCTTTGTCCTTTTCTGATTGTCATTGTTGATTTATAGCTGACATTCTGACCACAACATGTAAAATGTACTTTTTCTGAGTGTAAGTGGAAACCAGATCCACAGAGTGGCAGTGATGACTGTGTTACTTTCAGTTGTGACTTACAAGATCACAATTCAAACCAAGTGGAAGGGATTTGTGGGTCCTCCAATACCTCTGCAGGACAGTGAAGTAGTTTAAATTCTTAAACTACTTCACATTGTGTGTTGGTACAAAAATAAAACACATACTTTTTCTTTAAAGTCCGTCCTCACTAACTTGAAGAAAATTCTTCATTTATTTGTAATTCATGGAATATGGTATTTTACTTCTCAGACTATTCCTTCTCTTACAAGGGCATATGACTGAAAAATTATAGCTTGCTTAGAAACAATATATGGATGGAGCAGAAAGCAAAATATGAAGTTTGAAATGGAAATGTCAGCTAGAAACTACCAGCTATCTCTTAGCATTTCTTCTGTTTAACTAAAAAGAGATATTTAGCAATTAGCATGTCACAGCCTGTCATTTTATTTGTGGGTCCATAACTGCATTTTCTGTTTTCACAGTAGAAGATACATTTTATATGTCATAGCAGTATGGATACATTACTCCTAGAATTCTGTTTACATCAGACATAGTTTGTAATTCTATCAAAGTATTGGCATACAAATTGGTGAGAAATTATGTGTGATCATTTTAAATTGATAATAACACATATCACACCAATCTAACTTTAAAATAATGATGAAGATAAGAGTTCAAATCCATGCTAATCACTTTTGTCCAAATGGTTGTCAGTTTATGTACATTAAAGGTTTCTGCAAAACACCATTGCTATAAAAAGAATTTTCTAGAAAACACTTATAAAAGAATTGTAGTTGTATTTTTTCAATTACTTACAAAATATTTTTTCATCATTAAAGTGGAAATAAGATCTGTAATGCTATAAATAGCATACTTTTCTAATGAGCAAAGAAACAAAAAATCTTACCAGCAATTTTCACAGGTATAAAAGCAGTACCTGAATATATATATCATCTATATATTATCTGACCCAAGATACAAGAGGGGAGGAAGGACAGGAGAAAAGGCCATGCAGTGCAAGACAAAGAATGAAGACTTCAAAAGTCCTGTATTTCTGAACAGAGAATCTGATACAAATCCCAATGCAAAGCGTGCAGTTAGAATTAGTTAGTTGATCATGTATTACTTCAAATGAAAACAACAGTCATTTCTGTGCCAAATGTCAGGCTAGGAAGTACTGTCATCCTATTCTGAGCATCACTCTTGATGCTTTTACTTCATGAACTATTGAAGAGCAGTGGTTAATAGACATTCTGGGTTTTAGTAATTTAAATTCTTTTCCATTCAGTCTTTTTTTTTTTTTTTTTTTCCCACAACCTCTCTGAATTTATTTCAGAGACACTTGCAGGGAGACTTCAAAGTTTGATTACAACTTTAGATATCTAGAACCAAATTCTAAAGCCCCAGTTAGTAACCAGTATCAAGGTCACATCTCTCCCTGGACTGAGTGCTAAGAGTCTAGAGGCAAGATTTTTCAGAATGAAGTTTAACCATCTAAAAATTAATTCCCTCTGTAGACAGCAGAGGTCCACCAGAGATAAGAATTCAAGCTGTGAAGGTACCTGTTTTGATTTATTTTTAGGGCGGCATTCATATTAATTTTGGAGATTAATTATGTATTTTTGATATTGAAAAAAAGCTAACTTAATTAATGTCTAAAGCAGGATAAATCTCACTTCTGTTGCTTAAATCCATGTAACAGTTACCAATATGTACCTTGGTATGTTAATATATATGCACATATGCACACACACACACACGTGTGTGTATATATATATTTCAGAGTGGTGTACATATATATATATATACACCACTATGAAATAGATCAGGGATGTATGGAAAACAAAATGCAGATGGGAAAAAACAAACAAACCAATTTTCCCATTTTTCACTAGATATCCTACAGATTGCTTAACAGATTTAGTGAGAAATCTTTTTTTCTTCTTGAATAGTTTTCAGTCTTTTTTTCCCTCTCTTAGAACAGCTCATTCATCACTACCTTTCACTGCTACAGGGCTAACAGACTGACCAATAAAGCCATTTATCTAATAGAAATCACAGAATCATGGAATGGTCTGCGTTGGAAGGGACCTTCAAGATTATCTCGTTCCAAACCCCTGCCATGGGCAGGAACATCTTTCACTAGACCAGGTTGCTCAGAACCCCATCCAACCTGGCCTTGAACACTTCCAGGGAATGGGGCATCCACAACTTCTCTGGGCAACGTGTTCCAGTACCAGAACCCTCACAGTAAAGAATTTCTTCATAATATTGAATATAAATAATTGAACATTTTTTATGATGCTTATGAGATTTAGCCAGCAGCTAATTGCTATTGCATATTATGAGTAAATTCAAGTGTTCAAATGTCTAACATTGTCTAAGAATTTACCACAAGAGAAATCTCTGTAATTCTATTGTACCAGGCTGGGAAAAAGAGCTCTTCTCCTGTTTCGTGTATCCATATTGCCTTTTTTATCACCTGGACATTATTCTATGAGTGCCCATTTGAAATCCTGAATTTCAGCACTCTCAGGTCTTAATATCTACTATGAAAATCTTCCTACAGTGTCAAAAAATTCCTGTATTGCTTCTTTTTTTCATATGTGGCTTTAAGAAAAGGTAAGGGATGCAAGAGAATCTGTCAGACAGCACAGTGATGTGCATTTGATCTACCCTAAGCAAACTGACATCCATTCTTTCTTTTCCACATTCACAAACACTGCCTAAACAGAAGCCTGACTACAGGCTGGTGTATCTCAGCAAGGGCACAAGATTAACTCAACAGTAAGAACATGCATAGTTTTGACAAACATTATGGACTTGCTTCTTCTCAGGCTTATGGACTTCCTTTGCTTTTCTTCATTTGTTTTTCATTTATTTTTGAAGGTGGTCATAAATTTTTATTATTCTTTCATTTCTAATGGCATATCACAAGTATGAGTTGCAAAATCTTGCAGCCTTAAGTCAAATATTATTATATTTATCATCCACTCATGAATACACAGCAACACCGGTGCAAAGCTAAAAACAGAGTCTAGCTAATGGTTAGGGATACATAAAAAAAATATTTAGCCAGACAGCATTTGATAGTGTGTTCAAAAGTGCCAGATATTAAATTTGTGGCTCAGTCAAGAGGTTCAATATGAACAGTAAAAGGATTTTGCTTCTTCAAAATACAGGTCAGAAGTGAAATTCCAGAGCTGAGAGTTACAAAAATTATGATGAAAAATATATGCATGTAAATATATCATTATTGCAAATAGCACAGCATTGTAGTACAATAGAATTATTACAACTATTATTACAACTGATTAATCTAGTTGAATCACTAGATTAATCAGTCCACAAAGATATATCAGAGAGCAAGGTTTGGAGGCAAGTGATTATTACCAGATGCAGTCTCTCCTGAATTCAGAATTTAGCCACTAATGCTCATTACCATCCATTTTGGACCGTATACAAATTCCTTCACTTCAAATACCCAACAGATAAACTGGTTAAATACGTTATTTAGAAAACCCTACCACTTTATCTAAATTCAGCATGGATTTTTTCTTTTCCCCCCCTGCAGGAAATGAGTAAATTATATGTCTCATAGACAAAACTGTCCTTTCAATGATTTAGAAAACCAATGAAGACTACTTAAATATGCACATATCACAGAAAAGGAAGGAAAAAAAAACAACAACCCAGTATTTAACCAAACTGTAAATATTTCTGCCTTTGCAAGCAACTTTTGCATATACCAGCAAACAATATACTCTAGTAATTTTGTCAAAAAAACGTAAAACAAACGTCCTGGGTTTGCTGACATTTGTTCAGATTAAACAAATTAGTTTTGTATACAGCTAATTGCATTATGTATACAAGCATAACAAAACTCTTAATGAAAAATGTTTTTCCTGTCTTTATTCTTTGGACTATTAACATCTGGCAAAATGAGAAGAAATGCCTGATTTTTGAACTTTTATTAAATTTAAACTGCATAAATTATTTTGGTGTTTCCATTGACATAATGTGATGACCCATCCCTTAAGAGTGAGTTGTCACACATGATGTTAAGATAAATAGATAAGGCACAGTTAAACACTGATTTTTCAAGTTGTCTATTAAGAATAATTTTCTGAAGCGCGAAGATTTCCTGTGAAACAGAAATTATGGTAACTCTCTTGTGGGCCTGAGATATCACAGTGAATTAGTGTCCTCCTTTGGTGCTAAATATGAACTTAGGTACAGTAAGCTTTTACATCCAGGTAGAAATATTCGACAGCTGATGGCTTAGCTGCTGTTTACTCAATTTTTGAAGGCATTTATTCTGTTTCCTTTTCATTTCTTTGAGTTTTTTTCTCTCAGAAATATCATCTAGTCAGGCTGTAGAGTATTACAAATTAATTACTATTACAATTTAAATTTACAATTTATTTATTACTATTACAAAATAATTACTATTACAAATGAACAATTAGAAATAAATTTAGAAATGTATTCTTTTTTAATTTTTCATTCAAAGACAGGTTATTTTAAACTAAATGATACTACTTAGACAATCATGTGACTTCACCTATGGTTGTTGATTATTAAAACATAAACCTCTCAAACATTATTTTAAATGAAAGACAATATTTTACCACAGTATTAAAGAACCAAAATCATCAGTACATAAAGTCTAGTGCAGCTATAATACAGTTTAATTATGATAGTTTAATGCAAAATGTATTACAGTTATGACAAAGAAATTGCTTACTGTTCTTGGTCAACTGTATTCTCTTAATATTTCAAGGGATGCACATGTAGCACTTTCAGAGCCATTATACCTCATAAAATGATAATAAACTCCACATGAGCAGAAGCCAAGTTTTTATTTTGAAAACAGAATAAAATACACTCAATCATCATAGGTAAAGTATAGTTGCTTGCATCAAGAACTCCTGACATGGTTGGTCTGGTTGTATTTTTTTGTTTAAAAAGGTGGAAGAATGCACTTGTCAACTGTGATATGAAATCAATAATGTTTTTGAAATAAACACCAGAACAGAAACTGTCAGCAAATAGATAACACAAGGAAAACATTGTAGGAATCTTCCCTTCAGTTAGTAGCTTTGAGTGTGTAAATACATATGAAAGATAGCATTAGACTTGCCAAATTTCAGATCTTACTTGGTTCTTCTCAGTATAAATGTATCTCATAATCCAAGTGTAGAATTTATATGGAGGTATACTGTGATCTGTACAAAAATTGTTTTATATAATTTATATAACCCAGCACCTGAAATACTTTATTAAAATTAGTCAAGCAAGAAAATTAGCAGATTTTTCTTTGTTTATATTAAAGTATGTAAAAAAAAAAATAAAAATTGTGCTCTAAAATTTATTGTAGTGAATTTGTCCATGATCTAGTAAAAAATATCAAAATAATAATTTTGATAAAAAAGATAATTTCTAGCTCACAAATAAGCTCTCTAATCTCTGGACTACTGGAAGGACAGGAGGAAGAAGAAGTACCCCGTTTCACCTGACTGCTATACAGATGGTCAAAAAATGGGGACTTAATAAAAGTCATGAAAACTGAATAGATTTTATAAAGAGGTGATTTTCTGTTTTAGTGGTGATCAACTTACAGGAAAGAATTTTATACCTATATGACTTCTTGTGACTGTAGATCACTTACAGATGAACCCTTCTCTTCCCTTTCTTTTTTCTGGTATCCTGGAAAGTCCCTCGTATATTCCACTGTAAGGCTGTGATCTACACTAGCAAAGTACCCAGAGGTCAAGTTCTCAGGAGGTGACGCTTTCAGGTACAACAATGTCAATTCTAATGCCAGTAAATACTTTTTGTCTTCAAAATAGGGTGTCAGTATGAAAACTGCTTATAGAGAAAATCTTTGGGGATGGTCTAGTTCCCAAATGTGTCTGGGACTGGATTTTTTAGCATCCTTCCCATCTCTAGTACAGATATTTTTATAAAAAAAAATAACTGCAAGTTGTTAATGACATGAGAAAAATGCAGACAAATATAACACCTGCAAGTAGCTAAACACCTGGATAGTCAGGATTTTATAATTAAACAACTTTTTCATTTACTTTCCCTTTGTCCTTAACATGCAAATTAAAGCAGTCACATTTTATAGATTC
The DNA here is from genome assembly GCA_035047865.1 of Dendrocincla tyrannina. Classification (NCBI taxonomy): domain Eukaryota; kingdom Metazoa; phylum Chordata; class Aves; order Passeriformes; family Dendrocolaptidae; genus Dendrocincla; species Dendrocincla tyrannina. The sequence continues at coordinate 28,132,891 of JAWWMP010000041.1, read as the reverse complement.
ACATATCTTTTAAAAATGTTCATAGTCTTTAATTTCTTGATTTCTGCTTGCTTCTGTTTTCAAGACACATTCTGTCTCTCAGACATTTCTTTTGGCTGAAATAATTTTAGATTTTTTTGTGGCTATTCGAGATCTGCATTATTAACTAAAATAATCATTAATAATTTAGCTTGTAAGTTGCAGGGGGGAAAAGCTTGCTCAAGTCACTTGGCTTGAAAGAAATCAAGATAAAAGTAGCTTATTGATTTATTAACAGCATGCAATTAACAAGCAGTCAATGAACTACACATTCAGGATCAATATCTTAAAAATCTTTCTACATCTCACTTCAAGAATTTCTAATTCTTCCCACAGAATCACACATCTATCCTAGCTATGTTTTTTTGTGCATCCCTGATGATCCTTACACTTCACTAAGACACTTGGTGGGACAGAAACCCATGATACCACACAGGTACACCTGAAGTATGGGTTTGCCTGTGTCACCCCACTAGCTGGAGTGCAGCTGTTCACAGCAGCTTTCAGGAAGGGTGCTGTGCCCAACATGGACAGGGGTTGAAGTGTCACAGAGTCACTTCTGGCAGTGTCAAAACATGTTTGACTGCTGCTCAGACACCCTCTTCTCTGTCCAAAGATTGTCCCTAAAACACAAATTGTCATTCTTTTTCATACTCCTTTCAAGCTGACTCCCTCTTTTCTCTAAAGTCTCCTGATAAACTCCTGGTTGTGGCTTAATGCAGCTGTTTGTCTTAAGAAGTAAATTTCCCTGCAGTGTTATCAGTTTTGTGGAGGAAAAAAAAAAAATCTCAGGCAGCTTTGGATCTTACCCCTCATACAGTTGAACTTTTCTGGAGGAAAAAGCAACAACTGTTCAAAGTTACTTCTTGAATAAAAAAAAAAAAAAAAAAAAAATTGGCATTTTAAAAAATACATAGAAGTTCAAAACAATATAAGTAAGTTATAGGGGTTTTTTCTCATTCTTTATTTTTTTTTTCCTTTTTAAATTACAGAGGATATGATTCTGAGCAGTCTTGCCCTTTGTAGGAACAAGTATTTCTAGCCATAGAGATTAGGCATATTTCATCTAACTTTCTATGTCTACACTGTAGACATGAATCTGAATTAGATTTTCTACATTACCTTATTGAAAAGGTTGCTTTCAGGGTGTGATTCTTCTGACCTGTTTTGGATGTCTATTTTAGGATAAGAGGAATTCTCACCTAGCAGTGTCCATTTTGCTTCATTAAATACAAATGGATATGCTGTAGCTGGTTCTGACACACATGTGCAACCAGAAGACTTTTTCCAATTTTGTTGGTCTTATCCTGGTTATCCCTGAACAGTCCTTACTCCCAGCCACACTAACCTTCACAACAAAGATGTAAACAAGTAACACAGTCTATTTAAAAACTATTTAATTTATTTAGACATCTAACATCATTTCGTGATAAATTAAACAAGCAGTTCGGAAGATCACATGAATCAAAGGGAATGGAAAGTGAAATCAGGACTGTATAGCACACAGGATTTTTGTTGAGTGATTAATGAGGTAGGGGAGAGAAGAAAACATTATTAGTAAAAGCCTTTCTTGATCTCACCAAAGATGAGTACCAGGACTTCTTTATGGTAACCATCAAATCAACCTAATGACACTCAGCCATAGCTTTCCTTCTTCCTAGAAAACATGAGGCAACCTGATATATCCTGTGCTTGTTGATAATAAAGACACCTTTTATATAAGGGTTCCTTTGTCTGCTTCTTCAAAGGCCTGACTAGTAAGTGAACTGAAAGTATTTCCTCAACTGGCCACCCATGTCACTGAGGGGAAACTGGTATCAGCTCGTGTGTGATCATGTGATCCAACTGTACAAATGTATAGATATTTATGGGCACCCTAAACATCTCTATTTGTCCAAAAATAGACTTTCAGTGAAGATAATAATCTTTTTAGTGAAGATATCTTATGGTATCAATGACATCTAAATGGGGCTACATGTTACTAAAATAGCATATGGAACTTATGGAGACCTGTGTGCTTCAGAAGTGAAATCTGAGAATAGGTGGGATTTCTAAATGACTCTAGTCACCTCAGTTTTGGCAGCTGTTTTGGCAGCTTTTTTTTCCCTCAAGTCCTTATTTCTCCTCATTGATTCTTACGGAATTCTGGTTGATTAGCACTACTTTTGATCAAGCAAATCCCACCAACAAAAATTTGTCCGCATTATTATATTTTTGCGCTTTAGAAGGACAAGACTTTGAAGTTTCAAATCTCTTCCAAATACCCAGACTGAGTGGGAATAGAAACAATGCCTCTTGGAGCACTGCATATTGTACAATAAGTAGAGGTGAAGAGGGATTTACAAACGTGTTGTTTCTGACGTGATAAAAAAATCTCTGTCATTTTGTAAGTATAGTAAAATAGTGTTTATATTTGCAGAATTTTTCTCCTTGGTCTGGCTATTCTGAATTTTCATTTAAAAATATAAAGTTGTTTGGTTACTAGTATCAAATTTTCACTTTACTTCTGAAAGGTGCCTTTAATCATTGACATTTGTCATCTCTTATCCCCTGGCAAATATAAAAAAAAAAAAAAGCCATGTTCCAAACTTTGAGTAACACTGCCTCTATTTGTGCCTCTGAGAGTGTACAGGTGTACAAAAGAACATTTACTCCATGTAAAATGACGCAGAGGTGCTAATCTCCACACTGTGTACAGTGTAGATCCTATGAACTATAAAATCACATCTCTCTGACACACAAATTAGAATGAGTGTTCTGGTATCCTAAAAAATAAATCCTTATTTTATGTGAGGCTATGTATTTTGTTTCTGCATGTGATGTGTATTTAATAAAGCCGGGACAAGTGCTAGATTGACTGTATAGAGTGTATAAGGAACTGATCCTTACACAGCCCAGGCTACGCACTGTCTTGGATCCTTACAGGGATCCTACATACTCCTTGGAGCTTGTACAGACTGGCCTGACAACCTGCTGCCAGCTGTTGGCTGAACCTAGTTACAAGTACCAGACCTGCTCTATTCTTCTTTCTCAGGAAGGTCTGTGAATCTGTGTCTCTGTCACTGAGGGAACTACCCTGCCTGTCACCTGTGGCTCCCAGCCCTTCATCCCTTGGGAGCAGCTCACTATTGCTCTCTCTCACTGTCTGCACAAAAGAATTTGCAAGTTTGAAGGTTGCACTGTGAAGACACAGATCACAACCAGTCTTTACTAGTACATCTTGCAATTATAAAGCTGTTATTCAATATATTGAGCTGCTATTTTTTATAAATAACACAGTATCTCTGACTACTTCATGCACTTCACACATCCTCTCATTCATAGTAGTGTCTCTGTTGAGAGGCCAACCACAGCAGTTTACTCAGGTGCCAAGGGTCACACAGATCTGCCGCTGGTTTCTTAATAAGTGGTTGGAAAATACCTCTATGAGTTTTATGTTTTATCAGCCATATGTATAGGAAACTGTAGTCTCTGCGTACAGACAGAGCTGCTGCCTCTTGAGTGTGTTAGAACTATAGAATGTTTTGTTGAACCAAATGCATATTAGTGGGCTTGAACACATTCAGCTGCTTCCTGCCATTCTGACTGTCAGTTCTTGCTGCTTCAAAAGGACTGACAGGAGTTGTTCCGTTCTTGGAAGACTTTCAGAAATTAACCCCAAGCTCATATTTTTTTCTGGTTCCAGCCTGCTCTTTTTTAGTAACTGTTTCCTTATCAGCCTCCGTAAGCATACACAAGCACACATAACATCGGTTTTCGCTGGTATGCGCACAAGTGATATCAATGCCTATGCAAAAGATATCCAATAAAGTGAAAAAAAAAGAAATGGAAACAAAATCTAAACAAATTTATCTTGGACATGTCTGGTGATCAAAGAAAACACCTCTGTATCTAATATACTGCAATTTTATTTTTTTTTTTCCAGGCACATGAATTAAAAGCAATATTATTCTCTTATTTATTATTTCTCTTATCTATTATTTATTATATATTTATTATATTTATTATATATATTATTATATAAAGCTAGAAATGTCAGAGACAGACTTGCTGCTTCAATGCTTCCCTGACAAATATAGTCTCCTCAGGGCAAGGGTTTAAATTCTGGAAAATACTTGCATTTTTTTATTTGTAAAATCATCATTCTTTGTACAGTGTGTTTGCAGGCCATTCCTTTCATCTCACTGTTGGTTGATCTTTTTTGCTAAGGTGTTGTTATTCCTCATTTCCTGGCCAGCCATGAGAAAGAAGAGACAAAGCTTTCAATGGAGGACATTGAATATTATTTTTATTCAGAACTTTGTTGTCATGCCTAATTTAGCTACAGTTTTGACTTCATTAACACTGAATGTAAATGGATACATGATACAGTAAAAAACAAATTAATATGTTCTGTCCTGTGAGATGTTAAACTGTATGATATATTTTGAAAGTGTCTGCATTACTTAGGACATGCTCTTCCTTGGAACATTCATAGAAATAGAATGTATTGAAGAGGAAGTATCTGAAGGATCTCAATAAAAACTAAATAAACCCCTTCAAAACTTAATAAACAGACGGGGCAAAAATCCCTTCACCCTCTTAAAAGAAATGATTTTTTTTTGTTGTTATCATTTTTCATTTTAGTGCTCATGTTATTACCATTCTCTTTTCTTGTATGCATCATGAGGAAGACCACATGAATAAGGTAAGAGAAGAATTTTTTTTTTCTTTCATATAAACTATACAATGGATCACAAATATAGCATACAGAAAATAGAGGAACTGTTAAAAACCTTATTCCATGAAAACAATTTTCTCTCTTTTTTTTTTTCCTTTATTCCTTCCGTAGATGAGAGTCAGCCCCATCTATTGCTTTGCAACATCCACAGATAATACTTTTATTGTGACAAGTTTCCTGATAGAAAAAGTTAAACATTGTCCATATCACTTTTCATCCTGGATAATTTGATCACTTTATGGCATATTGTGCATAATTTTACAAGAATTGAACACAGAAATTTACATGACAGAAAATAATTTTGCCTTAAAAAAACTAGTAAGAAAAAATAAGACACAGTAGAAAACATTCCCAGATTGTTTCTTAAAAGACAGTGAAGCAAATTGAAAGGAACCATTTATGCACTTTGGTGCACTTTCCTTAAATACTTTTGGTCATACTGAAGTGAGACTGAGTCAGTGCCCACAGCTTATTTAGTTTTGTGTGTCAGGTAGAACATAGCAGGGGGTGAAATGTATTCATCTTTCTGTCTTCAAGTGAACTAAAAGCAATTTTATTCTTCCCATGTGGTCACTTGAGGTGCTTGTCATGTTTAAGCTAATGATATCAGGCACCCTCAGGTTGTTTAAGTATTCATGAAGTAATTAAATTCTCATTAACATATAAATAAAAGAAAACTGAAAACAAGTTTAGGAGGCACCTAACATCTGTTCTAATGCTTTTAAGTATTAAAATGTGCCACATACGAAGGAAAAGTGCATTCTGTTCAGGGAAGTATTTTGCATAGATTATTTATAGAAACTGTAATTAAACTGATTTGGCACATTAAGTAAAGTTAACAGCAAAGCATTCTTTAGGTTGTTCATGTGTCTCTGCCACCTAAATAAGGAATTTAAAATAGGAAATGGAGAAGTAAAATTAATTTTTATTTATTCTGAGATCTAGATAAAATTACAAGAACAATTGGAAATTTATTTCTTTAGACTTAGAGAAATGCAAAACACATTGCAGATGTACTTTCAGCTGCTCATCCAAAACCACTGATTTTTTTAATAATAAAATGCTACTCACATTTGAAAAAAACCCAACAACTCTACAAAATTACTTTTAAGTTAAACATTATGCATCTTTAAATTGAGTTTAATGCACAATTTTATCATACAACTTGAGACTTCAGTTCAGACTCAACCTTATACTCTAAAATGAATTTATCTTTCTAACAGTAAGAAATTTACTCCTTTACATAATTTGTCCCCCCAAAATATTAGTGCAAATATATTTTAACTCTAAGGAAAATGTGTGCCCTTTGTTCCATACTGTGTCACTGCAGTTATCTGTTATAGAAATAGTCAATAAACTTAAATAATTTTGAACCACAGTTTGAGATTGATAGGTTGGAAAATGGTAAAAAAGATAGAAGAATTTTGATGAAAAAATCTTCAGAATAAGTTAAAATAATCAGTTCATCAAAAAGAGGCAGCTGTGAAAAAATGCATTTCTGAGAAGTAAATGTTTTAAATATATCTTTCAAGTGCAATATGCTGAATCAATTGTGGTTTTTTTTATGTTTGTAACAACCTTTGTATTGATGTTTTTTTTATTATTGTAATCTATATTAAAATGTATTCTGTAGAGGTATAAATTTATTGTGCATTTATTGACATAGTAAAAATTATATACGATATATAGTTCCATTGCTCTCGCTTTTAACAAAGCGAATGTATAACAGGAGAAATTTAACACTTTTTATGTTATATAATTCATTTCAAAAAGCAGTATTTCATGATGTTCAAGTTCTGCATGCCTACCAGACTTTCACCTTGATGCGATGGCTACTGAGGAAAATGTATGCAAATTACACAGTGTTTGGTGCATGCTGAAAAGGATATATTGCAACAAAGGGCACATAGGTCTTCCTGAAATAAAAAGATAAACTTATATTTTTTTCTCTGGTTTTAACTCTAGCAGACAAAATTCAAGTAATTTAAAAATCGCTGCAGTCAGTTATCATTATAGACACAAACAGCTATTATTCTTTTATAAAGAGGGCTATTCATTGCCAGTAAGAACATTTACAACAAAAAGTGAAAATATTTTTCTCTTTTTTTGGCTCAAAACCTGTTGATGCACTCATATCAGTACCTGTCAGCTGTTATGATTAGTAGAGAATAGTATTTTATTAGGCATTATAACTGTGAAAAGAAACTGTGTAACAGTACAAATCAGGAGAAAAAAAAAAATGGTCCAAAACCCATACTGCAATGAAAACCTTAACTGAAGCCTGGATAATTGCAATCTTATACTGGTAAAAGCTCATGAAAAATTAATATGATGACTCGTGAAACAGGAACCAGGACTTGGTTCCTACATGCCTACAGGACAAGGAAATTAAACATTACACGGCTTGCTTGAGAGAATGTCTGCCCCAGAGCAATTATCTGTGCTTACCTAGGAGTCCCTACTGATCTTAGATTATCTCACAAAACACATGAGAGAAATACTGCCTAAACAAACTCTAATCTTTTTATGAACCTAAAACAGGGAGCAAAATGATGAAGTCTAAATCTGTATGAATATAAAGCATCAATATTGGTATAATCTCTTTAATGTGGAGATGGATAGTGAGCATATTGTTACCGTACTGGTTCTAAATAAGAGCTCATATTTTATTAGTATTAATCAAAACAGTATTTTAGCAATCTTCATGAATAGACTTTCATTCAAGACTAAGGAGTTCTGGTTCCAGGGTTGAGTTCTGATGGAGAAAAGATGGTAAAATCAATAGTTGTTGACCACATTGAGTATGTCTCATAAAAACGCTACCAGTATCATTAAATATAGACATATTGGTGTATACAAAATATGGTCTAGCCATATTGCTGTCTGACAACAAAGCAGAGAGAATTTACAACTCCCTCTGGAAAAGGATGTTCTCAGTTGTTTCCTATGAAGCACTCATCTGTCTTTTTAGTGCATCTTCTGCTACCAGACAGTTATATTGAACATTACACTGACCAAATGGGTAGCCATCAGTATATCAAACTGACTATTCACTTATATATGTGGTTTGCTAAATTAGAAAAGACAGACCTCAAAGACTCCCTTGATCATCTACGCTGTACTTGTATGCTCACACACTGGCAATGTTTCTGAAAACTGCAAGTTTTTCTGAGGTACTTCCAGCCCACATATTCAAGGTCATGGCTTAATATTTTTTATTGCTGAATGATACAATTGGTTCACTCTGAAATGTAACAAAGTGTCAGGGTATACAAAACTTTCAGCATTTCTACATGAGAGACATCTCTGGACCAATTTTAAAGACATTATGTTTACAGAAACAGTAGTCTTAATTTTTTCAAGCAGAAAATATGCAGATATAAAATGCTTCATTTAATTTTTTCTGACAGTTTAAATGATTGGTCAAACTTTAGATTTAAAGCATATTTAATTTGCATTAACTCTCATAAACCCAAAAGTAAAGAGATTACTCACTGCGTAACTGAACATTAGAATCACTTAGTTCTGTACAGTTTTGTAAATATTTACATATTTTTTATGTCAAAAAATTTAAAGGGGAGGATAATTAAGTTATGGCTTTTTAACCTCAAATCCATTGTAGTGGCAATTGATGAAACAGGTCTTATTTTGGAGATATGCAGGAACAGAACTCTAATTTTATTTCTGTTGCAGTTTAGGAATGTTATTCTCCAATTTAGTACTCCCACTAAAAAAAAAAAAATAAAATCACATGCCACTCCCCTTCCCCCCTTCAACTGGAGATAGAAAAGACAAAGTTCACGGTCTGAGGTTAGAATAATTTACTGGAAAAAGCAATGAGATAAGAAAACAAACAGTAAGAGCAACAATATTAATAACAAAAGTATACAAAAGAGAGAGCGATTCACATGAAAAAAATGTTCACTCTGGAACCTGAGACAATAAACAATACCGGAGGGTTGCCCACTCCCCATTTTCCCAACCAGAAGGAACTCCTACTCCTGGGAAGAGAGTCCCTTTCTCCTGCCCTGCCAATAACAGGCGGCGGTACAGAATAACGTCTGTGTTCTCACCATGCCCCCTCCCAGCAACTGCAAAAAATTACCCCTGTCCTGGCTGAAACCAGGACATTTTCCTACTGTCTAATGGAGCTACAGTGTAAATTAGAACGAGGAGGACAAAATGTACAGAAGACAGTGATGGATGACATTTACCATTATGATCAAGCACAGAATCCATCCAGATACTAGCAATAAAAATAATTTTATTCTAACTCATAGAGTTTCCCTAGCCTTGTGTAAGACAGAATAAGACAATGCAACAACAAAATTTCTTACCTTCAGCGGCAATAATATTTTTCAAGGAGTAACAGAATATTACAAAAACATAATATTTATGTTTGGGTTTTTTTCCCCATGTGTCTAGGTTATTAATTAGATGTCAAACTACCATTTATTTAGTATTTGCAGATATTACAACAGTAACAATAACTAATTATGATTAAAATAGGGCATATAATTTTATTTTTTTGTCACAGTATTTTTCTCTGAACTCAAATCGCAACAAGCAAAGCACTCAAGGTGCTCAAAATTCAGCAACTACACTCACATTTGATCCAATGGAAAACTGTTGTCTACAGCATAAGATTTATTTCAAGTTTTAAGTATAGAGAAGGATGTGTCTACATGAAATATTTTCCATAGTAGTCCTGTATGATTCTTGTATTTCTTTCACATTTGTCACCTATATATATATACACATTCTGTAAAGTCTCAGTGAAAAAAAAAAAAAAGTCAATAGGAGACAAAGTCTTGATAAAACTATTCCTTTACTTGTTTATTTTTTCATTTAAATATATGGGTTTTTGCAATTTACTTGTATTAACAATACTACTGCATGACCAAACTGTCTGACTGCATACTTGCTCTCCACCTCATGGCATAGCTAGATTATTTTCTAGTTTTTAAAAAAATACAATTAAAAAAGATTACAATCCCTTAATAACACTTCTGTACTACTGCACAACTTCAGATCTGAAATAACTTTCAGAATAGTAGTTTAACTCAACGGGTAAACATTTCTAAAACTGAGGCAGAATCCAGTATTCTAGATTGTTGCTATGACCTATGACCCTGGTGCAATTAAGTTTCTGAGTCTTGGTTTGACCAGAATTTAAGAACATTTGCTAGTGCACCTTGTTGACTCCTTACCAGACATAACACTGCTTTGCCCATCTGTTTTCATCTTTGGCTCCTAGCTCACATTCCTTTGTGGAACAGGCTGCCCTTGCTGCTCCCTCATGCGAATAGTCTCTTCTTACGATGTGCAATGTATGACAAGGGTCATTGTTTTGCCCAGTTTATTTGGTGGCAGAGAGCAGACATTTTTCTTTCTCTACCTCAGAGACTCTTGTTCTCTCTACTTTCTTATCACAGGTCTAGTAGTCCCTTGCAAACCACAGCAGAGTGCCAAAACCAAGTCCTGACTACAATATATATATATTTCAACAATAAAGTTCTCAGCTTCCCTGAAGTACCTTCACTTGCTTTGTGTCCATATGTAAAAGTTTCTCTTTCAGGTAAATTTCAGTTTTGGAGTGGTTGCTTCAGGCTCTT
>JAWWMP010000041.1:28037664-28116178 GCA_035047865.1 Dendrocincla tyrannina | reverse complement strand
CCACGCCCACTTTCTAGAACCTTCCCTAACTGACCTAACTGACCCTATAAAAGCCCATGCTCCCTCAGAATAAACGGCCATTTTGCTCCAACCCTCACGCAGAGGGGTCCATTCCTTCTTGCCTATCAGGTCTGCGACAGATTGCCATGAAAACAGATCAGAAAAGAGACAATCCCCCCTTCACTCCAGGTCTATGTCAGTTTAGTGAGCTGAATGGGCTTAAAGGGGCATCAAGAAGAGGCAGGATCACAAAATCAGGAGGTGGAGGTATGGTGGGTTGACCTGGACAGGAAGCCAGGTGCCCACCCAGCTGCTCTATGGCTCCCCTACCCAGCTGAACAGAGGAGAGAGAATGACATGGAAGAAAACTCGTGGGTTGGGATAAGGCAGTTTACTAAGGCAAAAGCAAAGCGAAAGTTTGCGCATGCAAAAAGTAAAGCAGAAAATAACAAGTTTTATTCTCTACTTCCCATCAGCAGTGATGTCTGGCCATGTCCCGACAAGCAGGCCTTCAACATGCATAATGGTTTCTTTGCAGGCAGCCGTTGGAAACAACAAATTCCCCCCTTCCTGCTCCTTTCCTTAGCTTTTGTATCTGAGCTGACATCATATGCTATCAAATACCTCTTCGGTTAGTTTGGGTCAGCTGGCCTACTTGTGTCCCGCTCCCAGAAACTTGTCCTCAACCAGGGAAGGAATGTTACAGCGTTGATGCTGTGCCATCACTGCTCAGCAACAGCCAAAACAGTGGCGTGTTATTAACATCCTTCCAGCTACCAATGCAAAGCACAGCACTGTGAGGGCTGCTATGGGGTAATGAACTCCAGCTCAGTTAGACCCAATACAAGCTCTCTCTCTGAGAGGCACCTCGCCATTATGGCAGCTCCACTGACACATGAAGCAGCAATACTTCTTACCAGTAAAAGCATTTTTACTTCCCTTAACTCATTCACTTGTGTAAGGGTTATCTAGAATATTGTGTAAGGAATACCTTAGCTGTTGTGTCCTTTTTGAACTGAGTGCTTGAGCCCTGAGCTTAGTGCTCTGGGTGCTCTATTCCTCTCAGATCTCTTCTGACCCCCAGAATCCCATGTGGTGGGCAACCCCTGAGCTGGTGTCAGTGCTGCCCCTCGTCGGTACTCAAAGTCTTCTTCCTTTGCTGTATGTGGCAAAGCTGTACACTGCCAGAAATGTATGGTCTTTCTATGCTAGATATCTGTCTAGAAGCTGGGAGGTGACCTGTGGATTTGGTATCATCAAGATACATCTGGGACTTCAAGAAGAACTAGACCCTGAATCTGTGTGAATTTCACCTATTTTAAGGTCTATATCTACTTTACATTCTTTCTCCTGCCTTGTATATGGTCTGTATCTGAGGATTTGTGACTATAAGGGAGAAGTCTGGATTGATTCTCAAGGGTTTATTTAATTTTAGAAATCCCTCCCTGCTTTTGTGAGTATTTTACAAATGGTAAACACATTTCCAACCTAACTAGGATTTTTCTGATATGTTGACGTTTTCAGTCTTTTCCATTGAGACAAAGAAGGGTTGTCGGTTGTTGCCACTATATAAAGAGCTGTTGTTTCTTTAGCCTTTCTATAGTTTTGAGCTACGAAAGTACAATTGAAATACTGATAAATCAACACATATGAATATACCTTCCCCCCTAGAATATGTAACTGTCATAATGATCTCAGCCTTGGACCTCTCCTGACGTTTAATGGCCAGTTGGAGTCAATGGCCCAAAGTTCCACCTCAGGCTATTAACACTCTCAGCAGTCATTAATTCTTACAAAATGCTCAGGGTCTTTATTGCTGTTGCTTAAGTGATGCTCAAACCTGCTGTGGATGTAAGAAATAGGCCCACTGCACATTATTTCAGATGTCTCACTGTTCAGAAAGGTACCTGGTAGTAATCACTGGCACATCTACAGTTAATGAAGTAACCTCAACTGGCCATCAACATAGTAATCTAAAATTGTAGTTGCTTGTATGGATGTGTACTTTGTTAAAAAAAAATTAAAAAGAAAGAAGAGTGTACAGGCTGCTTGCCCTGAAGAGTTTATACCCCAAAGTCTGTGCAAATACATGCTTATCTTTATTCAGAATAGTTTGAAGGGATAAAAGGCATGTGCTTGTTGTTAGATGCTTCTAAATATAAGTAATGTTGCTTATATTTAATTTTATTTTTCAGCATAACACCTTATGTTGAATGTTTTTTCTGAGATGAGATGCAGGACTGAGCTGCTCAAGCTTTTTGACACAGCATATCATCTTTCAGTAAGATGTTGTAGTATTATTTCACAGGTTGTTTAAGCGATCAGTTTTTGAAGAGACAATGTTGTTTTACTAATTGGTATTATTATTTAGGAAGAAACATAGGACTGGGACAGATTTTGTAGGGCACTGAATTAAGTTTCTGTTCTCTTGAACAGTGATGTTAGACCACTGTTAATAAACTCACCAATTTCAGCTTGAAGAGACTTAGAAATTTTCATCTGAACAGCTTTCTCAGTGGCTGTTTCGAACCTCAGTGTGACGGCAATTGGAAGTTTTCTTGTAATGCCCAGTATAAATGTATTCATGGCCACTTTGAGTCCATTTTTACTTCTGCCAGCATTGGCTGTTAGGCTAAATAACTCTTCCTTTCCCTAGTGGTTACACATTGGATGTGCACGTTGCATGTTATCCTCTCTCAGCTTTTATTTTCCCAGGCTTACCACACATGCTCTCAGCCCTCTGTTCCCCTGATTATGATCTGCACTTTCTCCTGGCTGAGATCCCCAAGAGGGCACACAATAGTCTGGGGAGATCTTCTCAATCCTCTGGCTAGTGAAACTCATGCTGAATTGTCTCTACTGATAAGTTCACCTGGTCTATCTAGGATTGCATTTCCTTTCCCACAGCATCAGCTCTTACTCATTCTCTGATAAATTTGAACTTTCTCCTGAGTTGTTTCCAACTTGTAAGTTCATGTTATTACTGTATTGTTAGCCATTATATACATCAGTTATATGTGTTATCTTGAACTTAATGTTATGAGACATCCCATTTCCATTACCCCTCAAGGTCATTTAATTCTTACATCAAAACTATACACTGCTTACTAAAGGTGGGATAGGAGCTGTTGGTCACATCCGTGATAAAACGTGAAGAGCTAGAGGAATGTTGAACTGGCACCTGTTCAGGCCAGGGCCTTGCTCTCATTGGTATCCTTTGTGCCCCTCCGCTTTTCATAGGGTCTTTTCTATGAAAATCTGCTTCCACAAGATTGTATTCAGTGCTTGGTTATGCATCATGTTTAGGTGTATATCTGTGTTCCTTTGTTCTATCCATTTTGTCCTGCAAGTTCTTTGGACATACAGTGGGTAGCCATTCCAGATTGTTTTGCTGTAGTAACTGCTCATCCTCTTTAATGACCTTTCTGTAGTAAGCCATGTTTCTTCTCTATTTTTTATTTTACAGATGCCATTAATAGTATCATCAAGAATGGCACATATTTTAGACCCAGATCATTTGATTCTAGTTCTAAATCTACTACAGAGTCTTCCTTGTGACTCAGGCAAGGCACTAAATGTAAGATGGTACTATTTCTATACCTTAAAGGGCCATTTAGATACCAAGATCTATTAACATTTTAATGTTTCAGACACCAAGTGACCTGAAGATGTGTTTTCATGCTGAAAAGCTTGACTAAGTTTCCCAACTGAACCAGTTGGCACAATAAAAATAGTATCTCAGCCTGCAAACTTGTCCTGCATGTGTCCTTAGACCACTCCAGCTACAGTAAAGCACCTTTATCTATAGTGTAACTGAAACAGGGCTTTTTAAGGAAAATATAGAGGCATACACTGAGAAGCAAGGAGCACCCAGAAAAAGCATTCTGTTTTTGCTTGGAACAATGATAAAGAGAGCTTTAAATTATATAAGACTGCATGGGAAGAAGAGAAATTGGAGCGATAACTATACTACTATCACCTTATTTTAACACAAAGAAAGTAAAATCAAGTGCAGATATACCAAAGACAATGAAATATCAGATAGGAGGAAACACAAGGGAAAAAACACCCCAACCCTCAATGGATAGACAATAAATCAGTGCAAATACTGTACTTAACCTAGCTATGAAACCAGGTGAAGAGAGGTGGCAATAACAGATGCAACAAAGCACATGAAGATGGAAGAAGTAAGCTTATTGGTGCATGACATGAAACAGGATATTAGAAGGATAACAGAAACATGATAGAATAATAACTGCAACTGGAGAGCAAGTATTACAGGGTGCACACTGTGAAAGGAATGCAGAAGGAATTGTGAAGATAATGTGGTAGCATTATATACTAAGAATATGGCTGGCAGTAAAGAAATGTTAATTAATAGTATAGATAAGAGAGGATCAGCTTAAATCAAGGTGTATTAGGAAAGGATTCTGTAGTTGGAAAAGGATAGGGGTCTACAGTGAACATTGGACTTGAGATTACTTTAGTATCATAAGAGAGGTAAAGCTACCTGGTGATTGTATCATTACGGGAGATTTTAAATTCCACAGTCATATACTGGTGTTACACCCACAGTAGAATCTAGTAGTTTCTCAGAGTGGAAGTTTACAAACCTCCTACTTGAAGGAGCCCTGGAACTACTAAGAGATTACAGTATTTTAAGTTGGTGATGGACAAGTAGCAAAGATATTATAGAGAAAGTAGTAGAGAAAATAGTGTACTATCAGTGATGACAATGCTGACCCAATTTCAATTTAAATGAAACAGCAGTATTTACAAAGACAAGTTGGTAGTTATAGATTTTAACTGTAAAAGGGCAGACTATATCATAACAATTTAGTCTGAAGAGCAAAGACACTGGATTGGGGTATAGTGATGATCTGACATTTGAGTTCTTAGGCAATAGAACTCTAGACCTTTCTTTCACTGAATAAACTATTGAAATTTGTCAAAGGATCTTCAAGAGTCAGAACAGATCTGCTCAGAAAAAGAAACAAGAACTTGGAGGATTGAATGTGAACCAGAATGTGAATTATAAACACTGGAGGTAATTTAGGCTTTGAGAAATCAGAATAAAGAGTTGAAGATTTTCCATCCATAATAAATAAAGAGCTGGGGGAAAAAAGTTACAACACTATTTAAGGGATGGCCACTGAAACAAATAATACTTTTTCTCTACCTCAGAAGACAAACAGATGGAACAGAGATGTGGTAGCAGGACTGTTTATGAGGAGTAGGATAATGTAAAGTGGAAATGGTGCCACAGATGTTGGATGAGAACTCACCGAGTAGATATGCCCATCTGATTGGAGGCTAGTAAGTGTCAGTTACAAAAGCACACTGAAGGGCAAACCTGGCAGCCACAGACCAGCTCTGGTCTCTGTTTACTCTGATGTGCAATATTTTAGGAAAATGGAAGCTCTGGAGAATAATGGATGATATCCTAAAATACAGAATCAACTTATTAAGGGGACCAAGTTCAGGCTTCCTCAATAACTGGTTTGGGTTTTTTGGCAAGGAATACATAGTAACACAATAGCAGTAGCTTACCTGTTCTTCAGTAAAATATTTCATATAATTCTAAGGTATTCTGTGAGATGAGAATTAGTACAAGAAATTCCCCAAAGGCCAGACAGTGATGGATTATGCTGAAAAGGAAACTAGCACTCTAAAATGAGATTCCAAATGATGTTCCTTAAATACTTTTATTAGCAATCAGGATGTCAATGTGCAATAATTAAATTTGTTGAAGGTACAAAGTATATCAACAGGACAAATTCAGTAGAAATCTTGTTAACTTTATGCCTGCAATTATAGGGTGGGATTAGATCAACTGAAACAAAATCCAAGATTATGCATTTAAGAATGAATAACAGGTATGGTTGCTACACATTTCTAAAGGGAAGGAAAAAAGGAAAAAGAGATGTTTGCATTTTTCGGTCACAGGATGTCTCTTAGCCATTGGTGCGACAAAAAAAACCCAAACACACCTCCCCCTCCAAAAGAAAAAAACACACACACACCAAAAACCAAACAAAAAACCCCGGAAAAATAAAAAAGAAAAGAAAGAAAACTAGCAAACTCTGGTCAATAGAAGTATTTCCAGTAGAGAGGGGGAAGCACTGATGCACTGTAACATGTTACTTGGAATCACTGTGAACATTTATGTTCACCGACATTCAAGAAAGAAAAATTTGAAGAACGAAGCACAGAAAAGTGCTGCATCACAATACAACAGGAAAAGAGAGGTCACCATGCAGGAGTAAGTGGCTTTTGTTGGGTTTCATTAGTCAAACAAAAAACAGTCATAGAGGAGATAGGATTGCTGTCTATAAATGCATTGACAGGGTAACATAAAAGGAGGAGAAAGCTGTTTAGCTGAAAAGACAATGTCCACACACACACAAAAGCCCATGTGGAGCTTTCATGAACATGGAGTTTGTCCTGGACAAAATCCTACCTTTTTTAAAATATGGAGCTTGAAAATTGAAAGGAAGGCATTATGGAGGTGGTCAGAAATATGAAAGGGCTGGATATATAGGATATATATATAGGAAGTCCCCACCAGCTTATCCCCATATTTTCCAGCTTTCTAAAATGAGTAAATTCTGTACTTCAAATCTGCACCAGATCATTAGACTTGGGGAAAAAAAAGTTATTAAGAGCTCAGTTTAGCTGAGCTTAGTTTAAGACACAATATATGCACACGGGAATAAAACCTGCTTGTGTTTTTCTGGGGAAACCACGCAATGATATTTCTTTGTGCAGGGTTGAAGTCGGAAGAATTACTCCATTAGAAACCACAGTTTCTAGCTGCACATCCCCTTGTGTGCAGATGGAGTGCAGAGCACTGTTTCCTAGCAACAACTAAGGACCACTGGCTTTATAAATCAATCTCTGCCAGGATATCACAGAAACCACGATAAATGGGAAACATTTAGTAGTCAGAAGGCTTTCTACTTCCTCCACTTTCTGGTCTGCACAGAAGTCTTTTCAAGAAGTGGATAATATCAGCATTTCTTCATAAGTGGACTGAATTCAAATCCTTGTTCAGGTGGCATGTTTTTCAGTTCCCGTGGGGTACATGTCCTCATGTCCATGAATGGTCCTTCTTTAAGATGTTAGTTGACGGGCTTTCTCAAAGATGAAATTATATAAAACTTCATTTGGGAAAAAAAAAAAGGAACATAAAATGTAGATAAAGAAGGAGTGAAAAGCACTGGAAAAGACTCCAAAGAATCCTGGGAAGAGGGGGAGTGATAACAGTCAGTCAAAGGCTGCGGATACCACTCTTTTCTTCTATGTAGTAGTTTTCAGTGTCATGCTGATCTACAAAATTCAAGTAATATCTGATTGACTGCAACATCCAGTTCTTTTAATTTTTTTTTTCACTATTAAGAATTTCTACTAATTTCTTGATTTATCCTCTTAATTCTGAAAGCTTCCAGAATCTTCTGCTGCAGCTAACAGTCTGCACTGGGACCTTTTATGTTGTTAGTATGCTGGAAAATCCTGTTTTCCTTTTGTGTAAAACACAGGAGGGATGGTCACTCCGTCAAGCAACTTTCATCAGGATTTTGTTTCAGAAATACACCAGAGATTTTGTTAGTCTGGTAAGATCAAGGTTACAAAATGAAAGCACTAAGAAGGTCCCAGTAATATGAAAGGGAAGAAAAAAAATTAATATTTTAGTCTATAATTGGATTGTTATATGTTTCATCAGCCTGATGGGGCAATCTCACTTCTAACTTGGGAACAGTATTGATTATTTAGTTTCTAGCATAGAGTGGTGTCATTGTGGAATCACAGCATCAGTCTGAGAATGTTCTGTGTGTCATTTTTTTTTCGTGAGCACTAACAGAACAGGAGCAGTAGGTGACTCAAAGGTGAGCTTCAGAAAGGGAGTACTCAGGATACTAAACTTTGTGACTGATGATATCATTTGAGAAATCTGATGCTTTGACTGTGAGCTCTTTAAAGTGGGAAATTGCTTATATATCACAGAAAAGAAGCCATGCACATTTGTGGTGCCACATAAATAGTGTGCAGTCATTCTGCCTCTGAGTTGGAAGTCAATTTAGGAAGGGCTAACATTCTGCTTTTCAACTTTTTTTATCTGTTTTTAGTAACAATTTAGAAGTTTCTTTTCACTTAACTAATTCTGCTTTGTTATAATTAGTAAAGTATTGTCATCTCACAAGTTATTTCCTCTTGTACTGTTTATAACTTCAGCTGAATCACTCTATTCAGAGATGGGTTTGTGTTACACTGGCATCTCAAATTATTCTTTGCCTTTTTTATTGTTGAGGGAGTTTTTAAGCAGATGTGTATATGTACCCATTGTTCGATCAACAAAGTATGCAATCACAAATCTTTGGTCTTCTGATGTGTTTAGCAAATCTTTTCAGTGTATGATTTACCACCTGTGGCTTTTCTTCATCTCTGAAAAGTGCTATTATCTTAAATGGCCTATTTCTAATTGCAGTGGGTTTAATTGCTTGGATACACAAGGGTCTGTGTTGGCTACTATTGTTTTCTGGACATTTTTGGGAAAAATGTGTGTCTGTGTACAGATGTCTCTAGAAGGGGCAAGAATTCTATTGCATGTTTCCCCATAATAGCAGTGGATGTCAGTAGGTTTACAATAACATTCCTGGAATTATTGCCCTCCTGAGAAGAATTTCCGTTCCTGACCCTTTCTGTTTGAGATCTCTACAAAGATGCTGCCCAGCTGTATCTCTTGGGCTTGGTACTCTGTTTGAAATGCGTGGTGTCACTGGAAAGCTCTATCTTGAGCCAAGAGTGATGCTGCAGGTTTCAGGAAAGTGTTTGACAGTGGCTTGTGTGGCAGTATTTATTTTAAGAAGGGGAATGGAAAAATCATTCAAAAGAGAGAAGGTTTTGTAAACAGAAAGCACCTAGAAGCACGTACAATTGAACACTCAGTCTATATATTCTATTTTTTTTCCCAGAAATGTATGGTGCCATCATTATTTGTAGAGTCATGTTGCTCATTTGCAAACATTTGTAGAGCTGTCAAATGTTCCTGTGAATATTTATGAGTCCTCAGTGATTCACTGTTTTTAGTACAGGGGGTCATTTGCCCAAAAAATTCCTCTAGGAAACGGTGAACTATTTACTGTTCACCATTCATCTTTTTTTTGCTTTAAAGGTTTGTCATCCAGTTAGGGAATAAAATAAGTAGGCTGTGAGTTAGGACACAGAATAACCCTTGCAGTGGACAGCTGAAATGAATAGCTCCAAACAAGCCATGTGCACAATATTATTTATTTAAGCAACTAAGCAAATATTTATCAATGGTAAGGCCTCCAGGGCAAACATTATCTTTTTTCTTTTCTTTTTCCTATTTATTCATCATCTACTACAATTGAATTGCAAACCTTGTAAAGGTCTTTAGGCATTAATATAATAAAAATACACAATAACAGAGAATAACAAATGCTCTTTCAGAAATCTGTATTGGATAGTAGACAATGAAGAAATAAAGCTAGATTAGAAACAAATTTCCTGCAAGTAGGTTTACTTCAAAATAAAAATATTGCCAAATCCTTCTTGCTTTATTCACAGGAGTCCGCAACTAAAGAAAAGCTTCTAAGGCAGATTATAAGATTTCACTCCATTGACTGTTTTAACAAACCAGAATGGAGTCTACAGAGCTGTGAGCTGTGTGAAATGAGCTCTAGGAAGTATTTTTAATGATCATGAAAAAGAGAAAATATTTCAGAACACAGAACCTTTGAAATGTATTTTGGTGTAGTGTTTTAATTCTAAGTTTTGAGTTTCATCCAGCCATTGACCTTGACTATAAAGAGAAGCAGAAAACTATTTAAAAATAGATTTCTGGATAAATCTCTTAATGCAGGAGAATCTGATGTATAATTTGGGCTTGCATTGTAACTACTAACACACCCTATATTGACAACCAGAGAGTAGGTATGCATATGTTACATCCTGTGGTTTCAAATGTTAATATTTAACAATATTTAATGAATTAGTTACCTCCTATAGTTTATGAGCTGTCATGGGTCTGTTGGATTTATTCACATGTCTTTGCAGCAAGGTAAAAAATTAATTTTATTTTACAGTTTTCTAATACATTTCCAAGCCCTTGTTACCCCAGGTTGATTTAAAATTGTGGGGAAATTTTGTAATTGGAGATGGCAAGGGTGATCAATCAGGCTTTTATGAACCTTCCAAAGAGCCAGATCCCCCAGACAAAGGCACTTATATATAATCACTTAAAAGATGATTAACTTCAACCTTTGCCTTGGCAATACCCAACTCTTTCAAAGGAACCTATGGCATGCAAGCCTTGTCCTAACCCCATTCTGAGGAGCTGTTGTTCGAGGTCTTTATTTCCTTTCTTTCAGATGTTTGACTGGAAGACAGATGGTATCTTTGATAAGAAACATTAAGGTCAAGATCCTGAGGCCTCCTGGGTCTTGCAAATACCTGGCTTTCAGGTTTTCTCCATTCCATCCAGTTGTGAGGTGAAGTCCTAAGGGATTTAATTAAGTCAGTTTTTGTAAATGAGCTGGGTTTGTGATCTGACCACTGTTGCCCCTACAAAGACAATGTTAGCTGTGCAAGGTTCTTTTCTGGTGTGTATCTGAGACCAGCACTGAATAAAAGCCCTTGTGAAATCCTGCTTCTGTGCTTTCTTTTTTTTTTCCCCTCTGTGAGTCCAGTTTCCAAAACATGAGTTAATTCAATTGTCTAATCAGAGACATCTATTTGAAATGCCCTGCTGATACCACAGGCACCTGCTCAGGATGTTGTCTATGACAGTGTGCCTCCTGGAGACCCACACCTCTGGAGAGCATGGATAGCCCAGGGCATCTCAGGCACCACCAGACATTATGCACAGGTAACTGAGAGTCACTGTCAGTGCAAGAAAGGGAGTTAGAGAGGTTCTGTTGGGTTGGTTTCTTGTTATGTGACCGCTTGAAGCCCCTGGGTGTCTGAGGCAGACTGAATTGCTCTCCAGACTCTCAAACTCTCCTGGCTAGATCTCCAGGGACTTCAAAGGGAATTTATATGCCCTGCACACAAACAGTCTCCTTGTGCCTTTCCCCAGAACTTGCTCTTTGCTCATTTGACTACCTGTAGGGTACTTTTCTGAGATTATAGAATCATCAAGGCTGGAAACCCTTTGACTGAATACCACCACGCCCACTAAATGACACAGCAAAGTGCTGCATCTACTTATTTGTTTGACACTTCCGGACGTGGTGACCCCACCACTTCCCTGGGCAACCTGTTCCAATTCTTAACCACTCTTTCAGTGAAGAAATTTTTCCTAATATCCAACCTGAGCCTCACTTGGTGCAATTTGAGGCCATTTGCTCTTGTCCTATTGCTTGTTACAAGGGAGAAGAGACCAACCCCCCCTTGCCACAACGTCCTGTCAGGTAGCATAGTCAGACAACTGTCCACGTACTCCCCCTCCCACCCCCTCCCAGCTCCCCCTTCCCACCCTCCCTCCACCTCTCCACTCACACCACATTATGATCTCAGAAATGTTTGTTAGGTCTCAGCTTTGATGAACAGCGTCTGGACTAAGCTCCTCTTGAACTTATGAGAAAATCTATCTGCTCTCAGAAATTTATATTGTCTAGTGAGCTCCTGTTTTTTAATGAACAGCCTTGGAAACCTATTTTTCTTGCCTGATTAACAAGGCAAGTGGAACAACATTTTTGTTATTAAACTTTCAAAGAAAGTTACCAACCCAAATTGCAGCCAGGATGGAAAATGACTATGACTAAAGCCAACTTGCTTGTGCTCCTATAAACAGAAGTCCCAAGTGAGACTTTTTGAGCTCTCCTGGACCACAGTGCTCTGTGACCAGCAATCTCCCTCTCAGTGAGACACCTGTTAGAGCCATCAAACCCATTTGCTATTTTTGGAGGACCACTTCTGAATGCCAACAGCAGAGCCTGGGCTGGTACCCACACTCCTAAAGGTCCAACCCTTCATCCATGGAGAAGATGCAAAGGCATCTGAAGTGAGCACTTCACTGAACTCAAAGGGAATTATTCACAGATATGTACCTCATACATACTCCTTTAGGTCTGTGCACATACGAGTGTAAATATGCTGTAGTAAATGCCCTCTTAGGTTCTTAAGTACATTAGATTTGTAAGTTTGTTAGGCCTGTAAGTGTGTTACTGTTGTGCCTTATAGTAAATAGTATAGAATCTTTTGTTAAATTATTTAAATTAGGCTGTTGGTTAAATGTTAAGTGCCGCTAAACCCAGTCAAGTCTAGGACTAAATTTGATAAAGGAGTCCACTCTGAATCTCGTGACTCAACAGAAGGGTCTTCCTTATTCCTTTCTATACTTACTCTTTCTGATCCTTACCTTTTTTCTTGTAGAAAATTTTCAGATTTTAGTCCAATTTTTCTCTGTGTGATTCAACCATCTGGTAAGGAGAAAAGTGAACCTTGCCAATGAAATTTGTGGTGCTTGCACTTTCATACTAACCTGCTTTTGCTGATATTTTGCTGGTGATTCTTTGTGCAACCTAAAATACTCATTTGTAACAGCTAGTTGTACAGGTCTCCTCTGAGCCTCCTTCTCTCCAGACTAGATAACCAGGATGCCATTGGCCCTCTTGGCCACCTGGGCATGCTTCTGGTCATGTTCAGCTGGCTGTCAACCCCACGTCCTTTTCTGCCAAGCAGCTTTCCAAACACTCTTCCCCAAGTCCGTAGTGTTGCACAGAGTTGTTGTGACCCAAGAACACAAACCAGCACTTTGCCTTGTTGAACCTCATACCATTGGCCTCAGCCCATCAATTCACCCTGTCCAGATTCCTCTGTGGCACTTTCCTATGCCCACAGATCAACACTACCACCTGACTTGGTGTCATCTCTGAACTTGCTGAGGGTGCACTTGATCCTCTTGGCCAGGTCATCAACAACGACGTTAAACAGAACCAATCCCAACACTGATCCCTGACGCACACCACTGGTGACCAGCTGCCAGCTGGAGGTAATTCCATTCATCGGCACTCTTTGGGCTTGGCCAGTGAGCCCATTTTTTACCCAGCAAAGGCTGAACCTTTCCAAGCCATGGGCTGCTTGCTTCTCCAAGAAAGAATGCTATGAGAGACAGTGCCAAAGGCTCTAAAGACGTCCAGATAGACAAGATCCACAGCCTTTCCCTGATCCACTAGGCAGGTCACCTGGAGATCAAGTTAAGACAAGCAGAAGATACTTAGAAAAGGCACAGTTTTACCTCAAAAGCATAGTATTTCTCCACTCAGTTTAGATGTACACATCAGCCCATCAACATCTATTGGGTGCAAACGTCTTCTAAGGCAATTTGTCCTCCTTCATGGCTTCAGTTCTTCAACATCCAATTCAGTGAGTCAGCAGTGTGAGAAAGTCTTAAGAGCATCGACATCAGCAGTAACCTTACCGTTACTTAAGCTGCCTAATTCTGTTCTTCTCCGTGTTCCAGGTGCCAGGAGGTGATGTCTGTCTTAGGGAAAGCTGAATATGCATATGGAATGTGCAGGTTCTTCATACCACAGGGTGGTTGTTTGCTAAGAAAAAAGACATTGTCTAAGGGTGGGACAGCACACTGATAGATAGTATCCTTAGCAAAGCTGATGTAACTGTTCTGTATGTTGTCTGGACGTGCATGTCAGCTGTTCAAGATACTGCAACACTTCAGGATAGCTGCTGCTTCTGTGCAACCTGGGGAAAATGTCACCTTTCTCACTAACTTCCTCACGCTTAACATACAGAGCCAGCGCAAGTTATTTTCTGTTGGAGCTTCTAAATTCTGCTTTGGTTTCATGCAGCCAGACTGAGAGTAGGACCCATTCCCACTTAACTCAGTCTTCTTAACAGCTTCAGAGACTACTGCATACCACATCATGGTTTTGCATAGAAGTGGTAAAATTCAAATCTATCGCTTCTTTAAGGGCAGGGGTGAAAATGCAAAGCAAGGATAAGTTTTTAACACACTTCAAATCACTTTAAGGCTGCACAAAGGCAGGGATGGAAAGAGAAAAGATGTAGGGCTTTTCTCACATCTCCAGTGTGATCTCAGTCCCATTGAAACTGATGGAAATCTGACTGGCTTCATGGCTCATTGAACCTGAGCATACTGAAGAGCAATTAAAACTCAATTTTTTTACTGAAGATGATCCTGCCCTGAAGCCAGCAAACAAACCAAACAAAGGCTAGTAAATCCTCTCCCAGATAACAATAGCTCTCTGCTTATCAGCCCTTCAGAATTCCTGTTTATCAGCACCAGGTTGCTGCTGGACTCCTTTGATTCTGCTGGTTAGTGTCTAATCAGAAACTGCCTTTGTCCAGCTGTAATTATGCATGAAACCCAAACAAGTAGAACATAATGGATAGAATTTCTTCCATTGTTTTAAAAAGCGTTGTATAATTTTGCAGAAGAACAAGAGAAAACACAGTTACTGCCTTGCATCAAACATAAGAAATACAACCAGGTTTTGCCATAAAAATAGGTCTCTTTCCATCTTTTTTACTTTTTTTCATGTTTCTGTTTTTAACAATCTCCTGGTGAGGCAGATAAGCTCCTAATTATATTAATGTTGTTATCAAAATTTGTAAGGTAAGTGAAGCTTACAATTTAGTGATTTATAATCCTAAGCAAGGTAGGTAGAGTGTGTCCTTTATGTTCCATAATCAGCACTAAAAGACATTATACTCCTAAGGAAGAAACTTTCTGCTTACTACTTCTACTTGTATAAAACTCTTGATCAAATAAGCAAAGTATTTTTCTTTGACTGAGATCACTCTTAAATAACAAAGAATCCAAATAACAAATTTATATAAACATGAACTCTACCGATGTCCTCTTATGTTGATACAAGGGCCTGTACTTTTCAGAGAGGTCTGAACTGCATTAGGTCTAAAAAATACTGCAAACTTAAAATTTGGTCATATTGCATTCTCAAGCTCCCCAGTCTGATGCAGGATTAGAAAAATCAAACTCAAATCTCCTTTGTACATGCTTTTTAATCCTCTCACATCAGGCATTTGCTAATGTATCTCCACTGGGTTTACAGACACACAGCAGTATTGTCACAATAAAAAAGGGAGCATTCTTAACCGATAGCTCTACTGGGCACCTCCTGAGGGATGAAACAAACTCCAGGAGCTTTGAAAATCTTTTCTTTAAACTTCAGTTATAGGGACAGAACATACTAAGACCTTGTGACATAAGCCTCACAGTCTGCAAGAAAGGACTTTGGTTTGAATATTTCAGTTATGCATGGCCAGGGATGTGATCTGGTCAGAACTACTTTAGCACAGTCACAGAGTCATTACAGAACCATTAAGTTTGGAAAAGACCTCCAAGATGATCAAGTCCAACCTTTGACCAAACACCATCATGTCAATGAAACCATAGTGCTGAGTGCCACGACCAGTTGTTTCTTGAACACTTCCAAGGATGGTGACTCCACCATTTCCTGGGCAGTGTGTTCCAATGCTTGATAACCCTTTCAGTGAAGATTTCCTTCCTGTGTCCAACTTGAACGTCCCCTGTGACAACTTGAGGCCATTTCCTCTTGTCCTGTCACTACTTACCCGGGAGAAGGGGCTGACCCTCACCTTGCTGCAACCTCCTTTCAAGCAGCTTTAGAGAGCAATAAGATCTCCCCCGAGCCTCTTCTTCCCTGGGCTAAGCAACCACAGCTGCCCCAGCCGCTTCTCGTATGACTTACTCTCTAGACACTTCACCAGTTTCTCTGCCCTTCTCTGCACATGCTCCAGCACCTCTGTGTCTCTTGAAGTGAGAGGTCCAGAACTGGATACAGGATTCAGTGTGCAGGCTCACCAGTGGCAGGTATAGAGGGACAATCACTTCCCTAGTCCTGCTGGTCACATCATTTTTGACAGACCTGACAGGCCAGGATGTCAGTGGCCTTCTTGGCCACCTGGACACACTGCTGGCTCACATTCAGTAGCTGTTGACCAGCATCCCAGGTACTTTTCCACTGGTCAAGTGGAGCATAGATAAAACTGTTATTTGTAAAGGATATACAGTGCCTGCCAGATTGCAGGAAACAAACCCTGATGGCAATTGCTAAAGTCATAAATTGGATGTTATCAGTGTTTGGCATTTTCTCTGGGATCATGGAAAAGTTCAGGAGTATTTGTTGAGATCCTAGTGCAACTGCAGTTACAACCACTGACATCACCTCTAGATATTGATTAGTTGCAAAATCATCTTTATTTTTTGTGTTTTTGTTGTACGATGAAACTACAAAATCCAGCCAAACTTTGTGTTAATACTTCCCACACATGCTGGTACATGTGTTTGTTGACCAAGTTGCTTAACATGCACATGGGCACACTAAATCTTTGTTTGTCAGCAAGGAGTAGATTAAAAAGTCAGATTTTATAGGCTTAATTCTCTGGATAGAAGGATGTTATTGGCTGATTTTATTTATGTCCATAATTCATACAAGAGATGCCTTAGACATTAGATATTCTTTATATGCAGGAGTCCAACCTATGTCAATTGGAGTAGATGTAAAATATGATACCCAGTATTTGTGATCACTAAAGGACCACTTTTTATAAATCTGCTGATGTAAGCTTCTTTTTGTCTTTATGAGTGGCCTGTCTTAACACTGCCTTTCATGATCACAATTTTCTAAATTAGTTCCAAACATCCTCCTTAAAAAGACTCTGCGGCAATATTTTGCAAATACAGTAATATATAAATCACATCTGTATTTTAATAACAGTGAAAAGATTCCTGTACATGTACCAGTCTGGGACCTGTCAGATGGGAGGGACTTCAATAACAAAAGGCAGTATTTTCATTACTGGTAATGTTTTTTAGTGGGGCGGTATTACCATTTCAGAAAGTTCTGACTTTTGACATGCAATATGACCACCATCTGTTGGTACGTTATATTAAATAAAAACACTTTCAAGTCTATAATGCATTTGCTTTTTAATGGGATCCACATCAAAATAGAAAATGAACACTTTAAGAATTGAGAGGAGGTACTAGTGCAGATGAAATTGTTCTCATAATTCTTATGGCATTTTTTTCTGTGTCTCAGTGAGGTGAATGCAAAGATGAAATTATCCTTTGTAATCAGCATTACTTAGAGTCTTGAGGTCTATGCTGTATTTCTTCCACTGTACCGCCAATATATGATGATTTAGACATTTGTTTTGGCTTTTAATCTTTGCTCATATATATACACCTCCAAAATAAAAACCAGTGGAGTATGCACATCCATAAATCTGTCCAACCTTCCACTCCTCTGAGATATTTCAGTAAAGGCTTGATGCTTGTAATCAGAACTAGGTTTGGATGCTGCCTTCAATTCATTTAACAGATGCCCTTCCCCCATCTATCCACATTCCATTCTCCCTCTTTGGTTCATTTTTAAGCCTGAAGGTTTCAAGGAGAAAAAAACTCTTTTAAAGGTGCTTGAGGAAGAAGTCTAGCAGCAGTAGAAGATGCATCCTTAGACTAAACATTGATTATTTTCTTTTGTACCAAAAGCACGCTGATTTATTATATTTAATGTGCTTATGTGGTAGTGATCATTGCATATTTTCTACTCCTCAGAGCCTCCCATCTCTAAATCCTGTGTGACACTTAACTCCATTTTTTTCAGCTACTGCTACCTCACAGTCCCTTCTTAGCTCTGCCCTGGGGAGGCTTTGCTGGGCTAGTCAAGTCTGGTGAGAAGAGGAATTGGGACAACCCAACAGCTACCTTCAACTACTTAAAGCTAGTTTCAAAGATGATGGGTGCAAATATTCCTCATGAAATACGTGATGATACAATACAGGGCAGTGGCCACAAATCACAGCTCATGAGGTTTGTTCTGGACATTAAGAAAAACATTGGGAGGACATCACAGCACTGAACACATTACCCAGAGAGACTGTGAAATTTCTCCAACTTGCCACTTAATACTGTGACAGTAGCCAGAAGTACAAACCAGTACCTTAGCATAGCACTCAGCACTGCAGGCAGGAGGAGACCATCAATGCCTCCCAGTTCAACTGGAGACACATTGCCATGATGGGACAGTGTGGTTATTGGTAGAAATGGTAGTTGTGGGCTTACGGTAATCATTCAGATAAGGTGGGATTTTGAAAGCGACTGGATAATTGAGAGATGTGCCTGTCTGGGAAGGATGGTGTGGCTGGATAGTTCACCCTGATAAAATCTAAAATCCAGTCAGAGAATGCATACTATACAAGCCATCATGAAAACTATCATGCAAGTTCAACTGCTGGTGCCAGGATGATGTCTTGGTGTTAAATTATGCTAAAACCATCCTGGTTCACCAGACTCGGGATACAGATCCTGCTTTTGAAAGAGGATTTGACAGATGAGCTAGTCTGCTAGCCTGTAGATCTGTGACTACCAGTCAATCACTTTATACTATTAGAGTCCAGTCCCCTTTCATACAGTGAGGTTCTTCTGACAGCCGCTCTTGGGGTGTATATGTGGAGACTCCTTCCTTGGGTGGGGATGCCCTCCAAGGATACTCCTGAGGTTGAGTGAAAGAGATCTCCCCACAAGCATTAGCATGGGTGAGTTACATCAAATCCCTACTTAATAATTATTTCTTTTTGCTAGCTTTAATATAATTGCTTTAATACTTGCTTCAATATACTGCACTATCTTATACTACACTACTAGCAGTTTTAGCTTTTATATTGTGTAGTAAATCTTTCTGATTAATATATTTTGCCCGATCATCTGCAATAATGATTCATTTTATACAAATATTCTCATTTTGCCAATCATTAAAACCTGTGTGACAAAAGCAGTTCCATCACACCTCTGTAATTCCTTAAATTCAAACCATTGACATAATCCAAGGCTAAGACTGGATTCAGCTGCACCTGTACTCCTCTCTGAGAAGGATTTCAGAAAGCAGAGGAGTCCTTTCTGCACCTTGTGACTCAATGGCAAGGCTTCTTTAATAAATGTTGTCTAAGCCTTCCACTCCCACCCGTGACAGATGAGACCATTTGCACAGAGTTTATTTTTTCACAAGGCTCTTTCTTTCAGTCTCACTTCCCTGTATTTAAAAAGTATTGAAACCAAAATAGGAATAAAAAAATCTTTGTATGCTGCACAAAGAAAGACAGCATTTAACACTGTAGCAATTGATCTAGTTAGGCAAACGCTCAGTTAAATCAGTGCTAAATGGTGTGCTGAGTAAAGAGAGTTTATGGTTTGAAACATGAAACTGACCTCTGTGTAATCTATTTGTCCAGCTCCATTGGTCAATAATTTCTATTTAACCCAGAGAAAATGTCCCAATTGAAAGAAACGATTTCACTTTAGTTACTCTGGGTTTGAACAGTGTATCTGAGATCAGAACCTGGCCCAGAGGCTATAGGAATAAATGGGATTGGGAAGATATATAATTTTGAAAAGGAAAAGGTAATTTGATCTACTGGGCAGCAGGAGAACTATTACTGTGATTAAAGACATTTTTCCTTCTAAGTTTGTGTTTGCTGGATATATTATTTATTGCTGGGATATGGTAGATTATTAGATTTTTCAAATCATTTTGGTATTTGATTATGAAGCCAAGTTTCCCTTCTGAGACTTTCCTGGATATAGTGCTTTTTTGTTTAGCACAGAAATTTCATTGGTTTGTTGTTATTATTACCAATATCGAAAATGAAAGTTATATTGTATTGGGAAATGTTTCTTTCTTCTAAAATGATGTGTTCTTTCTCTTTGAAAGGTAAAGATAAAAAATAAGTCCAGATGCTATTTTTTCTAGTGCAGGAAATTTTGAAGCACTGATTAAATCAATTAAGAAATAGTAAAAGCATTCTTCCCTTTGCTTTTCAAAATTTCCTTGCCTCCTGGTTATTTTTCAGGTTGCTTATTCCATATCTGGTATTTTTCTTTGTATTTGGTCCTATGGCAAATAGTCTGCTTAACGGACTGATTTTAAATGACAGTTTAAGACCATCATTAGATATTATTTGCCATCGCACAATAAGCCTTTTATGTTCTTGCCAGATGGAGCAAACAAATCATTAGAAATTATCCAACAAACACCACTGTCAGGGCACCATAGATTTGTCTCTTTCATTTGCCTTTGGGTAAAAAAAACAACCCAATGTAGAACACTTTCTTTAACAGAACTAGACAAAAACAGGTTGATGAACAGTTTTTCTCCGAGACCAGTTCCATTTCCACTGAAACAGTCTGTGACAACCCATCCATTTCTAGTGTTTCTTTTTTGTGCGCAAATTTTGAATCAATGAGGTTTGACTTTACCATTTCATTTTGTGGGGATTTTAAGTTCATGCATTTTACTTTGCAGCTGAAGCGGCCTAAGAGTGTGCATCCAGTCACTTATGATTGCTCATTAGACACATAGCATCTGGTTAAGTCATAGGAACTTGATTGTGGGTAGTGACCTCAGAACCTTTGTCTGTGGTTTTGATGGACATGGACTCAAAGCGGTCTATCCACTGCTCTCATCACTGATTGTCCGAGAGCATTCAGGACTTAAAATACTGTCTTTTCTAAGAGGGGAGAAGGGCAGGTCCTGTATGCTTCAGGAAGGGGCCTGAGCATTTGCATTATTTTCTGTCAGACTGCTGCTTGATGTTGGAGACAACCTCTCCCCCTATTTGAGATCAGGTTTACCAATCTGTGTTCCTCAGGTTTAGGTGAAATCACCAAAAGGCGATTGGGAACTTGCTGCTTGATCCTTATGTGGGAGGCTACATGGCAGTTAACACCATGTCTTTGCTGAAAGTCAAAGTTTTCTACAATCAATAAGTATGAATGTTCCTTTGCATGAGACTGCATTCTGAGAAGGATCTGTATACTTTACATTTACTTCCATATAAGAGAAAAAATGCTAGACCCCACACTGTTTGAAGGAGAGTGGTTAAAGCTGGTACTGAATTGGCTGTATTAGCCCTCAGCTTCCTGTCTGTAGCAAGGGAGGCAGGAGAATGATGCTGGCAAGGTGTCCTAAGCAGTGAGCCAGCGGCAGACTGAGACTGTGGGGATAGCTGTGAACAAGTAGGCCTGAAGAAATGCCACATGCTGGACTCTGGAAAGCCTCTGTGACATTCCTGTCGTTAGAGAGAATGGACTGAGCTGCTTATGTGGGTAGGCACGACTGAGCCTAAGTCCCTGAATCCCCCACAAGGCCAGGGGGCCACTAGCTACACTGTTTTCTCCCCGAAGTCAGACTTTGCAATCTGTTCCATGTTCTGTGTGTGTGTATTTGGAGGGCAATCAGAGTGAGCGTGATAAAGGAAAGCGATTAGACTGGGCTAAGGTGCTACTTGCATGCAATATTAAAGAGTTATGCTATCTCTTTGTCTATTTCTAACCATGCACAAGTTCATGCAATATTTAAAGAAGAACTCCTAACCTTTGACATAACAATAATTTACTTTTTCAAATATATTTATAATGAAAGTTTCAACTGCCAGTAAATCTATTCCAAGAGGCAGAAGATAAAGGAGAGAAAAGGAGAGATAAAGGCATTGGACACACATCACAAGGTTGATAACAGAAAGAGCTGCAGTCAAATTTGTGTGTTTACACATAAAAAAATAGCAGGAATAGCATTTGTTCCCAATGCTTCACAAATCATCATCTGATGTTTGTCATCTCACAAAAGGTCTGTGTTGCTTCTCTCAAGGCGCATCTACAGTGCATCATTGCACTGCAGAATGTGAAATCACACCAGCACTCAGAGCAAAAGAAGATGAAAACTTGGGAAGAAAACATGGGAGGGGTGAATTGAGAGAACAGCAGCTTCGGTCTCTTCCTGGCTCTCTGATCAACTGTTGTCTGTTCATCCAGCCTCCAAACAGGCCTAACCTCCACTTAGCTACGGTGCTTAACCATTTTTTGCTTTATTTTTCCCTTTATAGCTCCCACAGGTCTACCTTGTCGGGTGCCTCAGGTGCTAATCTAGTTGTTATTTATGATGGTGTGTCAGGATCCTGGGGAATCAGGTGGGGGGCGAGCAAGGAAGGGCTGTGCTTATACCTGCATCTGCATCTGTATATGTATGTATCTGTTTATACCTATTTCTATATGTATACACATATCTATGTGTATGCTTAAATCTTTATCATCTATACCAATATCTAAATCTATATGTACATCTAGATGAGATTAGCTCTGTTTGCAAGCAAAATAACAAAAAGAGATTTACCAGCCAATGCAGAGAATAAATGATGGAAGCAGGACCTGCTTTTGATCACCTGAGAGGCAGGACATTTTTCATTCACCTCTGCCAGTACCTGGCAGCAGTCCTGCAATCACTACAGTTTCCCTAACCCAGGGCTCAGCTCCCTTCTGAGTGTGGCACTAGAATGGAACTAATTAGCTCCCTTTCATGGCATACAGATTAATTGCTTTTCCTTCTTCCACCCTTGCCTGCACTAGTTATGATCCCCTGCATCACTCTTACATTCTTATTCTGCTGATCCCACCGATATTGCCACAAGTTCATTTAATTCCATCTTTCTAGCTGTCAAGCAAGGAAGATGGGGTGAGTTGAGTGACCCACTATCAGTTTTGCCTTGGAGACGGAATAATATGTGATAAAAAGATTTCTGGTAATAGATTGTCTGTCTATAATTACAACACATTGCCTGATACATCCACCTTAGTTTTGGATGACTGTGCAAAGACTACTTTTGGCAGAGGGTTGCTGTTTTACTTGTCCTTTCTCTCAGGTGTTGATTAACTTGCTGAGTTACCACTCCCTGTCACTATTCAAGGACTGATGGTTTCTTACAGTTTAACTAAGAATTGACCATTCATTTAGATCCATGTATCTGAGGCCCACCATCACAGATATTTATCATGCCAGACAATATAATATGGCAAACTGCTCTTCAGAAATAGCCTTGCTCACTTACGGGGGACAGAGGTGGGGATCTAAAAAGTTCATAGCAATGGAGTCCATACCAGAAAAAACTTGGAGAAAATGGGGTAGTTGTGGCTACATGGTTACAGCCTCTGCAGAACACTCAGTGAAGTAAAACCCAGTACCTCCAGTCTCTGACGCATTCCTGCAAAAGCAGCATGACTGTGCAAAGACACCAACCCACCCACATGGGAAAGCTACCAGGAGGGTTTCTGAGGGTACAAAGCCATCAGTTTATGTTTCATGGGCTTCTTCCACCACCATTCCTCAACAGACCAAGACTCCAGTGAAAACAACCAAGTTCATTGGAGACCTCTGGGTGGTGCATATGAACTTTCATTCTCTCTTTTCCCTGCCTCCCTGCCTGCCTCCCTGCCTGCCTCCCTCCCTCCCTCCCTCCCTCCCTCCCTTTTCTTCCTTTTCTTATTTCCTTTCTTTGCTTGCTTTTCTTCCTTTCCTTGCTTTCTTGTCCCTCACACATTTTCTTGTGTTATATATTTATGGTTTACGTTGCTGTATTACTACAGCTAATAACCAAAACGGCTACATGCCTGTTTTCCTTCTCAACCAAATTGTTCTAAGGTAACTTCTAAATATATATATGTAAACACTGATCATCTGGTATTGATTTACTTTAATTCAGCCCAAGGGGTTTATTAGCAGAAAAACAAAAGTTATTTCTGCCTTGTGACGTGGGTTGTAAGAGGAGCAAACCTCCTCGCTGTAAAAGTGGAGCGCACCTCGGGCTGTTGTATTAGCCAAAGGCAGGCACAGATTTATTGAACCTACACAGAGAATGAGCAATAAGAGGAATGGGCCTTCACAGTGCTGGGAAGTGTGACCAGGAGTCTGGATAATCCATCCCATTGCAAACAAGTTGATTTTTAGGAAAGAGAATTGCAGTTCTACTCCAGACTCCCTTTGAAGAAACAAATAGTCATCTGCTGTTACCAGCAGGGTTAACAAAGCCAGGATACTGTCACTGCAAATGGTTTTTTCATGTGTGTTACACCACCACACAGAAACAGAAATGTCTGTGACACAGTGTCTGACTCTGAGACAGGATTTTTTTATTTCTGGCAAGGCAGCCTTTGTGTTTGCCTTTGCCACCACCTACAGAGTGGGTGTTTGTTGACAGCATTAACCCAAATGACATGCATTCCCCACTGCAAGAGTTCAAGTGTTATATGTTCCTCCTCTAAATTGTGAGAATGTTTTGCGTTAAGCTCTGGAGGATGACACCAATTCTGGAGTTGCGTTCACTCTCACTCCTATCTCCACATATGTCACGGAGGTCCAGGGCACAGTGGCTCTTCAAGTTTAATTAATCATTATTGTTCCAAGTGTTTTTAGTAAATTATTATTGTTCTGGAAATCTGGAGTATGACTGAGGCATTGCAGTCAGAATTGCAGACACTGGGAAAAAAGCCCAACACTGAATTCTCGATTTCCTCCCACCTCTGGATCCTGTGCAGTAACTAAATGTTAGAGTCAAAGATGGAACACCAACAGCTTTTTCTGAAGCATGTGTAGAATATATGTAGCACATGTTCCAATAGCTTCTGCTGTACAGGAGAGCATTACTGCTTACCCCATTATGTTCAGAGTCAAAACAAGCCAGCATATGATGTTCTATCAGTACTTCAAATTCTAGAAGTGTCAGCAGACCAGAAGACCAGGATCAGCAGGGAAACTTAGAACTGAAACAGTTCATGTAGAGGTAACTTTTGTTCCATACTAATCCTTTTCAATCTCGGGATGATTGGTGTCCCTTTTGCAAACTGTTTATGCCATTTAGAGATGGCAGTACCCCTTCCTTTTTATAATCACTCAACAGTTATGTGAGTGAGGCTTCCTCATCTGCTTCAAAGACAGCTGGGTAAATGTGGTACAGCTTGAGCTAACAATCCTGACTGTTCTTAGGCAGATACAGAAACATTCTGCACTTGTACCAGATGCATGCACATGAGGGAACAGTGGCTTCTTTCTGTTGGACAGGGAGGAGATGTGGTATTTGAGCTTTTTTTCACTACCTCAGCTAGATCTTGGAAAGGATGTGCTTGTTGGTCGCGTCAGTCTTAATTTCATAATTATAAAAACAAAGATTTCTTAATTCAACTTCAGCTACCATTGCACAAGGACTACAGTCTCAACTATTCTCAAATAACAGAGAGGTCAAAACAAACTTCTAGCAGAGTAAGACTGCCATTGTGTCCAGACAAATGATGGGAGTATTTGTTCTACTG
The DNA here is from genome assembly GCA_035047865.1 of Dendrocincla tyrannina. NCBI lineage: Eukaryota > Metazoa > Chordata > Aves > Passeriformes > Dendrocolaptidae > Dendrocincla > Dendrocincla tyrannina. The sequence continues at coordinate 28,090,995 of JAWWMP010000041.1, read as the reverse complement.
GCACAACAATCCCTTATTTTAGCCTAGATGGAAAAAACATACTCTGCATAGGCAAGACCTTGGTTACAGACCTGCCACAGGACATTTTTATAGACTATTCCACTATTCATGTCCGCAGAAACAAGTTTTCCTTTCCTGTGATTAGCCTTTTCTCCTTACTGAAAGAAGATTCACATAGAAAAGTTATTTATTATTTCTATTTCCCATGAAAGCAGTGCACAGAAACTCTGCCAGCAGCATTGGTGCGGTATTGGTGCGGTATCTGTGATATTCTATTGAATAGTATTGACTAACCTGTGATCTGTTTTGCACTTGGTGTTCTACAACAACATAGGATTTGCAAATTATGTTTGCCGTGTTTCATACCCATGATAATCTACAGTGTTTCAAAATGGTAGTATCATCAATACAATGACTACAGGCAATACAATATATGCTTTGCAGTAATCTATACGTTCATAGATAACCAAAGAAATTGAAAAAACTTATTGAGACAAAAGTTAGAGGACTAGTCCCTGAGAGAGCACTCAATCTTTTAAAAAAAATGCCCAATATTTTTTAATTAAGATGTGTACATTTTAAGGATTCGTGTATGACTTTTGTATTCAAGTAAGTAGCATGTGCTTTACTATATTAGAGCAGTGCCAGTGTCAAAGCAGCCTCTGCTTGCTTTTGAGCTGCAGCCACTGGGTTTAACCTTTCCTACACGTATGAGAACTGTGCAGGAGACCTGTACAGGAACTGGTTCCAAAGCAGAAAATCCTCCAGTGAAAGACCAGGTAATGGTTGAATAATTCAGGTGTATGTGATGTGCAGGACTGAGTGCTTCTGACTAGGCTGTGAAAACTGCAATGCTCATATGTCTTATACCATTTATATGACATAGGTAATTTAATATCTAATTTTTAGAAGGAAAACCACTTACATAAAAGGCAACTTAACTGCAATTTTTTCCCCATGAAAATAATTCATTCCTCTATATACTTTCAGTTATGCAGGTGAGCACTGCAGAAAAAAATGTACCTGTTCAGAGAAATACTGCAAACTCTTTTGCAAATACCTTTTCTAGCCTCTACTGTATCTCCACAGTCCCATGTCTGTGTCCTATTGTTCATACCCTTCTACATGAAAGCATCTCTTCAGAAAAAATACATTTTTGCAAATATATGTTGCATAAATCAGTACTGAGTTTTAAAGTTTCTAGAGCTTGACACCAATCAATGCAAGGAGGGAGGCAGGGATGGAGGAAGAGAGAAGTAAGAGAAGAGAAGGAATGGTGGAAGGAATTTTCTGGTAAGCCAGAGCTCCTCTGAAATCTCATTTTGTAGTTCAGACAAATGCTTCCTTCACTCTTCTGCCTGGGCTGGATCAAAGCAGCTGTTTTTGTGTTAAAAGCAGAGCCTGATGATACTTTTATATCTAAAATCATCTGAATAGGAGAGGAAAAACACCCTCCTCTTTTTGCCTATCCCTGAATCTAGCAACAGCAAAACACTTTGGTATAATATTACATCCTGACCCATGGTGGTCTGTGAAGTGATATGTTGCTTCATGAATCATTTGACTTAGGTACATATTAACCAACTTTATTCTATATATAAGAGAAGAATGATAACAAAGACTGTATTATGCAAACACTGCAGCACACTTGATCACTTTTAAACCCCAGTAAAACAAACTATGTTTTTCCTGTATGTAGAATAACTCTCTCTGAAGACTCTATTTTATTCATTGTATTTGGCAGTCACAGCCACATAGTAAATGATCACATTATATGCAGCATCCTAATGTGCAGAATGTAAATGCTGAGGAGGATAATAAATACGACAATTGGAGAACAAAATTACATTTCCTGCTCACGGCCCTGATCAGCCCTAGTTAGCATGCTTGTAAGTAAAGAGTTAGTTATGGGAAGGTGGTGATGATTAAATGAGTGAAGAAACACATCGGTTTTAACCAGCAGAAGACTGATAAATAGATGTATGCATTAGAGCTCCCAGTGGATGGGACGCACAGGTGAACACCATCTAGGGTACTGAATAGCTGTAGTTCCTTGAAAGGTCTTTTCTCTTGTCAGAGCGGTTTCTGCATACCACTCAATATGTTTCTTCCCATGCACTTCCAACAGAATTCAAATCACATGCTTGACCTCCATAGAGATTTGTTGTAAGAGTCTTTATTTAACCACCTTTCCTTGAGATACTTGACTTCTGAGCTAGCATGGAGAATCAAGAAATGTCAATGCTGTTCAGGGAGAAAAAAACTAAACAGACTCTATATTATTTTCATATTGTTATCTCCAAAATTACTCTCCCACTTGTGAATATGAAATTTCTACTGTCTTCTATCTGCAGTGTATTTTTATGTGTGTGTGTGTGTGTGCTTGAGGGTTTTGGTTTTTTTTTAATGTTAACGCTCAGTACATGATCCTTTCAAGTTCTCACACATTTCTGAATTCTACCCCTTCATATTTTTTGTCTAGGAACCAGAAAATCAGGCTTAAGATGGAGCTTTGAAAGGGAATGAGAGGCATTGCTCATAAGCCAGCTCCATGTCCTCATCAACTGCTACGGTACTGCTACAGCAACAAATTTCACATTATTCTCAGATGTGGCAGATTTTGCACGACTAGAAGCTGCCTTTGGTGATGAGGGAAGGGAATTGAAAGAAACCTGGAGTAGATATTACTGTTTTTCATTACAGCTCCGGCTACCAGAGCTAGTTGTGGCCCTGCAATGAGTGTGCTGGAAGTTTTTTACTGCATAGCAGCCTCCTGCACAAATTTAATCCTCTCAAATACCAAAGGACTACATTAGACATCCAACAAAATATGTGTTATAGACATGTAACACAGGGGCAGCAGACCTTGATATGCACCACTCATCTGGAAGAGTTTTGTACACAACCACTCTTTATAACCCTGCACTGTCTAAGCTGTGTTTTCATGACATACAATTTCTTGAGAGCTCCACTGTGTGGGAAGAGCTAGAAAAGTACATCTGAACGAACTAATAGTATTGGTTAAAATGGGTTTGTTAAACTGCATTGATCCTCATTATAGATATTATCATTCAGCATTAAACCAGCCCTAATTCAATTCAGTTTGATTCATTTTGGCAGTGAAGAAAAGAGAATTGACTTGCATAGGTTAAGTGCCGGGACACTGCTGAATTCAGGTACTGAGCCTGTGCAGACCACTTAGACATTACCTGCACACATCTAAATATCTCCCCCAGGCCGAATATTCCTTAGATCAGCTTGGGCCATTCCTCTGTTTGAAATGTCCTCTGGGATTTTACATGAGAATGTCTTTGATGCTTGCCTGTTTACATCAGGAAAGTTTAACTGTTGAACTGCTATGGCTATGTTCTTTCTCTTACAGACTATTTTAGCCTCATTGTCTTGTGAAATATGCACCATAAAACATTGTTTTAAACTATTGTAAGGAGATTACAGTATTTCTATAGATGTTTATACTTAAATGAATAAAACCCAAATATGTTATTCTGATAGAATTCAAGAAACAGACACCATGAAGGATCACAAAGCCTTCAAATATCTTGACTCTGTTAAGCCATTTTGGACTAGTGGGGTAGTTTTATCCCTTTACAAACACATTACTGTGAGAGACCTCATCTCATGGTGGAGGCTGTTATGCCAGAACATTCAGATCACCCTTCATGGAATCACCATTTTTCCCAGCTCTTATTTTTCCCATCCATTTTTCTTAGACCCCTACATCATATAGATCACATCTGGGTGATAGTGCTACTCTTCTCTCTCATCTTGGAAATGAAAGAGTTACTTTAGCTAGAGAAAATAACCCCAGGAAATCAAACACAATCCACTTCCAGTCCCTTCCTTTCCCCAGCAATGGAGTGCAGAAGCATATAGGTAACAGCATCCCTTTTATTGAAAGAGATTCTGGGGTATAAAGGGGGCAAAGACACAGGTAGAGAAAGGCCAAGAAAAGTGGAGTGCAATGGGTTAGGTTACAGAAAATAACATAGCATGGGGCATGAAGTCTGATATTGCAGTGGTATTGATGTTTATTAGTTTGGGTGTTGTTTGGACACTAGAGATTTAGAACTGTTACTACTATGGAAATGCTATATAACTGTATGAATTAAAACATCTAGTTTTGCTTTCTGAAATATCTAAACAAAATAAATCCAACTCAAATTACCATATTTTCAACTGAAGCTAATAACTCTGAAGGAAGTTGCTTTTGCTGGTAAATTGGTAGCTGCTAATGTAAAAATTTGTATGGTCTTCAATACTTTTACGTTTTGTAACAATAATTGTACTGCAGATGACAAAAAATGCCAAGATATTAACTACTTGTTCCTTCTCCGTCAGATTTGTGTAAATTAAATTAGGCATAAATTATATTAATATTTCTGCAGAATTCCTTCATCTTACTCAAATCCAGAAGCTGTGCTAATTTTTGTTGCTGAGATGTGATAGCTACCCCTTACATGGTGCCTTTGGATTACTGTTTCCTGGAGACAAATATATTCTCTCCAGGGAGTATGGGGTGCTACCATCAGATTGTTCATGTTACTAGAATCTGCATTCACATATTAACAGATAATGTTCTACACTATAATAATTTCTTGGTTAACGAAATAGGAAATGTGAGATAATTTAGTGACTGCAAAAACAGTTGCACATTTCATATATTTGTGTAGAGTAACACATGACGTTTAAACATCATGGGCTTGATCCTGATTCCAGAAAAATCAGTGGAATGTTCCTGGTGATTTGCAATGTAAATTGACTCAAACTCCCTACTTTTGTCTCATCTATCCTTTCTCCCTGTACCAGATTGAGAATTGGGAACTCACTTCACTAGAATTATGCTGTCTCTTCTGTCTGGAAAGAAACTTTTAAACACCCTGTGTCTGCAACAGCTCCTGTCAGACTGAGTCCAGTCAGAGAGCATCCCAAAAAACACTTTTCAGGCTCTGCTCTTAAACCTCTCCATGAGACTTTCAACCACTAAATGGACAACAAAACTGCAAGGAATACTATCCTTTTATTTATCTGTTTTTGTAAACATGATATTTTCCCATTTACCAAGTAACTTTCTAGTGGGTGTGTATGTTTTCCCTTTTAGAGTTTCTTGTACTAAAGTGAGGGAACAAATAATCCTGAAAACCATTTCGAAATGTATGAAGGACTAGAAGGTGATTTGGAATAATCAGCATGAATTTATGGAGTATTCATGGCTGATCAACCTGATAGATTTCTGTGATGAGATGACTGGCTTGGTTGTTTATCTTGACTATAGGCATGCTTTCAGCACCATCTGCCAAAACTTAGTCATCTTCATAGACTAAGCGACTAACAGACAGTATAAAGTGGACAGTCAGCTGGGTTGAAAACTGGCTGAACTGCCATGCCATGCTCAAGGAGCTGTGATCAGCTGCACATGTCCAGCTGGAGGCGAGTCACTAGCCCTGAAACCCCAATACCTGGTGGGTGTTAGGACACTGTGTGTAATAGAAAGGTTAGGATGTATGGAGCTCACAGTTGGCAAAGGCACAGTTGAGAGACTCTGGGTGAGAATCAAGGGGCAAACAAATAATGCAGATGTTGTTGTGAGAGTCTACTACAGGCCTCCCAGACAGGACAACGATGTGGGCAAATTATTCTTTGAGGAACTAAGGGACACTTCCAAGTCACCAGCTCTTGTCCTTATGGGGGACTTCAGTTTGCCAGAAATTAGCTGGAATCCTCACACAGCTGGTTCAACCTGGTCCAGAAAATTCTTAATAAATCCGCATGACAACTTTATGGAACAGATCTTAGGGGAGTCAAATCCTTATTCTGTGATTAAGTGAATCTGTCAGTGTATTTCATATGAAGAAAAATTTCCTGTAATATACACTTGTTGTACTATTCATGTCTGATAATCCTAAATTGCCAATGACAATCATATTAGAAGACAACCTTTTCCCCACCGACAAAAATATAACTATCATTGCCTAGTTCTTAGACATATGATGAAAACATATGAAGAAAACAGTGACTAAATAAACATACAAATCATGGTACCAAATAAATAACTAATTTACATCATGAAATATACCATAAAACTTTTTTTTGGTATATGAGTGCATGAGTTTCTGATAGACTATAGAATGTTGTGCAGAAATGTGGGCTGAATATAAGGTATGCTTGTGATAGACTGGCTATAAAAGACATATTTTGTGGCATATTTACCAATGGAAAAATAGTGTCCCAGTTTGAGTAACTCCAGATATCTGACTGTTGTTAGGATTCTCAACTTTGAAGTTGGACAACCTCAGATGTTCTTGATAAGTCTTTCAGATTCTCACTGTAAACTGAGCTTCTTTAATCTATTCAGTCCAGGAAGTCACTCTTACTCCTTTACACTTTGGCATTCTTTTGTCTCCACACAGAGACCTTCTTTCTAACACGTGCTCAAGCTGTCTTGGCTACAGTCGTCCTTTTCTGCCTCTCCTGAAATATCTTGTGTCAGCTTGTAGGCAGAACTGTTTCCTAGTTCAGCATCTCTTGCTTGGCTTCACGAAGGTTACTGTCCCTGATCAGGGAGCTTGGAAACCTGATGAGAACAACTTGCTCCACTGAGCCAAGTTACTGCACTGTTAAGGTTTAAATGATTATTTGTGGGGACGTCCCAAAGATGAGCCGGAAAGAAGCTGTTATGTTGGAATTGACTAAGCTGGTACCCAGGAATGAAGTAAGGGTGAATAAAACCTGTCAGTAAAGATTCCTTCTCACTACACTACTTGAATTAAATTACATTGTCAATTTATTTCTCTGCTGCTCGCTCTTCTGATCCAATTAAATCTTGTGTAATGAATTAAAAAGAAAGGATCACCTTATTGAATTGTGGGAGACATGGTTTTCAGTTTTGTTTTGTTTTGTTTTGTTTTTTTTTTAGCCTGAGTTATTAATAAAATATTATTAAATCGGGAAGAAATTTTATAAACTAATTCACTATCATCAGGGATGCTGTAGTTCATCAGTTACAACAGTGAGTGAAAATAGCTCATTTTTTCTTGAGCTTGATTCTGTCTTGAACTGCTCTTTTAGGCCAAATCAATCTGATTCAGAAATCAAGCTAGAAGTTTTATTGTTCTGAATGGATCTGGATCAGGCCAATGGAACTCCTTAAGACAGCTTGTAGTTGCAGGATTAGACCCTTTCTGTTTTGCATCCATTATTAGCAACACTGTTATTTCTTCATTAAATGCTGTCGTACATCCTAACACCCATATTTTCTGTGTAATTTATTTTTATTCCCAAGAAACTGAGAAAAAAAAATCAGACATTTATTTTTTCCCCAAATTAAATTTCCAGAATTAAATAGCTCTGTGCAAATCCTTTTAGTTGTGGTTTTAACAATATATTTTGCCTTCTTCCAAACTATTTTCCCCTTTTTCTCAATTCAGTTTTAAAGCACAACACAGTTAATTTTTAAAAGAAGTGTATATGAGCTTAAGGTTATTCAGGGAAAATTTTAAATTAAAAAAGGAACTTTAAGGCATATCCCAAATAAAATTAATCTAAGGGTGAAAACATTAATAATCCTTTATGAAGAATGTAGTCCTTTTGTTTCCAAGCTAAATCACGGGGCTACCTAGTTGAAAGGTGAAGATGGCTCATCTGTTAAATAGCTATTGGAGCTAGATGACATATGATGATTAATTGTATTATGCAAAGTCTGTCCCAGGCGTACAGACCTCATAAAGCCAAAGATGACACAAGTGCATTATTAGCTCCCATCATAGTGGTAAAATAAGCCAACTTGTGATCTAATTACCAATTTTTATATATATGTGATTATAATGAGTGTTCTGACAGTATGTAAAGACAGAATTTAAGTATTCATGATTTTAGCTGTAGTCTTTCATTTGGTTTAATTTGAAAATGTAATGCTTGATTTGCCAGCAAATCTAGAAAGTATGGTTCCAGACTCAGACAATTTTTACAGTATTACATACTGAGGCTACCCCTGGGAAGATATTTATTTCTCTTCTCCTTGTCAATAATGAATGACCTACATAGCAGAAACCTTATTAGAGTCTATGTTTAATGATTGCCCTAGTGATATGAGTGGCCTGATAACAAATTGAAATGTCAGACACTCCATGACCCTCTAATAATATTGAAATCTGCCAACCCTTATTAAAATGCCTTCAAACTGTATCATCCTGTGGTAATAGATCAGTAACTTACCCTAACTAATACAGTTATCATGTGGGACACTGCAGCATGATCATTTTAATCAAGAGTTAAAGAAGGAGTGGAACAGTGAGTAAAATGAGATATTGTCGTAATAAGTCAAGATGAATCCACTTTGTTAAGGTGAAAATCTGCCTGAGAAGTAAGAAGGCTGTGATTGATACTCATTCTGAAGTGTCATACAGTAAAAAGAAAGAAGTAACTTTCAAATTTGAATGAGCAGGATTTTCTCTCCCTCTCTCACCCTCTCCCTCCTGCTGTCTCTGTTTTAATGGAATATCTTATTGCATAAGCTACTTTCATAGGTCCAAGTGCAATCCAATTGTTGGATAGAAAAAGAAAAATACCAAAGAAACAGAAATAATTTTTCATCATTATTTCCAACAACTCTACTGCACTTTTACATGACATTAATGTTTTCCTGTTGCCAAATATATACAATAAGGAGTATCAATAAAAAAAAGTAATATTTGTCTTCATAATTATAACCAGGAAAGCAAAAGTAACAGCAATTGTAGCAACTGAGAAAACAGTATCACAGTGATCAAAATTTTGAGCAGGACTCTGGACCAGACAACTCTTTCAGAGATCCCTTCCAATCTGTATCAGTGTTAGGATTCTGAACCTATTGCATACAATATACTACTGCTGAAAAATCTTCAGTACCTGGCTTTAAACACATTATCAGACCCAAAGCATGTTGTCCATATAGGTATCTCATTTCAGCTACAGTATTTACATGGCATCATTAATTGCACCTGAATTGGATCTTTGTGCATAGATTTACCCATAGGATTAGAATGATAAAGAGCACTCTTGATAATCTCAGACTGTCTCAAAGCACTTGATTCTCCTGAAGCTAGTGGGAACCTGTCTTTCTGCTGCTGAGGATGTTAAACTGTGCTTGTCTGTAGGATTCTCTGTCCCATTGCTTATTATGGAAAAGAAGATGGGGGTAGATAGGGAGTCTGCCAAGTTATAGTTTCCAGGTCCTCCACTTTTTAAAGGGAGGCCATGGAAATTGTGACCTTCTGAGCCAGGGTGTGACTTTGAACTTGCACTTAGTGTTTTTACATATGAAAATCCCAAGGTCATTTCTCAAACCTTGTGACTTTTCAGCTGAAATACATCTAGATGTGACTCTATAGCTACTTTTTTTAAATACCTAGAAAAATCTAAAGGTTGTACTTCATAGGATACCCAAGGGCACACTTGCTTGCCAAGTGGACTCCTCCTGGGATCTTGTGTCTTTCTCCTCTCCACTTTCAAATACCATATCAGCTGATGTGAGACAAAGCAAACACTTCAAAGTTCTTAGGGTAGTCCTGAGCAGAGCAAGGGAGATACATAGGAGGTCTATGCTGAGCCTGGGTTCAGGTTTGCACACACCTGAGCATGGGAACACTGGGCTTCATCACTGCAGGATCTGAGGTTAAAGTCTCTATACCATAATGCCCTAGAAGAATAATCAGGATGGTAGTAATTATGTATTAATGATATGTGTATAAGCATGTACCACTTGTATGGAGAGGAATGTCACCCTGCTTCTATGCCTTCTTTCCTGCCCTGCTGCAACCTGCTCTAGCAGTGCCTTCTCCTATGTGCTTTCTACCCTGCCAGAGTGCCTCATCATGTACCTCAGTGCTAAAGGTTTGGGTGACCCTTTAATTGAACTACTGAATCATAAATTCCAGTTGCATTTCTCTATAAACCACTTAAGATTATATCATAGTATAGAAGCAGTGGGCTCTCTAAAGCTCATTGCTATAACTGACCTTAATTCATGGCAATTACCAGAAGGATGAAAGTTACAACCTGGCTTCAGAAGGATTCTCTGCAGGAGCAGGAAACTGTGAGACGATTTTGGCAGGAGTTTTGTACGAGGTGTAGTTAAATTCAGCTCTACTCTGAAAAAAAAAAAGTGGATTTGTAAAAATAGCTCCATGTTCTTTGTTTTTTTATCAAGCAGGCCTAGCTTACAAATAAAAAGATGGATATTGTATCTGCCATTCCTGCAAACTCACTCTGGGCTTTTACTGTCATCCTTAACTTCCCTCCATTTCACCTACCATCAGCAGTAATAAAGACTTGCAGGCTAAATTAGTCCCCCCGAGAAGACTGTGTAACACACTGGCTTATAATTGTGCTCTCATTGACGTCCCTTCAGCCCCCTTCATGTCAGTGGTTTTCCACAAGTAAAGCTGACTGAGCTTAGTGAATATTACACTGAGGATATACAAAAGGTATCAGGCCCTGTAGCTTACAGCTCTTTGCTGCCTTGCTCTGTAGAGAGAGCAGTAGGGAAAAAGAAGCAAGCTCTAGAAATCAGTTATATTTTCATTGTCATGTATTTTATTCATATTTGATGAATTGTGCAGAAATTCTTTCGGTTCTTTAACAAGCCTGAACTGCTTCTGACTATCTGAAAAATTCATAAAATGTTGATTTTTTTCTTTTCGCCCAGGGTCAGCTTTTGACTGTGAACTGCAGTGAAATGTGCCTGAGGACAGGGAGAGCCAGTGCGTTCTCATTGCTGGGCTGGGACCTTCGCTGATGTCCCAGAGATATCCGTACTTTAGCTCAGTTTCACCCACTGCCAGGGGCTTCAGTGAGTTGCCTTGGAGCAGAAGGCAATGAGACCACTTGCCAGGCATAAAGCTGAGCACATGTATAACAGAATCAACCTCAAGATTCACATATTTATTCCACTGAGTGCAGAAATGCTAATGGCTTGGATTTTTCAAATTAAAATTTCAAATGTGCCAACTAAATATATTTCAGACAAAAGATGAGTTTTTCCAGCTGAGATTTGCTTGGGGACATTTTTCCATAACACGGGATATGTTTCCATGCAGTTCTGAGTACTGAAATAGGCAAGGCATAAATAGTGTCAGACAAATCAAGAACACATTCACTCATGGATACAATTTTTTTTCACACTCTTTGCTCAGCTTCACTGAAACTCTTAATCTGAGCAAACTTGAAAGCCCAGGAAAAAGTATCTTGCTATTTTGTTGACATGTACCTGATTAGCTTGGTTAGAAACCAAAGGATGTTCATAAACATTCTTGTGTATTTTTGCATTTCTCATTCTGTATTAACCCATGTTGTTGGACTGAACATATATTTAGCATCTTCTAGATTTTTTCATACAGTTCTTCATATAGTTTAAATTACAATTCTCAGTATCCCCCCATTTTTGTCATTTCCTTTCATCCCTGGTGGTCATCTTCACTCTTGCTGTATCTATTGTGAGATGGCATATGTAACCTTTGGGCATGTAGAATATTAATCCATCTTTGATCACATTCCCCAGTGTATCCTTTCCCACATCTTTCTGATTTTCCTCCAGAATGAACTCTGAAGCAGTTCTACATCTTTATTTTTATTATTGTGATCTGTTCACTTTAGTTTTAATTAACAGCATGGGCTCTATTAGGGGTTTTTTTAGTTGTTGGTTTTTGATTGTTTGTTTGTTTTAAACATTGCTCCAGCTGCTTGGATGCTGGTTCTTTATAAGTTTCTTCTTCTACTACTTTTGTTTTTATTTTCCTGGATCCCTGTTGCTTCACAGAAGTAAATATCAGAACACACAGCTGTAACACAGATCTTCTAAATTTAGCACAGATATCAAAGAAGAAAAGGGCTTTTTCTGTCATCACCTTCCTGTCAGCTCTGGACTGCTTCTCCTGAGGGATTTTGCTACCCCTACTCAAAAAGCATCCCACAGGTAAGATCTTCCACTTTTTTAGGTACTATGTCTACTTTAGTAAATAATAATTTTTGCTTTGCTCTCGTATCTTAATCAAGATGACAACAGGACTACCTCTGATTCCTTTTGCAGGATGTAATTGCTCTTTTTTCAGGCGTTTGTAGAACTGTCCTTCACTGTGTCATACACAGCTAGCTCATGGAAGTATCTTTTGTCTGTCCCTCTATGCCAACTTTGAATCACTGTTCTTCTCTAAGCTCACTCCACTTTGCCTTCAGATCCTGTATCCCAAACACCAGAGACAATTTACACGAAATTTTCCCTCACAAGTAAGTCTGAGTTAGACAGGTGTCACATATATTTATCTTGAAGCGAAACTGGTATCCTGAATAAAACCTTATTGCTTGAGTCTCTCTGACTGTGAATCTGTGCCTCTGTGTTTGCAGCCCACAATTGTGTTACCGTTTGTTCCCATCCAGTTGGGACTGCTCCTCTGTAATTTGTTGCCCACTGTCACCTTGAGGTTTTGGCCTCCTATTGGATTTGTAGCTTCCTCCAGCCCAAATTATTCTTCCCTCATGGCAAACATTAACTTGCATTTTTACAGGATGAATCTCATTTTGCTATTCTCAGCTTGTGTTTTTCTGAGCTGCTTTGTATTACCCTTCTTGATCCTTGCTTGTATAATATTTCCCAATTTAGCATCATCTGCAAATTTAATGAATGTGGTTTTATTTTTCTGTCTTTATGACTTTTAATAAAGGTGGTAAGTAAATACTGGTTTTACTGTAGGTCTCTGTGGCTCGGCGCTCCCCCCCTACGCATCTGTGCCCCATTGCCCCACCCTCAAGCTCTCTGCATTGCACTGCCTGGCACTCCTCCTTTCAGCAGTTCCAGTTCCAGCCTTTGTGTATTTCTACATAAATCTAGTCTGCATGTTAATTTACTATATAACTGATTCACCAAAACCCACATCTGGGATACAGACTGTATCTCAAATACCCAGAATTTTATTTTAGGAAATAGCACAGAATGTAGTGATGAGTTCAATCTCATAGGTCTGTTATACAGTTCAGATGTAATGCTTGTGTTAGACCAGAGTAGTGCACCTCTTGTCTTCAAACCAGTGACAGTTTAACAGATTTGTCTTCTCATTAGTTCATCAGTCAAGCATGTGGATCTTCTCCCTTATGTACAGAGGAGAGTTTTTAATGTGGATTCAGTTAGACCATGTTGAGGGTACTACAGATCGTCGGTACAATTATTCTTCCGGAATAGGCATCTTGATACCGCTCCACAGCAAGAGGTAAAAAAATGGTAGAAATTCCTTGTTTGTGTGTGACTTTTCTTACATTTACAAGTTTCATTAGCATGACTGGAAAGGTACCTCCCTGAGTGGCATAGAATCCAAGCCTGCATGGAACTTTACTGGGAGAATAAATTGTTTTTACAGATGTTGTCTTCAGGGAGTTCATTGAGATTATGGCAAAAGAAGGAAGGAGAGAACCTTCGTTGGTTTCTTGGGATTCTTTTTGTATAAGGTGTATCTTCCCAAGAAGTCTTTATGCAAGGTTAATAGATACTTAGCAACCTTTTATCTCAACTAATACATACCCACATATTTAGGACAATAATATAGAGAAGGGAAAGAGAGAATGAGTAATAAATATAAACTGAGTACTGATCAGCAATGAGAGCTACTTCTGCTCCAGTTACCCGTAGTAGGATCAGACAATTTTATAGCTGTGGAAACCACAAAAGAAAGTAGGATGGAATCCAGAAAAAAAGGCCTGGTGATCTAGTAGATGGATCACTAGTTTACATCTTAAGCACAATACATCCAGTTTTCTATCAAGTCCCGGACTGTTTGCATGCCCTCAAATTACATAGTCTCCCTACAAAATGGATCTGTGTCATAATATCATAAAATCATAGAATCGTGAAATCATAGAATGATTTGGATTGGAACGGACTTTAAAGATCATCTAGTTCCAACCTCTCAATCATAATCACAGTGTTCATAATCACGGAATAATTTGAGGCCTGCAGATGCAGGCATGGACAGGCAGTAATTTTAACTTGAAGCTGTCTGCTAGCTCTTGCAAAATAAACAGCTCAAGTATTTAGTAACTAATGTCTTCCCTTTCCTAGTAAGTGAAGTTTTAACAAAGGCAATTTACTTAGAGTGCATTCAAATCATGCACAGATAGATTTCTAGGTATTATCTCCAAAATATTCAGTCCCACAGTCACCTTCCAACTGTGGTGCAGACTGCTACATCAACCAAGCACTCATGACTAGCAGAAGGTATAACAGGCCTGCAGAGTCTCATGTCTGTGTAGCTCTTCAGCTTTCCTATCTGTCATTCTGTCGTGAAAAACAGATTAAATCCCAGCAGTATATTTCAGTCCCTAGGCATTTTTGTTCCCAGTTTTTTTTAAAACATGTTTTTCTTTTTTGCATTCTTCCTTCTAGTTTTTTTAAAATTTCATCTTTTTTATTTTTTTTTTAAATTTTTTATTGCTGTATTTATAAGTGTTCTTTTGTTTTCCTCTGTACCTGCAGCTGGCATTTACCCTTACTTTTTCCTTGCTCTGCTGTAGTTGAACATTCTTGCTTCATTGCCTCCTTCCTTCTTCATTTCCAGTTGACAGCATCATTGTAAAGGTGAACTAAAAAGAAAATTGGAAATTCTGTTTACTTCACCACTATGCACTGAATGCCCCACCTATTCAGTCTCACACAGAAACTCATAAAGAGAACATGCTGCACCAACAGGCATGTCTTTTCTCTGCAGATTGTAACATATCTTGCAGGGACAATTAGTGTTTAGCATTGCTGTTGCGTTCCTGTGCAAAGGTGGCCTTGAGCAGATTGATACAGCACAAGATTCACTGTATCACATATGCATTTCAAACCTTATTTCTTATTTCTCCCTACTTATCAACCTTTTGATTCCCGAGGTAAATCCTGATCCTTTCCCATCAAATGTGTAATCCTCTTTCTGACCAAACTTAATGTACATGGTGCGTGAAAACGACTCCTGGAGGCTAGACTTCAGAGTGGGTTGCAAATATCTGTCATAGAGTTATGCACTGTTTCCAGGGGTCTGTGCATGGGAGGCAGCAAATCTAAGTGTGTGTCTGATGAAACTCAGGTTTAAATCATCATGAAAATATCTGCTGCTTTAAAGTCCTGCTTCTGTTTTGGGAGTATTTCTGGAGAATGAGGCCAGAAAGGGCCTCAGAACAGAAGGAATTACTTCATTTTTGCCTGATTTGTAATATCAGTTTCTGAGAAGTGAGAGTTATTTTTAGTGTGTTGCATCATTGGTTCTTGGCAGCCATAGCAACTAAGAACTAATTCTACCCAGCCAAAACAGGGAAGGGAGAGAAGCCAAACTTTATTGTTACCCTGGCCTCTCTTTGCTCGTTTCTGTTCCCCACTGCAACAGGTTTAGGTTTAGTACTATTGCTTGTGGAGCCTAACACATTTCTCCCTACATATTCCAAGCTCCATTGTAAAGTTGGGGAAAGAACTTCAGCAGCGAGGCTTCCCCATCCTGTATTTTGTTGTGTTTGTTGTGTTCCCATCTCTATTTTCTCTTTATGATGATTGCTTTCTCAGTCTTGGATTAGCATTTCAATGAGACATACACAGGACCATGGGGTGAGACCATGGCCAGTCCTATGGGAAGTATCAAGACCAGACTTCTACTTATTCATCCAGAAACCATGACTCCTCAGTGATAATGTTTCTAGGTCTAAAAGCAAAGGTTTTTTGACATAAAGTGTTTCCTTTTACAAAGTAGAAAACCAGATGCATGGGAATGGGAAGAGTTTTGGTATTTCCTAGCAGAAGAGGAAAGAATGAAGAAATTATTCTGTGTTTTTGTTCCCACTTCTGAGTGTGTAAGCCTGCCACTGATTTTGTCTGTCAACACTTCCTCACAAGCCACCAAGCAGCTTATCTAAACAAGACAAGGTATTATCCTTTGGTTACTATTTACTTGGCAGAATTGTAACTAACAGACTAGAAGTGAGATTCCTTGTCATATTACCAGCCTCTTAAATCACCCTTTTCCCACTTTGAAATAATTACTGGATCACTATACTACCTGCTATTTGCTGATTTATAAACCTTTCATACATCATCTGTTATCTATGGATTATTTGTTGCTGTATGAAAATTAAACTACTGTATTTCCAAAAAGGTTGCTTAAAAATGACAGCTAGAAAAGGAATTGGACAGAGACATGGGAGGTCAGTGGGGTCAGTGGGAATAAAGAGGAAATGGGGAGAGGTTGGGAAGAGACTGCACTTGTAAACTTTGGGTTACTGCTCTATCTTTAGGAAGAAGTAAAGCATCAAAGCTGGACATAATAAAGTTGTGGATTTCCTGGCCAACACTGCAATTACTTGGGCTTCTGAGGAACCATGAAAAGAGCCAGTGGAGACATTTGCATTGTTTGTGTACAACATCAGCTGTATTTCAAAAGATCCAATACACTGGTTCATTCATGCTTTTTTTAATTTCTTGGAAAGTACATTCATGTAGAGCTTTGAGGGGCAAACAGTGCCGATTGATAGGATATTCATTATATGTGTTAAAGACTTCATGCATTCTCACATTTTTGTGTGAAATTATCCACTATAAGATGCCGAAGTGACTGAGATTACTCAAATGACTCCTCAGCAGAGTCCTCTACACAGTACTCTTGAGATGTGTTTGGCTGCATTCCCACCCTCAGAAACACAGGAGACATCTAGTGTTAAAAGATTTTGTGATGGAGCCGCAATAGACAACCTGCCTACCAGAAGATGTATTGTTCTTGATATTGCTAAGTAATGGTTAAATATAAAAGAAGCATTGTTATATGTCTCTAGAAACAGACAATTGTTACAAAGAATTAACTCCTCTAAGTGTATTGGGTAAAATGCTCCTTTATAAAGCCAGATTATAATTTAATAAGGGTAAGGAAATGAAAATATGAAAATATGATAAGATTTCATATACTTTGCCTTGATGCTACATGCCTGCTCCTGATTCTGCCTTCTGGACAATGTTGGACCCTGTTCCTCTAGCCTACAAGTAGAGATGCCAAGATTTTGTCTGTAGCCTTTTTGATACCTTTGTGGAGTCAAGGAAAGGGTTGATTGCTTAAAAGAGTTTTATTTTCAGTAGAGATTTAGAGATGGGAATTCTGGAGTGTCATAAAACAGATACCATTTCCTTTCTGGCCAGGCTGATAGGATCAAAGTTAGGAAATACTGTGTCTCCTGAGGGAAAGTGATCTCTGCCTTCCAGAAGTGTAAGAGGTTCTTTATGTCTTATCTTTCTTATCTGTCTTTCCTATCTCTAGCTATATTCACATGAACATGATATAGACCTGGGACTATTCTCATGAAATATATATTTTTAGTCAACTTATTTCTCCAGAGTTATATGATTTAACCTTGTTGGGGAGATATCTGTAAAATAAATTCCAGTATTTTAATAGATATAGAGGGACAGAGTCTAAATATTAGGCTTACTCTGTGTACAGGCTCAAAAATAATGTTGCCTGGAGTAAACTATATCTCTTTGGCCCACAGAAGCACATCTCAGAGTGACTGTATATACCCAGCTATATGAAAAAGAACAACAGCTTGGTGCAAGAGATGGGATTAGAGGCTATGACTGAAGTATTTCAGGTCTCCCTGATCAAGGCAAGCTATAGAGCAGTCATCAGAAAAGAAAGAAGGCAGATGACAGAAGCCATGACTGACTATCAGCATCACAGATGTAATAATGCAGGCAGGGGAGACCTTTTGCCTTATGCCTTGTGAACAAATTCCAAGCAATGTTGTGTTATGTACTTGTAGCAATGTTTCTATTTCAGTGTGAATAGAAACAGCTCCTCATACAGAGGCATTACAGAGGATCAAAATTTAAAGTTAAAACAGACCAAGCTTTTCAGAATGTTGAATATCATTAAAAATAGTTTATTCAAGCAATAATCCCCTTAGAATTGGTTATTACCACTATTAATGACTTGCTAGTTAAAATATTAATGGCTCATAACTGAAAACTGCTGGTAATGGCTGATTTCAAGGGGTATTATTACTTAATTAATGACACTTATCTGCAGTCAGTTGTGTAGGTATTCATTTTACTGTCTGTTTCAGGCTACTAAAAGCAGTTATTACATGTGAAGGAAACATAGCAAAGAGAGACAAAATAGATTCTTATTTTCTGTTTGTTTTGCATTTTGTGGCCTGTCAGCTGGCTTGCATCTGAATTTACTTGTCTCCTGTATCCAGCTTCTTATTAGGAATTTTACATGCATTGAAATTGCATGTTGGAACTGTGTATTGAAAAGCAATGCATGCTTTTGGGGGGAGATTAGTAACTGGAAATTTAAAATATTTATTTTAAATCTTTTTTTAATAGATCACCTCCTTTGATCTCTTTGATCTAAATGACTATTTCTTTCACAATATCCCATTTTCACGCATTGGTTTGTCATATCCTGTTTAGGAACCTTGTTCGATATGTTAATACTATGATTGTTCTAGCTTGTAATTTGCACACCATGTTGATCACAAAAGATATGTTGTAGGAATACACGTGGTGAAAAGGAAGTAAGCTGAAATGCCAGGTGGCAGGATGATGACGAAGAGTGGAGGGTGGGGTGAAAATTTGACATGCTTACTAAAAAGTCTCATACTTCAATTTTCTATGAGTTGCTGGGTGTCCATTGCTCTGTGATTGCAACTGTTATGCTTAGGAATAGAACATAATACAAATCCTCTGTAACAGACACTTTTAATTTTAGTAGCCAAATTCATACTTATCCCTGTACTGCCTCACATACTGAGTAACAGAAGAAAACACTACCATACAGGTATTTTCCATGAGTACAAAATTAACTGTGTTTGCATTGTGGGGTTTGGACACCTTCAGCTCTTTCCTCTATCACTGTGGTTTCTCAGGAGCCAGTCCTATAAACCCTTACAAGACTAATCTTTCACTCCTGAATGCTCCCAGGTCACAGTAGCAGAACAGTTCTGGGAACTATAGAGATGATCATTCCCTTAAACATAAATCTGACTGTAAGCTCAAGCTTTTAGGTACTCAGTAATGTTTTCAGTGAGGTGTATTCTTCTCTAAAAACTCATAGAATTGTTGACAATTTTTCTGGTGTACTTCCATAATTCATTCTTCTTAAGTGGAATCTTTCAGAAAATAAAATAAAAAAAAAATTGTGTGTATACCCTTTACATTGAATAGTTCTTTAACTTTTCATGTATTAAAATTTTCTTCTAAAGTCAGTTCTGCTGAGCATCTATCCAACCTGCCTTATTTCTAGATCCCAAGTTGAGAGACTAAGAACCTTTCTAAGAACAGAGGGAGGAGTTTTGTAGACACACAGATGGTAAAACCTCAGATGAAATTAAAATTTTAAAAACATTCAAATTACAGATAATCTTTCATTGTCTAAGAAAATAGGGTAGCCATACAACAATAAGGTTGTTTCTTGCACTCCTATGGGCTTCATTACTTTCATTTAAGCAAATTTTGGGCTACCAAAAGATGATAATTTTAATTTGAGATGAAGGACTACCATCTGTGTACATAGTGGACTCCTCTCCCTTATGTATTATCTACTCAAATAACACCCATTTTATTGTTTGGGGAATGTGATGAAGATAATAAAAGTGAATAGAGACAGGTGCTGATCAAACAGATGTTATTTTAGTCTGACTTCCTCTATCTGGCTCATCACTGTTTGCCAATGTAGACATGCATCACTGCCAATATTTTAAGCCTGAGCTAGTCCTACTGGTTTGCATTGTGATTGTGATGGGTGAACACAAAGGAATAAATAGACGTTATCAAACTCCAGTGTTTTTTGTTGCAGATACCTAGAGGTGAAAAGCTACGGCAAACTTCCAGTAGGTCACTTCACCTTTGTCGCTTGCCACAATCAGCCTTCCACGAATCTCACCCTTTAATTTTTTTTCTGTACTGACATTTTCAAATGAGTGAAGTGAGAGGAACAGCATACAGATATTGAGGAATGTTTACACAAGTAACACTGCTCTATAAAGCCAGTGATACTGCATAATCTGTATCTGAACTTCTTCAGATGCAGAATAAATTATCTGAAAGTAACCCATGTGGAATGCAGGCTAAAGCTGATTTTAATGCTAAACTAAACCTCTTTTGAATCCATTTCAGTGAGATGGTTTAATTAACTAGACCACTTCTCCTAGCCTCCTGTACTCAATGCAAATTAATGGCACTCAGAATACACATTCTCTGTGTCTTGCTGCTGTTTGCTGCCAGTGAATCCTATCTCACATCCCACACCTTGCACTTGCACAAGTGATTAACTACCTCCAGACCTCATTTCCTAAGTGGCTTCACAGTATTTTTCTTCCATGGAAGGAAAATATGGTGAGTGAGCCAGAACAAAACCATTTTCAAAGGTGTCAGTACTATTGTGCCATTGTATGGTTTCTAATATCTTATGTTATAATACAGAATACAAAAAAAATGTTACATTATTTACTTCATACCGTATCACTTACCTAGGGCAAAGGTGAAGGGCCTTGTTTTAAAGATACTCTGCTTGTGCTAGAAAGTGGTGGTGGGAGTTTTAGGCAGACTCAGAATGCAACATTTTTTTAATATATCATCTAGATAAAGACTGCCTGAGAAATGACACATCATTCCTGCAGGGACAGAGAGCAGCCCCTCTTCTAAACATAAATCGTGTTGAGGCCACGATATGGACTCAGGCACTCTAGTGCTCTCTGTCACCAAGCAGGAACGCCATAAAAAAGCTGGATTTTCTGCTTCATGAGATTCCCATATGTAAAAATTTTTTTTTGCCAAAAGGGAATAAATAAGAAAGGGAACTGCTGAAAATCCCTTCAAGTTAAGTTCTGACAAAATCCAGCCTTCTCAGTTCTTACTTGAAGAGCACTGTCAAAATGTCAAGTTGAGACGAAGGGCTGAAAGATCACTTTGGTGGAGGCTGTAGACACAGACCTTTGAAAAGCTGTCTTTGTTTCCATGTGCTCCTAATCTTTTAGTATTCCTGGAGGCCCCCAGCAGACAGTACAGCTCTGTCAACTGGGTGCTTTATTAAATCTCTGTAACACAGAGCTACTGCCCAAAAGGACCCCACATTAAAAGGCCAACAGGACATACTTACTGGGACTGAAATAAGAGCCATCCAGATTCTTTCTTCCACCAGCAGCAGAGGCTCTGATATAAATACATGAGGCCTCAGCAGATCGAAAAGTGATAAGGTACAATGTAGCTGATCTGCAAGCACCGAGTGAAGAGTCAGGAAAGCCATTGCATCACTACCCAGAGCAATAGGGCTCCAGGTTCCTGCTAAAAGGTACTTCAACCTGGCAGCTGCATCAATGCTAAGGGAAAACTGCTGTTCTCAGTACCTTAAAAACAGGAGCTGCAGGTTGGTGTCCTTCACCTCTACTGTCAGACCTGAAACCTCAGAGGGGCTGGTGGAGAAACTAATCCTGTTTGTGATTCACTATTGGAAACACTGACTCGCTGTGCATTTTGTAACATCTGGGCTTCTCAAATTTAGAAAGTTACTATGCAACTGAAGAATTTATCAGAGAAGTTTGGTTGAAAAGATGAGTGCTTTTTTTTGTCCTATTTTGCCTTATTTTCCAGATGTGATCCTTGTAGAATTATGCAATGTTTTAAGTTTGGAAATTTCATTTTCACATATGTCACAAGCAGCCACTACTTATATTGTTGAAATGTTTACATGCAGCCTTATTTAAACTGTCTTTTACAAAGGAATACGGTGTTTCAAATATGGAAGTGAATCCCACACTTGCAAAAACAACCTCCTACAGGTTTTGGTTCATTCTACATCCAAGCCATGACCTCCTGCATGTTTCATCAGCCTACCTGGCTGCACTGTGGGTCATGGGCTGGCTTCAGTTCTTTTCAGAGGAGAACTCAAGACCATTGCCTTTAAGGTCATGAGTTTGCCCACATAGCACCCTTCAGACTCTTGCCCTAAGACCCTTCAGACTCTTGCTCTAACACTATGTGGGGGCAATAATGGGGCAACTTTGTGAGACCATTTTGCCTTTTCATGACTCCTTCACCCATTGAGCAGTTTCTGCAACAAGGAATAGCAATTTATACCATCAGAGTTGCTAAATAGGGTATAAATTGACCTATATGTGTTATACATCTCTACCCATTGCACAGCTGATACACAGAACAATCCAAGGCTCATTTACATCTGATGTTTTCCAAGTACCTACTGCTGTGTGGTTCCCTTAAGTCAGTATGGCACACTTGTTATTACTAGTTACAGCAACAAATTAAATCATGTTTATATATTACCAACATAGCTGACTGTCATGAAATAAACAAACAAACAAACAAACAAACAACAACCACTCAGTGAAGACAAATAAAGCTAGTTGAACAAGGTAAACTTTATTAATTTTTTAATGTTTGTTCTTGAGTAGGAGAGTGGATTAACTATCTGTTGGAAAGGCGGTGTAAATCACACCTTGTAGAAGAAGAGTAAAGATGGGTCTCTAGGAGGAAAAGCAATCAACGGAAGGGGTGGAGAAAAAGTATAAATCAGGATGGTTTATGCTTCCTTCCACCTTGGAGATTGCTTTTCTTTCTGTAACCTCCCTCTCTCCTTCTCCCCCTTCCTCTGTCCTTCACTAACAATTCAGCTTCCCTCCACATATACCTGCTCACAAAACTTGAACATGTTACAAAAGCAAAAACACAGTTCATAGAATGGGCTGAGTGTTGTGCTCAGCATGTCTTCATTCTGGACATGGAAATGTCCAACTCACAGGAAGTTTTGGATCAGTAACAACTCACACTGAAATTATATTTGCTGCTGACCTATGGACTAGAGATAGATGAGCTTTTTTACTTAACTATCTGAATCTTAATTTGCCTGTACTGATGTGGGAGTGCAAGGCCACCCTAATGGTATCTGCTGAAGAACCTGTGTAGTCTTTGTCATGAGTAGGATCCTAGTCCCAGTCATAACCAGTGAGAGATTTTATTGCAGATGTAACTTCTAACTTGTCATGAGAGTGAGACAAAAAGTGGAGTCATAAGTAAGGACAGCTTCTGCTTTTCTGGACTGTAAATTTTGGTGCCCATTAGATTTAGGTGTCAAATTTCTGTGCTTCACCTTTTTAAAAAGTGTTGGAACACCTGTTATGAAGATGCCTGTAACTGAGATTGTACTCTTTCCTTTCTTGCAATCTCCATTTAAAAGGACAATCTTAGTAGGATTCCATGTCTTAGCTCTGTCTCTGAGTGATCTTATAACAATGTGTGACAGATGTAATCCTTCTGTTCTAGTAACAAATTCCATTTAAATTTTGAGGAGAGAAATGTAACATTCACACATGTTCCTTGTGATCAAACTATAATAAAAAACTTCTGCTCTGTCCTCATAATCCTCTTACAAAAAGTAGTGTATTACAGTACTAACCCCACTATACATTATCAAGCAGAAATCCATGCTGATGTTTCTGAGAGGGAGGATCAAGAGCTGCATTACAGTGTGAAGTTAAGGCATATAGTGATGGATATACCTGTGCTAATATATCTGATAGAAACATGAGACTTGTTTCAGAGGAGTGAATGCAGCCAATGAAAATAGAAAATGCAGTCTGTGGAAAATTAGAGAGATGATTTCAGTTAAATCTTTTCCATCCTGAAAGTCTTGATTAAGTGCCTTACTTAAACAGTGCAATCAAAAATTTTTCAATAAAATCTTATTAATTTGCAGGTGTTGGCCTAACAGATAGAATACATTGGACAATAAAGTCTGAAAAGGGAATCTAGATTTCTGTAAGAATGTTTTATCTCTTAATTCATATAACAACTTTACATTTCAGTCCTGTTTATGGAGAACATATTTCACAAAGCTGCTTAGGTGATATCAGAGTTTTATGTTGAAATGTGAACATAGCTGCTGTAGTGTAGCCTGATTTACTGAATGTCCATGAGGACAAGCAAAAACAACATAACATTTCATGGATTCTTTTTTCCCTGTGAGGTAAGAAAATGATATATAGTGAAGTCACACGTGGGATTGCAGAGTTTGTTTCTTTGTTATAAAGCCTACAGTGGTTCCTTTACTCCAGGGCAAAGATTTCTAAGTGGCTGATGATATTGATCCAGAATGATGTATTAATCTTTGCTTTCAGAACAGACTTCAAGAGCTCCATCACAAGAAAATCTGTTAACTGGCTGCTATCAGTGGCAGTTGTTTGTGTCTCCTCTGGAACTCAGCTTTTGACATTGTCATCCTAATCCTATAGGTTAAATCTCTGAATTCGTATAAAACAATTTGTGCAACTATTTTGTCTTTCCTACAAGTCCTTAAACCATTTCCAAACAAGACTGAATTTAACAGGAAGGAGGCAAGTGTTTGTATTCTCACTTTACAGGTGGACAAATTATGGCATAAAGAAGTTTTGACAGAAAAAGTAAAGATTCCAGACAAATAGGAAAAGAACAGTTTTCCTGTTACAGACACCTGGACTATTCATTTTAGGGCTTTCTCCTGCAGAAAAGAGCAAGATGATTAAGAGAAAAGATGGACAAATGCATTGCAAATGTCTTTTTTTTTTTTTTTCATTTGGCACCCACAATACTCATATAGTTCAATTTTCTTGTTTTACTTTTTAGAATTTACATTGAAAAAATAATATAGAGGGTAATAAATATTTCCCATTAAGAATTTAATGATTAAATAACATAATTATTATGTGTGGATTCTTAAATCCTTAAATTTAACCCTTCCTATCCCAAGAACTATGCAGTTAAGTACAGAGAAAGAGACAATAGAGAGGAAAGGAATATTTTTTTCTTTGTCTTTATAAGCTTTCAGAGACGAGACATAAATTACAGTGAAGTTAACAAACACCGAGACCCTTTAGCATTTGACACAAGAGCCTTTTCTCTTTAATTTGGCATCCTAATAATGCTTGGAGTCCCTCTGTTCAGGCAAGTCAGTGGCAGATGCTTTATTGTGTCTGTTGTTTCTCCTCTGGGGCTGTACATTAGGTTAAAATATCACAAATAGCTGCTATTAAAGCGTGAGTCACAGTAGCTATAATTTTTCATGACAGCCAAAGAAAATGTGACATGTTTAGGGAACTCTGTCATTGATGCTAACACTAAGATCTTCAGGCAAATGTTTAATGACATACTCAACATGCTGTGCAAACTCTGCTATCTACCAAACCAAAGGTTACTACTGGAGAACTATAAATATTTGGAAATGTCACCAAACAATAGGAGTTCTTTTCTTCCTGGTCACTGAAGGCAAGGTAGAAATTGGACTGATACATGAACTGAAAAAAAAAACAAAACAACAAACCCCAGAGGCTTTTTACATATGCAGTTAGTTTTTGTCTGGCTGCTGAAAATACTCAGTATATCTACTGTCTATGCTTAGTGCAGAACCGTGGCTTTCCTGTTTTGATTTGATTTGATTTTTGTCTGGCAGTGAGCATCCAGGCTTACTACTATTCAACTTCTTTTATTCTCCTGTACAAGGAAGTAGGAGGTAACTAACACACATACATCTACACCCTCTGAGACTGCAGGTGCAAAGTAAGAAATCTTCTCTGTGAGTAGGGCGGTGCTACCTGTAACGTTCCTAGTGAGATTTCATGGGCTCATGACTCACCATCATTTACCTTCTTAAGCTAGACACCATATAGTTATTCAATCCTCATGATTACTGTTAGAAATGGGGATGTTTTAGGAGTATTCCAATGACAAATAATGTATCAGGAAAATCTATGGCTTACAGATTTTTGTAGGAGTAATGCAAATTGTTACATTGTAACATAAAAGTCATAGGACCTTTGTACTACTACAGTGTAAGCTTATGGTCATTTCAAGTCACTTCAGAATATCAGCAGTGCAAAGGAGATCATTATTGTGTTTCATCCACAGAGAGAAGCGAGGCTGTGAACAGTAGAAGCATAGAATAAACTTGGTCATGGAGCTGAGTTTTAATGCTCTAAAAAGCCACAGAAAACATGTGCTTGGCTTCCGTCTGTTTCATGTGGGGAACAATTGATTTTGACTTTCACTGAGAGAGAGAGTGTTTGGTGGGGAAGCAGACATGGGCTTTCAAATTCTTCAAATGTATGATGGATCTTAATCATGGTATTATGACAGGTTAAGAGTTTAAGCCTGCACAGATTGCAGATGATGAAGCTGCCTGGGGATGGGAACTCACTGCTGCATACTAGCACCTAAATCAGGGTTATGAGATCTTGGACCAGGAGAAAACCGAACAAAAAAAGTAAGAGCAGAATACCCAATAGATTAAAGCAAAAGAAACTGTTTCATATATTTCTGCTCTTTCTTAGAAGGCAAGGACTGCTGTTTTCTTTCTTCATCTCCAGAGAAAGCGACAGAGGTTTTCATGTTTTAATTTAGAGGGGAATAGTATCACATGCGCAGAATTCTCTCTTTTAGGCTGTCTCTACAGTTTCTGTGACAGGGAACATGGGAGCTCTAAGATTCATTGCAGTATTCTTATAAACCCAGGCTCAGGGATAAGCCAGGGCCTTTGCAGCAATAATCAGGACTGGTATGAAACACATGGTATTTCCACCACGTCAAAATGGGCTGCTACAGCAGATACTGCTTAGATGGTTGTCTGCTTTGCTGTGTTTCTGAAGAGCACAGCTGAGCTACTAAGCCACACAAAAACCAGCATGAGCTGAGACTTGTGTGTGAGTTTGGGCTCTCAACTCAAAGCACAGCGTGGGGGGCCCCTCCTGTTAAAAGCTTCTCTACCCTACATGACAGCCCTCCTGGACTTTGTGCCCTTGGTGTCAGAGTTGCTTCAGTGCAGGGGTAATGTTCAGCAAGGGACAAATTTATAGCAGATGACAACTGTGATGTTTTTCAGCACAGTTTTAACAGCAGGCTTTTTGGTGGCCTCTTGCATACTGAGGATATCTATTTCCAGGTGACTATTTTGGGAAATTAATCCCCTGTGAGTTCTGTGTAGTTCACACAATGATATGCAAATTCCAAAGGAGATGGGATTTAGGACTCACCTCTCTCCTCAGAACTTACTAATTGCACACTTTGCAGCACATTTTCTTGAGCAGTGCAACGTTAGATAACTAGATGTATTCTTTTTAACTTTGGCCAGGGAGAGTACATCCAACATTCTTATCACAGATGGGACACTTGATTTCAAACTGCACAGGTACTGGCTGTAAAAGAAGCTGAGGAGACAACAATTTCAGACTGAGTGCAATGGCATCAAGATGCTAACAAATGAATTTTGCAATGGAAGTTGTGCAGAAGGCAGTATCACAGAAGACTGTAGTGCAGAAGACTGTACAAAGGGCAGGGGAGGAAAAAGAAGGCATTTCTCCTACTCTGTATTAGAAGCATGAGAACTAGGAAGAAAGATGGGGGCACAAACCATCTTCAAAGAACTGCAGATTGAAGGCCTAGGCATTTTTCCATATTCATATGGCAGGAAAGGCATAAATGAGGTGTATGCTTAATCATGGGAATTTTCTTTTTGGCAAAAAGAGAAGTTTGAACTGTAGATTTGGGGCTCAGTGACCACCTTTACATGATAAGTGGGGTTGGGACTTGTGATGCATTTTCCTAAGTAATTCTATATTATATGCAAGTAAAGGTGCCATGAGGGTGCAGTGATGAGTGATGTATCACAAACTGCAACAGAGAAGCTGATCTCACCCTTTATTAAAGTCTGAAAAGTTCAGAAATCTAAAAGAAAAAATGGATAGTGGAGGCTATTCAGAGCAAAAGGCATGTCTTGAAGGCTGTAACAGTTATTCAAAGCAGACATCAGTATGCCATTTTCAATGATTCTGAGAAAATATTTGGTGATCCCATATGCCACCATGCTTGTGCAGAGGTGCACTGCTGGCATTATCAACACCTTTGCAAACAGCCAAAGAGAAGCACTGGGACCCCAGGTGGTCCTGGAGGCCTAGCATTGTGCTGCAAACAAAATAGAACAGAGGATGATTGGCAGACATTAGAGAATTACTGTCTAAGCTAACATCAGTGGAAGCTTTGATGCAAGCCTCTTTCAGGGAATTACAATAAAAGGTAGAGTGACTGAAGTTGAGGTAGGCTTAAATAGGCATTCAGATTCACTTACTGATTGGGATAAGGGACTTCAGGAGCTTGAAAGCAAGAGCCTAAAAGATAGATAACTTCGAGAATGAAGAAAGAAGAAATAACATTGGATTGAAACAAATTCCAGACCGGACTGACATGAATAAGGAGGAACTCTTCAGCAAAGTGCTAAATTCATGAAAAAGGAACTCTGAAGCAAGGGAGAGAGAATTTCCTGGGTATATATAGGTGAGATACCTCATACACATTGCAACCAGTTGTAGTCTTTTACTCTAGCACATCTGGCTTTTGCACTGTGCTGCATACCAGACGGTACCAATGAACAGAAAATGAGCACTTAAATCATTAAATTAAATCATTAAATCATTTAATCATTAAAATTGGAACAAGGGTATATCCCAATTAGATTCCATGATAAATAAGTGCAGAATTCAGCAGAATAAGAGGGGAAGTACTGATCAGAGATAAGATGCCAAGGACTGAAGAGAGAACCCTAAATAAGCCTAACATTCAGCACATGGGGGCTTATATGACACAAAATGGCAAATCCAAAGAGCCAAAATGCTGATCTGGAGGCTTCCTGCTGAAGGTAAGGGAGCTGAGTGTCATGCTGCCATACTAGGATGTGAGTTCCCTACCTCTGGAGCCAGTAGCCAGCTCTTCATGACAGGTGCCACACATTTTTTTTTAATAGCATGCAAGCATGGCTCATTTTTTCCTACAAAAGTATGACAGCTGAGAGTAGAGAAAGGGGAACTGATCATTACCAGCCATATTTACCCACAAAGTGAGGAGACCTGAAGTATTTCAACCCCAGTTTTCCCAACCCAGAAACACTGTTCCCAGCACTGCTTTTCAATTTTGTATTAAAAAGTCATGGTCCCAGGAATAGCGATTAAAATGCTGGCCTCTTCACTCCTGAAGAAGTGCAGGTAATTTTAGGATACAGCTGTGTTTTTTCTTTTTCCTTTTCTCTAGTCCAATAAATCCTGAGATCTAAGAAGAAGATCTGAGTCTCCTAGGGCAGAAAGAGTGGTTGGGTAGGTTTCCCTTTTGCTGAGAGAATGTGCCAGCAACACAGGTCAATACACACTAAGATCTCTTGTCGCATTTCTGATAGAAGAGCAGGTTTGGAACATCTCTGTTTCATGAAACATGTAATTCTCTTGGTATGTTTTAGGCATGGTCTAAGAATATCTAGTCTCTAAGGGTCTGGGCAGTGAGACATGTGGTTTCTATGCCAGCTAGACAATCCTGTAAAGAGAGAAGAAGCTGAACACCAATGTACATAGTTAGAAAACCACATTCATTAATCCAAGGTATAGTTAACACGGAGACTATTAGAATTGCAGGTTTGCATTGCTTTGAGGAAGTTCTTCCTAGATATAGGAAGATTTTAGGATTTTAGGAGTCTAAATTCCTTTCTTGATCCTAACGGTTCCATTATCACTCTGTCTTCAGCAAAACTAAGAAATCACCATTTCCTATACTTAGAGGGGTATTTTGATGTGTGTTAAATAGGGTGTGCTTCAGAGGTGTAATCACAAAGCGTGTTTCATTTGGAAGTGGTTATCCCATTTAGGCAAAACTGATGGATAAAGAAGCTTTAAAAGCTCAGACTGCACACTAGGGTTAACAACTGACGCTGCAGGAATTCAGATCATGGATAAAAAAGAGCTAGGAATGTTTAACAGAAATAAATGTGAAGGGATCTGTGAGGAAATAGTGGCAGACTAAAAAGAGCAGGAGGAAAAGCCTTACTGAGGCATTAAACAGAGTAAGGGTTTGACTTGCAACCCTGCTAAATTGGTTTCCTGTAATCCTAGCAAATTTCAAAATCAATAGAAGCCCAACTTTATCTGACTTGAAACCTAGCAAAGGCAAATTTGATTTTGCCTCTCACAGCCTTGTTCTATATTGATGTTGAGGTATTCACCAAGGTGCTGGCTAAAAGGTTGGAATCTCTTCTGCCTGGTTTAGAGGAGAGCAAACTATTTCCAAGGGCATTAATTAGCAGATAATATATGAAGAGGTGTATTTGTATGAAAGGTATGTCATTCTCCTGTGATTTAAAGGAAGTCCTAAAAGGACCTGAATAAGTGATTTAGAGGGGAGTCCTGGATTGCATGGATAATGGGAAAGTATCGCAAATATTGGATCAATAGGTATGGTTCCATTATAACACCGCTTTAGCTGGAGTCAAAGTTAACCACAATTCTTTGTGTCTTCAGCATATACTTCCTTTTGGTGATGATCTTGTCACTTCTGCAGAAGTCATAACAAAAATTCCATCTTGCAGGTATAATATATAACAGATTTGGAGAAAGAAGTCATGCAGAATGTAAATGACATTTTAATGATGATTGCTGATCCACTTCTTGCAGGCCATTGTAATGAAAGAAATTAGGAAAGAATTTGTGAAGTTTATAGACGATCCAGGGCTTAGTCAATTAAGCCAAACTTCTAGCATTAGTATTTCAAACAAGTCAGGCTACTCACAAATCATTACATGACAAATGTGAACTTGGTGAGAAAAATCTTAATCAGCTCCTGAGGAGTTTCTAGCATCTGCCTCTTGGGAAAAAGACATGATGCAAATTGCATTTCTGTAGCAGAAAAAAGTGGAAAAGATTTAATACAAAGGAACAAGCCAATA
This sequence comes from Dendrocincla tyrannina, assembly GCA_035047865.1. Lineage (NCBI taxonomy): Eukaryota > Metazoa > Chordata > Aves > Passeriformes > Dendrocolaptidae > Dendrocincla > Dendrocincla tyrannina. Next base: position 28,060,201 of record JAWWMP010000041.1, on the reverse strand, counting down.
ATACTGTGAACTGCTAGAATGGGAAAAATGAGCCTTCTTACCATGGCTACTATTTCAGACATTTCCACTGTCTCTTATTCATTTGTAGTTGTGGTCCTCCATTTTAGCTATCATTTAAGCATAGGAGTGTGTAATTCTCAATTCAAATATTTAATGTAGAGCGGAACTGAGAAGAAGAACAAAAGGTACTTTGAGTTTTAATCCTCAGCAGCTGCAAGTGCAGCCAGATCATAATGCATCACTTTGGAAAAGACCCCACTACCTGAGTATACAGCCCAGGCAATTTATACACCTGTTCCTGTTTCAGTCTGAAATACAGCAATCTTTTTTTCTGTCTATATCATAGATGCCAGTAAAGAGTATGGATGTAGCTGGGCACCTCAACATCTGCCCAGGATGTCCTGGAGGGCAGGCCAAAATCAGAATGGAAATGTTTGGAGTATTCTGCATATGTAATCAGTAAAATCAAAACCAGAAGGAAACAACAAAAAAGCCAAATATTTAAGATTCTTAGTGGAAGTAAAAAATCTTTGATGCTTTTATTTTGGAAATAGAGGAATGTTTTCCAAGCAGGGACATTGCAGTACCTCCAAAATGCAACACGCTCTTCTGCAATCTGCCAGGCAGATAACACAGAGCCAAGCTGTCCTTGCAGCCAGCTTACTGTCAGGTGGTGGAGCCAGCAAGTGTGAGACTGAAAGGTTAAGGGTTAATGACACAAACAATCAGCCATTTGCAAAAACAATGAGTTCTTGTTGCAGGGGGTGTGAAAAACCACCACCAGAGACTACAAATTGTGTTTTGAGGCAGGTGAGGGAGAAGGCTGACAAGAAGCAAACCCTTCAGAGGTGGGATAATGCTTTTTATCATGACAATTTCAGCCCTTACACAATTGGCTCAGGTGTAAAAACCCCTTCTTCCCTTCATGTGGGAGGTACTGAGACATTCATATACCTACATAGTCCTGAGGGTATTCTTCCCTCCTGATGGGGCATAACTGGCTCAACTACGCTGATGTGGAAGGCAGCACTCATGCCTTATAAGGTGTCATAAACCATCACAGACCCCCAAAGTGCCTCCAGACTCATTTCTGGGGCCTTCCACCAGAGGACTACCCGTGATCCAGTGTTACATCAGTGTAAAACTCGGCCTTCAGGGGAGGTACCTGGGCATTCGCACCTGAACCTGAGTTACATTAACCCATTGAACTTTGTGTTTTGTGGGCTTCCCCCACCCCCAACGGATCAAGACTGTGACAATCACTTCAGCCAAGAGATATTGAAATTGCAACAATCAAGTCTCATAGCTGAATCCATGGGTGGTGATACCTTTTTACTCTTATCCTTTCTTTCTCTTTCTTCCTTTCTTTTCTTATGCATTTTCTCATGTTATTTTTTCCCTTTATATTGCTATATTTCTACAGATAATCACCAAACAGCTAAATGCCTCTTTTCCATTGTAACCAAATTGTTCTGAAAAAACCTGCCATATATACATATTTATAAACACTGGTCATTTAGTTTGCTTCACTCTAATCTGCCCCAAGGGTTCTATTATTAACAAGAACCTCAGTTACCCCACCTTCAGGGGCAGGTTGTAACAGCAAGGAGCCAGCACCTGTGAAATGGGGGTGACAGTCAGCCAGGGGTAGACTATCATGACACACCAGCCATGATGTTTCCCAGGGATTCTTGTTACCCACCAGACATCTTGCTAGGGAACACAATGTCCCAGGAATGTGGGAGTCCCCCAGCCTCCCTGGAAAGCTCTAGAGATCTGGAGGTTCTGCAATCCACTTTCAGAGCAGCCTGACAAAACACTTCTTGAGAGGCAGCAGGTGGAAGTGCCTGTGGACTCCTATACTGAGTCTTTTCACCTGAGAAACTGAGAGATTGACACACCAGTTTGAGTGGAATTCAGTAGCCTTGATATTGTCCAAAGACGGCAGGAAAAAATCAACTTGAAAATGTTTTATCTGCTTGATTGCAAAGAGACACCTGTGTTTAGAAAGCCATGCCATCTTCATGTTTGGAAGTTGTGAAATGCTCTTCTCACCTACAGATGATACATCTGTTACATTGTTTGAGGGATTGAGGGATGCTTGAGCGAGAGATGTAGTGATGGGTCTGTAAAACTTCTGTTTTCAAGCTAGAACCTTGTAATCGCTCTGGATCTTCCAAGTAGTAAAAAAAAAAAAAAAAGAAAAGAAAAAATCAATGAAATCTATCCCACACATCCCAGTCCCACCCAGAGCCCCCAAAGTGAAGGGCAAACAGAAGCAGTGGGAAACAGCTCACCCTGGAGACAGACACCAGTGAAACACAGAGGTGATAACAAAGCTTCATCTCTCATAAAAAAACATTTTGCCATCTGTACCAGAATAACCTGCACTTCATATTACAAATCAGTAGTTTGTACTGCTGTCAATCTGTTCTACAGAATAACATTCCAACGATCGAGTTTGCTTTCATTCGAGAAACAATTTAATGCACTTCTTCTCCTCCAGTTAAAACTGGGTTCAAATGTTGCTAGCAAATACTCTGAACAGGCTCTGTAGAGGCACAGGTCAGGATTACAGTCAAGGTCTAAAGATAGATGCACAAATGGATGCCCTGAAGGCTTCTCAATTTCAGTCCTAAAAAGCCTTAGGTGATCTGCCACATCATGGGAGTGTTCCTCAATGAGGCAGCAAGCTGTCTTGAGGGGAGTCCACAGCAAAGGACCCATATTGTTTCCTTTTGCACATCTGGATCCACAAACTAAGCACCTGTGGAGGATAATATGACTCACACCTGCCATCTGACCCAGTGAGCTCATGAACTCACAATTAATGGGACCCACAGAAACAAGCAGAAAAGCAAGCAGCATTGCATTGGATTAAGAGCTCTTCCTGGGTGCTGCTGTTCCTATTTTCAAGCATAGCTCGGTACCACAGATCTCACGTGGCTTCAGAAACATTTTAGGGGGGAGAGGACATAGCCCTTTGTGCTGCATACGTGCCTGTCCTTTTCCCTTTCCTTAATAAATTGCGTGTTTATTGTGGAAAGAGGAGAGATAAAGCACAAGAGGCATTTCACTTCATCTGGCAGCAAGGATGCAAGGATGATGGACTGCCAGTTTCAGCTTTATTTGTGATGGGAATCAGCCACCGAGTGCTGCTACACCATGCAGAACACAGCATTTCCTCCTCCATCCCGTTCTGAGGCTGCTGCCAGCCTGATGAAGAGAACAGTGACTTTGGAAGAGCAGTTGAGGTGGGAACCACAGTCCCCCAGGCAAAGGCACTGGCTGGCCCTGGGAGTCAGGAGACATCTTGACCCATCTTTGGCCTTGTGCCACTGTAAGGAAAAGGATCAGTTTTAAGACACACCCTCTCTTCAGTTTTTCCTCTTGACTGCTTGAGACACACCCCTTCACCCCAAAATTTAGTCTGTGCAACATTTAAGGTCCTTGTGTGAATCTGGCCATCAAACTGTTGCTTTCTGAATAATGATGTTCTGCCAAACCTTTAGCACAGGTATGAGCAGCTCAGCATTGTTTGCCCACATGCAGACAGGCTGAAATTGCACTTCTCTTGTGGTATTTAAGAGGTTAACCAAACGGACTTCTTGCAGGCTTGTCTTTTAAGCAGAAGCATTCACACTGACTTCTGAATACCGAGTCTCAAATAATTTCCCAAGGCTTTCTTCGTACCCCAAATTCCAAATTATCTTCTAGCCATCATAACTGCTGTCACTGCCCCTAATAAATTTTTTGTCCTCACTTCTTCATTCCCCTTACATTTCAGAAGAAGTGCAGAAATGCAGGTGCAGGGTAAAACAAGCTTAATTTACTATGACAAATAATGCAAGGAATTTCTTTCATGGATTATTCATTTTATACTGAATGCAATAATAATAATTCTTTAAAATTCATCTGAAGCTGCAGTATTTGAGGTTTGCTGTGTTAGAAGGTCAGAGAATCCCACTGCATAACTTAGGCCCTGTTTGTCACAGATCGGACACGTTCTTATACATTGAAATTATGGGGAAACAGATAATTAGCAAGATCTATGGTAACTTCAATGTGGTTACTGGATGGGAGCTGGCTTCTTGCAGACATTAAAGAGAGGGGCAGTGAAAATGTAATTAGCATTCAAAAATACTTTAAACAAGGGATGTCACAGACAGTCTGGGTAAGAAGGGGGATAGTTATTCTTCCATCTAACTGTATAGCTACAAAAAATGCCCATATAATATAGCCCATATAAATTAGGCTATATTCTACACAAAAGAAGACAGCCATTGCATAAAGAAGACAATTAATTCTATATGCATCTTTCAGCATTGGCAAATATCCCTTGAACTAATCTGCATCCCACAAGCCTGGTTTTGGGGACTGAAATTAAGAAGAGTTAATGGATCAGTTTTATTCAGTGCTGGCTATTTCCAGAAGCCAGCAGATAATGAAATTTTATCCGTATGTGGATATAGGAGAAGGCTTATGGTTTAAGTGGTAATTAATGCAACATGGCAATTAATGCAATACCTAAAGATGACAAAGGTGAATGGTACCAATAGAGATGAAAGGACTTCTGAGGTGTGAAAAGAGAGAAGAAAAAATCCTGCAAGAATAAGCATTAGAGACCTGGTTCACTCCTTTCTTTGCTCATGGCTACCATAAAGTACCGTCTTATTTGCTTTGATATAATGTTATCTGGGATGGATTTCTCTGGGTTAAGAATTACAGACTATTGGTCTGTTTAAGACAAAAACGATCTGACATTTGTCTACAGGTAGAGAAGGGACGAAAGGTTTGATTCAAACAGCTTGACTATATGATTGCCCGAAAGAGATTTACAGATATTTTCATCAGTACGGTAGTTCAAGGTATACAGTGCTATTACAAGTTAGATGAAGCACATGGCTAAGAAAAGCCAGCTTGGATTCACCAAAGGCTAATCCTACTTGACATAATTGATTGCCTTCTGGTACAAAGTAACCTTCTTGGTGGACATTGTCTACCTGAATTTCTCCAAGGCTTTTGAGACTGTTTCCCAAAGTCTCCTCCTGGAGAAACTGATATATGGGGCTCTAGACAAGTGGTCTGTGCAGTGGGTGGGCAATTGGCTGAGAGGCTGTACATAGAGGATGGTGGTAAACAGCTCCTTTTCTAATTGGCAGCCTGCCACAAGTGGGTTCCTCCAAGCATCAATATTGGGCCCGACGCTGTTTATTACTTTCATAAGTGTTCTTGATGATGGAATCAAGTGAACCATGGCAAAGTTTGCCAATTACACGAAACTGAGTATGGAAGCGGACACATCTTGCAGGATGACCTGGATGGGTTGGAAGACTGGGCTAACAAGAACCTTATGAAGTTCCATCAGGAAAAGTGTAAGGTCTTGCCTCTGGGAAAACATAATCCAGGGCTACAGCACAGCCTGGGATCTACTCAGCTGAGGAACAGCCCAGTGGAAAGAGACCTGGCAATCCTGGTGGACAACAAGCTCAATATGAGTGAACAGTGTCCTTGTGTGGCAGAGGAAGACAACAGGATGCTGGATTGCATCAAGGGCATCACTAGCCCTTATGACACCATAAAGAATTCATTATCCCATGCTGCTTAGCATTTGTCAGGCCACACCTGGAATACTGTTTTCAGTTTTGGTCCCCACTACACAAGAAAGATGTGGATAAGCTGGAGATGGTCCAGAGAAGAGCCACAAAGATGATCCAAAGACTGGGAAGCTTTGTGTGAGAAAAGGCTGACAGAACTGGCTTTGTTCAGTCTTGAGAAGACAAAGCTTGGGAGAAACCTCAGTATCATGTTTCATTATTTAAAGGATGGCTACAAAGACAGACACCCTTTTTTTACAAGGAATCACAAGGAAAAGGTAACGGGTACAATTTAATTCTGGGGACATTCCAATTGGGCACAAGAGGAAAATTTTTCACAATGTGAACAATCAGCTGCTGGAATAATCTCCCTGGAGAAGTGGAAGATTCAGCTGGACAGGCTGCTGGGCTATCTTGTCTAGAATATGTTTTTGCCAAGAAAGGTTGGACCAGAGGTCCCTTCCAAGCTGGTATTCTCTGATTCTGTGAAAAACCATGCCTGCTTTCTGCTTGCCGTAATCAAGGTCCAGGATCCACAAGGAGTTGGTAAAACAACAAAGGCTGAATGATTTTCAGTTTCTTACTTCTGTAGGAATGCTTCCAAATGCAACTCTTTCTAGCAACAGGCAGTACTTAAAAATGCAGGATCATACTAAATCCAAAGCTATAGCCAGCTGCATATCAGCATGGCATATTTTTTAAGCAATGGGGCTATAGGGAAGAAGGAATCGGCTATATTCCCATACCACTGCCAATACTGTCACATGCTGATCTTAACTTACATGTTATAATTTGTTTACTCACCATCATCCAAATTCTGATTTATATGACAGTACTGTAATTTTGGACTTCAAGATCATCATGTTCCCCTGCTTCAGGCCAAAGACAAAGAACATTTGGTTTCAAATTGCTAATAGCTTTTACTATATTATTACTCAAAGGTCTGGTATAAAACAAATAAATATATCAAAATGGCATTTATTTCCTGTATAAATGCAACTCATAAGCCCTCAACTGTTTAGAAGGAAAATCCTTACTATTTTGACATTAGAAAATTTTCTAAAGCTCTCTTGTGAAGCTACACAAAGTGACCTTAACTAAAGGTGGAGCAGCCATAGATAATTGAGTTCACAGGTCTTGCAGTAGATGAGACTTAATTTTTAAATGCTTTTAGGCTAATTGAGTTATTTACTTGTTAGAAGTGCTTTGTATTTACAGACATCAATGCACACAAGCTCATGGGGAATAATGAAGCTCTCCCTCCGTTCCTCAACACCCCTCAGAGGCAGTTCTACACCCCACTGCCCTCTCAGCAGCAGAGTTGCATAGGGAAGGAGGCAGAGGAGAGGGCACTACATTACTGCTACAGTGGCATTGCTCATTCCTCCATCTACACTAAAGGTTTACCACCACTGTCCAGGAATAGTTTAATAATCTGAATCTTAGATCTGTGGGGGAATATTTTTTTTTTTTGTGTAAAGACCAAATGGCACAACCAGGAGAGCATTAAATTGAAGCAGAATAACAAAGGATTGTACATGGTAGAAGACTCCTAGTGTGGGGTCATGCATTCCTTCTACCAGTTGTACAAGGTCATTAAAGTTACTAAAAAGCCAAAATTTAAAATATTCTTATTCAGAAGCCATTGCAAAGTGAATTTATTTTCAGCTTTATTATGGAAGGTGAAGGCGAGTTAATCACTGGACTGGAAGAACATGCTTGTATAGAGACCAAAATTGTGATGATTACATTTATTGTGGCCAAATGGTAGGGCAGATCCAATATGGAACATATTCATCAGGCGGTTCTGAAGGAGTCAAAAAATAATCAACTATGAGAAAAAGAATTCTAAAACTCAATTTAGACTTCTTCATGAAGATTATATGGCAAGAAAGCTGTGAGTCCACAGTCAAAAGACAAGAAACCTTGTCCCTAGGTGATTTTATTGCAGATGTGAAGTGAAAGAAGCTGTCACAAATGGGAGAAATTCGACAGAATGTAACAAAAGAGATAAGAAAGAAACAGATAATAATCAATATAATTAGTGAAGATAATTGATAAGAGAGGCTAATAACATCATGTCTCTGGGCAACATAAAATGAGCAGCTTTTTAACAGTATAGTAGGAACAAATGAAATCCCAGCAATAATACAAACCCATTACTAGAAAGGATAGTGCCATTAATAATGAGACAGGAAATGCAGGAATGTACAATAAATAACCCCCTGTTCTGTTTCCAAAATGAAACTGGAAGAAGTGCTTCTTTCACAGGAAGATGATGAAATACTCAGTTGAGAGATGAGAAAGTTATTAAAAAACCCCAACCCTTGGATGGGAGTTAAATTGTTTCAAATCAGCAGGCCTGAGTAACTTATAACTAAAAATTACAGCAAGCTGATCTTAAAAGAGTCTTGAGGTTATCCAGGTGTCTCTAGCACAAGTAGTCTCTAGGCAATCAGTCCGAGACAAAATAGTATTAAACCAAGATAGGGCTCAGTAAATTATGACAAAAAATGTGATCTGTAATAATCTTAATTATATGTGTGGGAATAATCAATTTGGTTGATACATCTCTTCTGGTGAAACAGCCTTTTGTAAGGCATTTTTCTTATTACTGCCTGGCACAATTAATGCTACCATACAACATCAGTGACGTATGCATTAAATGGATTAAAGTCAGGCTAATAGGTTAGTGAAAGCAGGCACCAATAATCATCTGTGAATGTAGGTGTTTTACAGAATCTTGTGCCATTCATTGGCATAGAAGGAGACAAAAATATCACCATTGATAAAATGCTAACATAAAGATTGGGTTGACCACTCTCAAACAAATTGAGGTGTAATACAGCAAATATGAAGTTATGAAAAAATATGAAAGACAGATTTAAAGTCAGTCAAAAGTACCTCAATAACTGGCAGTAATTTTTAATTCACAATTGCCATGGTTTTCTCACATGTCTATCCCAAAGCAGTACTCAGAATATATCATCCTACATACTATTTCCTGAAAGCATTGAACAAATTGTAAAAATGTTTACTGTGCGCCCTATGCTCCCTTTCCCAGGTTAGACACAAAAAAATTTAAAGGGCAGCAACTTTTCTTTTTGAAGGACTTCTGGTATGGGAGGGTACAGTGCTGCTTTTTAAACCATGACTAAGATTCATCCCAGCAAACAAGATGAGAGATGTAGCTGTGCTGTCTTCCAGCTAGGAAGACTGACTGCTATCATTTCTCATTTAGTTTCTTAGTTACTACCTAAATGCTTATCAACAAGCCAATCTGGGTTACGAAAAGATACATTCAAACTCTGTTGATAAAACTGTCCCACCATTTGGTGAAGAGTGCAAAAATCCCAGAGTCAGAAAGTCGAGATAGCTGCACTGTGGAGATGTTCTTTGTTTAGCTGAGTGGTGAGAAACATAAGATATGACCAGACACTAGAAAAAACAACGGAGCAGTACAGATCAAGGACTGGAGCCCAGGACTGACTGGTACATAACATGTCTTGAGTCATCTTGGGGTTTTTATCTTTCTCCCTTGCTCTCACATTTTGAAGGAAGGAATTTAATCCTCTTTCTCATAGCCCATGTTGGGCTGAATGGCAGGTGCCCATGGGAAAAGGATGATGCCATCAGCTATTGCATTCTTATTCCAGCTCTGCTGGAAAAGAAAGACAAGACTTCTGTTCGTGACACCTACCTACAGAAGACTATACTGGGTGGTTTAATGAAATGTGATCTTTTTCACCCATATGTGGTGAACCTCAGAGAGAAATAAAATACAAGAGGTAGCCTATTCTACCTGAACTAATTTGAAAGTATATTGGGCTACCAAACTGACTGCTGATTACCAGCCTTGGGCTCTCCATGTGTGCTCTGTTGACCTATCACAACCAACACATAACAAACAGCAATTGATGGTGGATCTGAATAGTAGGGTTTATCTAAGAACCAGCAAGATTCAAACTTTTGCCCTACCTGACTGGTTCACCCTCATGTCTCCACCCAGCGTTATTCTCACTTGGTCTCTACCTCCCTTTTGCACGGGGTGAACTCTGATGGCCTGAAAGGTTGAGCACAAAGTCATGTCAATTTCTGTTGTACCACTGCTCATAGGCATCACCTATTCAGGTCTCTGTGTGCCTCTGATATTCATCCATCTCCCCGATTTCTTGGATCTTCATGCCCTTTCATGGTCTTTTATCCAGGCAACATCTCCATCCCCATCCTGGGGTTGCTTCTATTTTCCAGAGCCTGGACAGCCCGTGTGCAGGAATACACATATAATCATCCCCCTAACTGGTGGTCCCCTGTCTCTTATACCTTTACCAATAGGGGTGTTCAAGACATGCCATGTCTTTCTAGTGCTGGTGTTACAGAAGTGTACGACTAATTTTTATGAGTCTGAGCTAGAAAGTAACAGGTTCCTGCTTTAGAGTTCAGAAGTTCAGCAACTTTGGGCATTCACTCACACATGTATGCATGTGTTGCCTGTCCACATTCACCATTTAAGCTCTTTTTTTGCCTACAATTCTACCTAGCACAAGTCAAATTTTGCCCTGCATTGCTTTCAGCATTATCCTACTGGTTGACCCTAGGTAGCTGTGTGACCAAAAGATGTTTCTCAGTACTTAATCCTGACTCCACTCCATCCCCATGTGCCCTAAATGAAGAAATGTTGCTATGGGAATGGGGGAAGAAAATACCTGGTTTTAATCTTCTGCTAAAATCAAAGAAGCTCTGCAGTTAGCAAAATCTGACCTAATCTTCAGATTGTGCATTCTTACAGGGAGAGATGAAGAAGCAGATATTAGCCTTCATGTTTTAGTTCTGTTATCTGCAGTTTGTTGAGGAGAAAAAAATGATAATTTTCTCTTTCTCAGTGTGTTTTTGTAACCCTTTATTTCCTTTCATTATTTGTCAGTCCATCATCCAGAAGATTTTTCATCATTGTTTTTTTTATTCCAGTAAGAACTTTGAAACTCAGAAATGTGAAGGTGGTAGCACAGTATTTCAATAATCTTAACTTCTAATAACAAAATGTAGCCTATAATAACTGAGAGAAATCATCTTTCATGACTTCACCCTTGCCACTAAAATGTAGAACTGAAATTTGGAAACTGGTCAGCATGAAGTGTTTTGCATGCAGCTACACATACTAGAAGTTTGTGCAACTTAAACTGTCATGAACAAGATCTAATTAAAAAGAAAATCAAGAAATAAGTAACACCTTGCCTAAATATCTTCAGATTAACACATGCTATTGAATCAACAGGTCTCACTAACAAATGTTAGCAAAATAACTGTAGAATTGCTCATGCCAGTGAGACAGATGAGTATCAATATCAGAATTTTGAAGAAGAAAACAAAATCACAGGAAGCCTAAGGATTCAATCCAGAAAAGTTTGAGTTTTATCTAAGTTTGCAGTCATTAAAGAGAGCCAAAGATACTAATTTCTTTGCTAAAATTAATTGCCACAAAATGTAGCAGATACCAAAATATCAATGGGTTGCAATTGAAAACACTAATGAAAGAAAGACTATTAATTAACCACAGAGTTGTCATTCAGGAAATTCAAGAACACAAGGAAACATCACTGGACTCTTCCTTTACTATTATATTCCTGCTTATCCTGGATACCTGGGAATGTGAATGCTCAATTTGATCTAACAGAAGCAATCTTAAATTCTTGTTATATTCCATACCTCCTCAATGAATTTTACTTTTGAAAAACCACCCACCAAACAACGGATCAAGTGTCTGCTGAGATACTACAAGTTGTTTTTTACTTTGCAAAGGGACAGGGCTTTCTCTATAACTAATTGCACACCAAGCATGCAGCAAAGTAAGCTTCTTGGGAAGTAAATGATCCAAGAATGGTTTAACTGTATCAGGATTACATACTCCAGGGATTTAGCTGAAGCAGAAGGATTTGCATGGTATGAAGCTCCTGTGAAATCTCTCAACAAAAACATGTTTTTCTTCCTTTCACATGGTGTGTGGTCCAGCAGCTGCTATTCAGCGTTTTATTTTTTTCAACAATCCAAAATACTGAAAGACACTTAGTAGTCCAAAAGCCAGCTACAGTCTTAATAAGGTATGCATATTTTTTTAAAGTGTAGTCTTGGAGAAAGTGATTATTCAGAAGGGTTAGACAGTGCTTCTATTTTGTTGTTGAAAAGCCAGGAAGTTGTAGTGCAGAGAAGACAAAGAAGATTCTGTTTTCAAAGGTGATGCAAGTACACATATTTGCTGAGAATGCTGATGCAGGATAACATGATGGGAGCTTTGGCCACGCATCTTCAATTGCATTTTGTTACCTACTCTGGGATCTAAAGTCATGGCAAAGTTGGTCAATAGTGCTTGACGTGTCAGGAGTTCTTTGACAGGTCTGGATAACCAGTATAATGTGGGCATCATTCACTCCCATTTACTTTAGGTCAGGCATTATTCTCCAGTTCATAGTTTCATAAAGCTGGGGAATAGCCTTTCTCTAGGAGAACTTTTAAAAAAAGAACATAGTAAAAAGGATTAGATGTAGCCATAAATATGATAAATGGCTTGCTAGAAACTACATTAAATAGCAGGGATATCAGCCCAGAGATGAGTTCTGCAACAATCCTTTTGCAAGCCTGTGTGGGTGAATGATTCACTATGTGCTTGCTTTTCATGGACATCACTTAATGGAACATCCTATGTCACTAGTCATTTGCACTCCAAATACAGAAGACATGTGTTGCTGTTTACAACTTCATCACACTTTCCTCATTCTCCTATTAAATGATGGGAAAAGAAATCAGAAAAGGCACAAGCTGTGCCTCCCACTCCTTTCTGTAGCATTTTATCCATACCTTTTGACTGTCCCTATTGTCATTGAGTTTCTTTGGTTGGTTGGTTAGTCGGGTTTTTTTGTATAGTCTTTGCCCAGGTTTCTCTCACTGTGCTTCTCTGCACTGTAATCTCCCAGAGGGCAATTTTGGATACTCACCTTAGTGCTGAGTCCTGCAGCAAGATCCTGAGTGCTTGAGCACAAACGATGCCCGCATTTTGCACAGTGGCTCTGTTTTCACAGCGCTCCAGAACACTCATTGAAAACCTGCCTAGCAGATAAGTTCAGAGATGAACTGTTCCCTGTCTGAACAGAGTAGAGCTATATGGAGTTAGTCCTTGTCAGAACCCAGCCCACAACTGCATACAAACTACATAAAAAACTTTCAAAATAAAGGTTCCATTAGGAATTACTCCTGCTGTATTTTTCCAAGGGATGTGTCTTCTACATACAAACTTAGAATATCGGTATACTATACATAAAGAAACTCATATATTTTTTTAAAGAACACTTGTTTGACAGTAAGTGTTGCAAAGATGAAAGAACAAAATAGGAGAGCACACCTCAACGAAGAAACCAAACAAAGACTACCAATTCTAGGTGCCTGTGGAAAGAAATAGCACTTCCTTTGACAGTGACAGCAAAGATCTGAAAATAGTAACAGAAAGTCTACCGTCAGGATGACTTTATTGTAGCCTGTTTGGGGATCTGTATCTCTAAGTTGCTTGCAGCAATACATCTTGTTCAGCTCCTCAGCCTCACTGATGCACCGAGCTTGACGCTGTGTCTTGGAAATGTACTCACTATCAGTCAAGCTTGTTTGCATTAATGTAGACCACTTTTATTTATCATAGTAATGTACTCCATTTATATTTATTGCATGCTGCCTCCATTACTTGAGCTTTGATCTCAGATTGACCCAGATGTTTGTATAGTGTACATGGAGGTACTGTTGCTTTTGTGGCTTACATTAACTGAAGAGCAGACCTGAAAAGACACATGGGGCCAGGCTGTGTGGAAAAACCCCCAAACATAAGATACATATCAAATTGCAGTTAAATCATGCCACAATATTGACAACATCTCAAAAAATATTTTTACACCTCAAGGCATTTATAGCAATTATTCAATACAGAGTATGTATTATTTTAACCCCTGATTATAACAGATTTGACAGCTTGCATTGTGGCATGGTAATCATCACTAAAGCGGTCCCAATTCCTGCATTAGTGTTTAGAGGTGAAATGAGAAAGGTTCACTGAGGAATCCCAATTTGTAAAAACAGTAGGTTTTATTTGGCTCTGATTACTTACCTAGCATACTTTCACTGATGAATAAATAAAAAAACCAGACATGCATTAGTGTTCATGGCATAAAGCTATGTGAGAGCAAGCCATGCAGGTACTGGCTAACCCCTCTTGTTTGGTGTGTGATTCAGTCCCTTATGTGAGAATGCTGGGCTGGAAAGATGTGTCAGATTAAAGAAGAATAAGAAATGCTCCATGGTCTCTTTTTGGAAAGGTTTCATAGCATTCAGTCTATGGGAAGTCCACCTCCTGCTTTTTCCAGACTGTGGATATAACAGGGCTATTGCTAGCAACCAAATTACTGAGACGCAAGGAGTTACCAGCTGGCGGATAAGCTGTGCTACCTAATTACATGAATGCTCCTTGTCTGTTACAAGTGAGAAAAAAAGTGTGAGAGCTGAAATTGTGGAGGTGGTTTGTATAAGAAATAAATATTTTATTTCACTGAGCCTCATCTCAATGCTACTTGTACAAAATTGCAACTCTGACCTTTGCAATGATTTAAGCAAATGCTTTTTTGTTCTACCTATGGATTAGGTGATATATACACAGCCAGCCATTGCAGAATGACAAATGTGAAACCTATGGAAACTAACTATGGAGACTCAATTGCTTGAGTCTCAATTGTCTTCCCATGTCTGATATTTGGTTCAGCTTGTGTCTAACACCATAAGAGGTATGTGTCAAAATTAGGAGACATGCAGCTGTTTGCCAATTTGAATAGGATTTTCATGTCCATAATCTGAATTGTTTATGGATTCAGGGACAAGGAAATTATAACAATGACTGGAGAACACAAATAGTATATAATTTATTAAGCTCATTCTACTCAGTGTATTTGCTACAAATATTGAGCAGCAGCTTTATTTTTTTTTCTTTTCCTATTTTTTGAATTCTTTATCTTGGCCTTAGTAGGAGGTTTGCTACTATAGGCTGGAAAATGGTTATTAGTAGACCTAAAGTGATTTTTCTATTTGATTTCCCACTCCTGTATGTTTATTACTTTTATTTATTGGTTTGCAAAGTCCTTGAAGAGACTAGTGCTGTGCTCTTGGAGATAACTTAGTCAAAACAGGCTTGAGACTTTTCTCCCTCTGCACTATTGTTGATGCAGTATATGACTATAGCTCCTGCAAGGGCTTTAGATTTCAGATTGACAGCATCTATAAAGGAATTGAAAAGAGAAAGCAAAAAGTGGAGACATTCAACTGCTACAGCACTTTTCTTAAGTGAAATCCTAGGGGCCAGATTCTATGTCACTCCACATTGTGTGCACTTAAGTTACACCACTGGAAATTGTAAAGCAGATGTAATTTGCTTCCAGCTCTCAGTACGGCAGCACTTTACATTACCAGCCACCTCTGTTAGGGGCCATTGAAGAATGGTGCAGGAGAGTTTTTTTCCTCCCTTAAAGATATGAAATTGTCTCCCGAAAGAAATGGTACAAGTGTCATTGCATGGACTTTCTCTTGTTAAATGTGCACTGGGAAAGGCTTGAAAATGTATCGCAGCCTGGAGACCAGGGAGTCTCCTCCAACGCTAATTTCTGTTATCGAGGAGAAGAAGGATAGAGACAATATTGAATTATACCTGAGGGACAAGGATTCCTGGAGCTGATCATCTCTCCCAGGAAAATGTCAGTCTGAAAGGTTTTCCAATACTTCTCACTAGCAGTTTTGACATGTGAATTTCAGGTGTTTCTTTGAACTCTAGCTGATATTGTTGATAATATTTATTATCACAAATGTCAGGATACTGTCCCAGTTGCTTCATTATTGAACTTGCTTTACGTGACCTTCCACAAGATTATTAGCCTGCAGTGGTTTGTGAAACTTCATAACGTCCAGCATGAGCTTCCTGTGGTGACAGGAGAGCAAATGATTAGAAAGACTCTATCTCCACAAGCCATATGGTCAGCAATACAAGGACCCTCAATACAACTCTTCTGGAGTTGCTTTTGCCCTGTTTTCTCTCTTTAATCTTTGACCTAAGCAGTTCAGGCTGAATGCTTGGGAAGCCTTTCTGATACGTTTTGGGGAATTTTATTTAAGTGCTTACAACCTACGGATCTCAGGTACAAAAGGTTTTAGGCCTACCTCTGGGCATATTTGGACAGCCCTTTCAAAACAAATGAGAAACAGAACCTCTTTCATTGCCCACTTGACTCCAGACGACGTTACTGATATACTGGTTGATTCTGTTTTGCAAAGATTCATGTACCCCTTGAACACTCCTTTGAAAATTCTGAACTAACAACAGAGAAGGGGGAAGGAAAATGCTTCTTTGATAAACATGTCTTAAAATACTTTTTAACACTGTGGTAAAGAACGTGAGAATCTGCTTCCTCTCATCTTTTCCTTGAGATGGGCATGTGCACTTCTTCAAAGCTGGTGCTGAAACCACCACCTTAGTAGTGTTTAAAATTAGTTTTGCTTCACCTGGAGGACAAACATATGTGTGTTTTAGAAAAACATCCTTAGCAATTGGATGTATTTTTCATCTAGATTTGCTTTCCATGTGTCCCAGCAATTGTACAGCCTGCTCTCCTGCTGCTAATATTGACTAGCTGTAACAGATGTTTTTACCTGTCTTTTAAGGTGTTTTCTCAGATCCAACAAATATCTTAGAATCAGAAAATGCACAAAGAGACATCTATTATTTTATGGTACTTCCTTAATTCTAACCATTATTAATACTTCAGTAACTGTGCCTATATCTTTTTTGACAAGCTAATACAATCAACCCTGCTACTTCTGCTCATTGACTATCGGTATGGGAATATCATGTTCCGATGAAATTGTTAACCATTAATAGACACAGTGCTGAAATATTAACCCATTTTGTCTCTCCAGGGCATTATAATCAAGAGATTGAGTAGGATTTAAAATGTATGTGTGGAGATTGCTACAGTACATAGCACATCAAACGATGACTTAAAACACACTCTGAAGAAACCCATTCTTTTCATATGCAATATGTAACTGGAATGATAATTAGAGACAGAATGTTTACCGATCTTTCAGAGGAAGATGTAAAAAAGGTGTCTACTGTTCCACTTCCATTGTTTTATTCTGCTGCTCTGGAAGAGATGTAAGTTATAAAGGAAATACCATAATGAACTTCCCACATAGATGAGCTAAATTGAAAGAGAACTCCCACCAGAGTGTATTACGCTGATTGCCTTACTTGTGTCTCACATATGCTTCTGCACAAACACCAATCTTCTTGGCCTTATCTGTCTTATCATTTGCTACCTTGATCAGTAAAATAAATTCTTGTGTAATGCATGAACCTTTAGTGAGCTTCCACATTTCACCAATCATTATAGCAGCAGTATACGAAAGGCCTCTTCTGTTAATAAAACCAAAATACACCGCAGTGCCCTTCCAACAGCCAAGAGGTGCTAGTTATATCTCCAATATTGTGTCTCTGCCTTTGACTTTCTCTCTAAAAGACCTCTCCTAAGGCATATGCCAGAATCAGAATACCTGACATGTTAGCTGCATAATTTTGCTGATTTTTTGTCTAATTCTTTACAAAAAGTGGATGAGGTGAACATCCTAGTGATGATAAACCAGAGATAAGAAAAGGCACTATCTTTCTTGCCAGCTTCCATCTGTGCAAGTTATTGAGGCAGCCAGATAATCTTGTAAAAAATGAGGTAAATCATAAGGAACATCACAGTTTGAATGGTTTTTGTCTTTCATTTACCTGACAGTGCCTTAGATGTGTTCAAATACCATTATTTCTGGAATGTCCATGATACACAGCTCTGATAATTAAAAGAGATTTCTTGCCCTTAACCTCTCATTTTTGCAGTGAATCTGTTAACATGAAACATTACCCAATTGTTAAGTCTAGGTATTGATTATTTCAAGCTGTACATGGACTAATATTGTTTTCCTTGAGGACAGACTAATGTATTTGTCCACAACAAAGGACAGATAGATGTACATCTTTTCTTCAGAGCTCAGAGATTAATTTTTAGAAGGAAACTAGACAAAATGACTTGCACTGCTGTTAAGCAGTTTCTTTCTTCGTTTTCTTTCTTCTCCTACTGAGGGGACCAGTTATAACACAATACTTCAATTTTTGCCACAAGAAAGGTAGGCAGCAGCTGCTTTCACAGAGGAAGAAGCACAAGCTTTGTAGAATAAAGAAAGCATGTGCACTTTTTATTAAAAACTGCATTTTACAACTGAAACATAACCTGCAGATAAAACAGCTGATATGGCTATTTTGTTGGTTGTTAAAGAGTTTATACCACATTAAATTGACTCCCATGGGTTTAATTTTTCAGTACTGTTACAACCACCAACCTTTCTTATTGAGAAGGTCAATAGGCACAATGTGAAGTCTTGTAAATCATTGTCTTGCTATTTTTGTAATATGTAATGTGACCCTTTTCACACACCTTAAAAATTATAAACCAAAGCACATACTGTATGTCGAACAAATAAATCAGCTTCTATAAATACAGTCTTTCTTTTGGTTCTGGACAGATTAATTCTACTGCATTTCATATGTTTTGAATTGTTTTTGGCTTCACAGGCCAAGACCTGCTTTTATATTTGGAAAGCAGAGATCCTGGATTTAATCTATTTTAAAAGCTTAATAGAAACAAAGTGACCCTGAAAGCATATTTTAAAATTATTCCACTAAAAGCCTTAACAACTATAAACATTACATAAATTAAATTATTATACTGAAAAAAAAATCTTGTCAGCTGACAGAAACTTTTAAAGTGCAATTTTGAAAAGGAGAAAGAACAAGTGAGAATTAAGCTAAACAATGACCTAATAACCAGTGCTCCAGGGATGCTTTTTTCCACAAGTGTATTTGGTAGCCACGTTTCACATGCAAACTGAAATTCTTGATGTGGCATCTGGGAAAACTGAGTCACTGAAGGATATGTTTTATATGGGAAACTGTAGCAGTACTATGGAAAAAGTTGTTTTAACCAGGAGACTGTTTACTCAGCAGAAAGCAGGATATTTTTGCCTTTTATTCTTGTGTGGTTTTGTCTCATATTCTTCATGCCTATTACCACCTGTATCTCAGGTCCACACTTGCAATCCTCTGTATCAGTCAATAGTGAGAAATAGATGTTGTTGGTCCTACTCCACAGAGTTTCTGCCTCTGCTGTTGGAGGAAAAAGGATTCGTCAGAGGCATTTGAAGGGGAACATATGTAAGAAAGGGATAATAATAAAATTAAGCTAATACAGTGTAAAAAAAAAAAAAGGCACTGCAAAAGCTCTGAGATCTATGAGGCTTTATATATCCCTCAGTCACAGCCTACAGTGAAGTGACTGTGGCTTTGGACATTGTCAGTATCAGTGAGAAAAGAAGGAGGTGTATTTGTTGAACATGTGACTTCCACAATGCTAGCAAATTCCATGTTGTGGAGCTGAATCAATCATGAGATGTCCCTTGAATTTCAGCTGGGTGAGTGTTGTACAAAGGCTTCATAACTATGTTCCTGTGATGACCCGATTATCCTGCTACTGATTTTGCTGAAGAAGTTTAATATGAGAATTTGCCTATCTTTATCTATTTTATCATGTCCTTATCACCGTATCACTGACGATCCTTTTGTTCTTCCTTCTTCTATTTCTGCTATCCCAGATTTTACTATATTCATTGTTAAAATGAAACATTCACAGTTTGTGCTTACTGCAGTGTTCAAGGACTTGGAGAGACACTCCTCTGAGACAAAGTCCATCAAGAGTGTAGTACAAAACAAGAATGAGGCTGTTGGGCTAGCAGTGCATGGTCTTACAGGCTCTAAGATAGCTGGGAAGTTTTGTTTATTGGTGAATTAGCCTTTTACCTAGCTCCATGAAAGAAATTAAAGTACAGTGCTTCTTGCACTGTACTTTTATCCTTGTACAAGGCCAGACAAAATTTGACATGACATAAAATACTTTCCCATGAGAAGAACTGGATATATCTATAGATCATGTCTAGGCTGACATCCAGGTTGTGATCTGTACAATTCCCCAATACAGACTTACATTATTTTTTTAGAGAACACCTTTTTTTTGCTTGTGGAAAGTTATAACTGACACTGTTCTACAAAAAAACTGTGCTCAAGTCATGCTGTAAATGTAGTTAGGGAAAAAGTACTGCTTCTTCTTTGTGGTTCATTTGAGGTAAGATCCAAAAAAGTTTGAATTCAGTGATCTCTTGATCAAATCAGGTCTGCTTGCTGTTGCTATTCTGACTATTTTAATTCAGGAAAAATAATCTGTATGCTCACATTTACTTTATTTCAGGCAGAAAAATCCCTTTGATTTAAACATCTAAGAGTTTTCCTCTTCCTTTTCCCAAACCTCTCCAGGGAGCTTTCCCAAAAGAGATGTCAAATCTGCCCTTCAATTCCAAGCCTTTTCTCTACAGTTCTTCCAAATATGTAAAGTAGACCTGGAAGTCAATCTGATTTATGTCCTATATTTTATCTCAGAACATGTTTAGGGGAGAAAGCTGAGATACAAAATGCTGGGAGTCCATGAGTTACACCATACAATATAGATATGGAAAATATTTTCTCCTTTTTTTCTATTTTTTTTCTTTTTTCTTTCTTTTTTGTTTAAATTTTAAAATATACATTTTACACACACATAAAAAAAGGCACATAAAACTTACTTTACTGAATGCATACAGCTGAAAAATAAGGCATAACCCAAATTATTCTTGGTTACCAATCTTATCTGAAAAGTTTCTGAAATTTAAGTGCAGATATAATGATTTTAGGATAAATCTCACCTTTTTTTTTACCTGTGTTAGTATTATTAGACTTATTAGGCAACGGGAAGAAACTGATGCATGGGAAGTCCTACCTGAATGTGAGGTAGAATTTCTTTACTGTGCAGGTGACCAAGCACTGGAACAGATTGCCCAGAGATGTTGTGGAGTCTCCCTCACCAGAGGTATTCAAGAATTGTCTGGACACAGTCCTGTGCAATGTGCTCCACAGTGGCCCTGCTTGATGATGATGACGATGATCCACTGTGGGCCCTTCCAACTCTATCCATTCTGTGACTCTCTGATATAAACACTGGGATGGGAAATGGCCTTCCTATGCCCATACCCACTGTATCTGCAAAAACTGGGCTCAGCTTCGTTGTCTTCTCTCTGTTTTCTTTTTTTAAGAACACCTCACTCCAAAACAAACAAAAACCAAACCCAAACCTAATACCTGAGACCTTTTAATCTTTTAATCCAAAAAAGTCCCAAACATTTCAGTTTGGTAGAAAAATAGTGCCTCAATCAATGAGAGAATTATTTCAAATGTAAAACTAATTGTGGGGGACTTGGACTAAAATACATTTTTAAATGTAACTGTGATACACTCAAATATAAGAAGAATTTTACCTATTAGAGTTTTACATGAGACTTGTGAAAATGTTTGGTAGTATAATCTCCAACACATTCCAGTAAGTTGCAATATTTTAATTGTCACACAAGGAAAATAAAATACAAATATTAAATATGTGAAGAGTTAGTACTGTAACAAAAGCGCAGGTAAGCTTCTTTGTAATCTAAAAAGGAAAGTCAAGACCGGCTAATTTATTAATTAATTTGTCTTTATCAAATTTTCTTTAGAAATGTGTTTTATATAATGAAATATTCATGTTTTAGATGATAGAAAAATATTTTACTGACAATGAAATATCCACAATCCAGCAATAAATGCAGGCATGTAATTGGCTATGCTATGACTTCTTTAACTTCAAGATTTTTAGGTGTCAGTAATAATTACATGGTGTATTAATTTATTATCCTATGTTAAAGAATATGCAATTGACTTCAAATGACATTAACAAGCCTGAAAGCTTAAGATTTCAAAATATTTCAAAATACTAAAATAATCAGTTTCTAGAGCTTTTAAAATAGAATTTCAAGAGTATTAGGGTTTTCCCTTGAAAATAGGTATTCTAAAATATACAGTGATGCTACTAGATAATTATGTAATTTAAAATGTAGTTCACTATCTGAACTAACCTGCCCTCTCTAATCCATGATTCAAAGGATGTTGAATGTTAAAAGATTTTCATTAGCTGAAGCAATGTCATATTGATTGAGCGTAATAGTCTTTTGGGAAATTGCTCAGATGTTTAATCAAAACAGGAGCTCCCAAGGGCGCAGGAAGTTCCTGTTCTGCTGTGTTAGTTGTGGAGACCACGGCAAGATCTCTTCACTGATCCTGCATTTTATGTGGGTGTCCAAAATGGTATAGTGCTGAAAAAGTCCTTATTACTCATGCTTTGATTTCTGCTGCAGGGTTTTACAGATATCAAGGGTGTGGAGCACATAGCAGCTGTGGAAAGTTGTGGGGCCAAGAGAATTGCAGAGATGGGTCTCCTTCTTTTCCTGCTTGAACCCTCTTTTGCCTGCCTCACTTTTTATTGCTTTCAGTCCTAAAGATATGCTTGGGAAGTTCTGTCACATTGTACTTTCTCATCCTATGAGGAAATCAGCTTTTCTGTGGACTTCTGTTTTCCATTTCCAGTTGTATAAACGAAGTTTGTCAGCAGTGGAGCCGAGGGCTCCTTCCTTCCTCTGTCATTTACCATTTTTAGGCTGTCTGGTGGGCCCATCAGACCTTTTGCTTTATTGAATTCTGCACAGTGTAGTCAGGATGATGTGTTACGGTGAGGTGTGACACAGCAGCAGGGTTCACAGTGACCCTCTGTCAGGAGCACAAGGAGGAAACACCTGATCCCGAAGGGTTTCTTTGATTTTTGATTTTTCAGTTTTATAGATGTTAGAAATTATTGTAGATCTAATGTACTAGTAAT
>JAWWMP010000041.1:28020234-28037564 GCA_035047865.1 Dendrocincla tyrannina | reverse complement strand
GAACGGGGCAGGACTGAGGGAAATAACAGAATGGGATTGGATGGACACTATTATAAAATCTTGTAACTTAGTTCTGAGGGGAATTCCTGTGTGAATGTATTCCTGGAGCTTCATAGCTCATTAAAGCTCCTGCTCACTTATATTATCTCCTACTAAAAGTTGTCTGCAGTTTTTTTTCCTCGCTCCTTAAGGCAACACACCAGCAGACATGTACCACAGGCAACCTGGTTATTCCAGGCTGCACAAGTGCCATGTGTTAAGGTGGTTTCCCTCTCTCACCTCTGAGAAGATTCAAATCAGTGCTACATAACTTCATATCAAATACTATTCAGGGACAGACTTATGCATGGCTGGAATTCTGGTAGCCTTCTCAGAAGCAATTTTTATTTTATTTATTTTTAGACTCAATGAATGTGTCCTATTGACTTACTTTGGTGTAATTAAATAAAATGCACAAAGATCTCTCTCCTTTCAAAGGCAAAAGATGGAAAGATGATTGGAATAGACATCCATGCCAACTCCCCTCTCCATCTCAGAGAAAGGAAGCATCCCACATCCCACTTGCTGGAAAGGCATCTGAATTTAGGTTGCCTCCAAATGTGTGGAGACTTCTTTCTGCAGAGGATCCACTGAAATATGAGGATTGCTAGCACTGGCACTCAGCATCACCCCAGTTGCCACAGATGATCATGAGGTGGAAGGTGGAATCCCAGACAGCCAGGCCCCAGGTTATATTTGCCTTTATCATGAACAGAGCATGGCAGTCAAGTGTAAAGAGGAAGCCAAAATACTTCATGAAAAATTGACCTCATTCATTCAGCTGGAATGTGGCAGATACCAGCAGGGCAGTCCATTATGATGTAGGTCACTGGAAACCAGGGCAGCCCCTGGGAAAACCAGTACCAAGGGACCAGTGGCACAGAGGCTCTTTTGCATGCCCTTGGTCAGTGGTTAAAGTAGTAGGCTTGCTGCTTCTGACTTTTCAGCCAGCCCCCTCAGTAAGTTTTAACAGTCTAATTCAAAAGAAGAAGCTTTAATTTGGTTGCTTAAAATGTGAATCAGGAAATTTTAGTTTTCAGAGATGCTGAATGTCTGCAGCCTCTACTGAGCTCAAAAGGCATAGAGGATGACATCCACATTGCGAGGTGCAGGAGAACGTAATACTTAAAGCCCACCTATCCACTCACTGCACTGGGCTTGGACTTGGATGCTTCATTTAGGGAGCCAAAGTTAAATCATTATGGCCTTCGACCTTGAACTCTCTGCTTCAGTTTTATCTTCTATGAGGCAACAGTAAAGTTTACCTACAGTATTTTGAATCAGGAAAAAGCAATGAAATAAACCATGAGCTGAATCACTGCATAATTGTACATTTTTATTGTGTTTATATAATCAAAAGTAATATACCATGTGATTAAAGAACACTCCATTTTTTAAACCCCTGTGATACCAATTTTTTTTTTTTTTTGTGGGTAAGGTGTGATAGTGTATGCATATGTTTAGCAAAATGTCCTTGAAAGATAAAATAACATGTGAAACTCATTTTTTATTTTGCAGTAAACTTCATAACACTTTCTCAGATTCCATCTATTGGATGGATTTCTAGTTTATCTTATGTGTGAGAAATGACCTTATAACCTATGTGTGACACTTGTTCTGGTTTTATTAAGTGCCCTGCTCACTGGTAGC
This sequence comes from Dendrocincla tyrannina, assembly GCA_035047865.1. NCBI lineage: Eukaryota > Metazoa > Chordata > Aves > Passeriformes > Dendrocolaptidae > Dendrocincla > Dendrocincla tyrannina. The sequence goes on along the minus strand of JAWWMP010000041.1, from coordinate 28,035,875 downwards.
ATTGTGGCATTACTCACAGATATTTGTGCGCTACTGCAGAAATCCAAAGGAAATTATTATTCTTCTATATTTAACTCTAGTGTCTTCCTTTAGCCCCATGTCACTTAGAAGAACCTTGCAACAGGATAGTTTTGCTTTTAAATTGGAAAAAGAATACTGTTTTGTTTTTGGGGTTTTTTTTCTGTAGTTGGCTCTGGTGTTCAGAGCTTTGGAACAGGCAGCTTTCTTTTCTGAAAACAGTTGCCAGCCTTTTAATTGGCTTCTGTTTAAAGGAATATTTCTATGTAGAAGCTGCCACCTGTATGAAGAATGAGGAGGTAAATTGATTTCCATGTAGAGTTCACGGAAAGCTGTCAGAAAAGGAGGAAACACATAGCTGGAATTAGTCCTCTAAAGAATTCTTCTGTTGGGAATGAGGGAAAGAACTAAACCTAAATGAGTTTACTAATAAGGTTAATTTAAAAATTATTCTAAAGGATTGTTATTACTATTATTATGAAAGAGGTTTATTATAACTTTTCCTATTTTCAATCTCAAATGCCAGCAGTAATGACATCTTCCATGAGAATGATATTCATTATAGCACCCTGGGGCTGTGCACTCTCCTCACCTCTTTTATCTCTGACTCTCTCTGCTGGTTTTAATTCAGCAAAAGGTACAATATGAATGCCCTGTCATGGGACACAAGTCATTGCACAGATGCCAGCTCTTCTGAAAGCAACTGAGGGTCTGTATGTGAAAATGCACCTTTGGTTAAAATAGTGTCCACAGCTATGGAACTGACAGATGTTTCATAGGCACCACTGATGTAAGAATACCAGAAAAGATAATGCTCCACATCACAAATGGGAGCTTTGGCTGAAGGCAAAATGAAGAGAACAATTAGTATTCCCAGCATAATGAGATTAAAAAATGCTGCAATAGATGTTCCATATTATTAAAAGGTATTGTGATAAGGCTTCTTCTGCAAACACAAAGGCAGAATTATGCAAAACAATGTTTTAATCTAATTTATTTTCCATGCCTTTTATTGACAAATAGCTAATGAAAATTACTCACATTTTCACTCTATCTTATCAAACACTACTAATGAAAAGCCCCACTGTTTTGCATGTATGCTGCATAGTTTCATAAAATTTTCAGCAGCCTATGACTTACTAAATAAAGTTGTCACTCAAGCTTCATTTCCTGCCTGACTGCAACGAATCAAAATGGACACTGAATTAATGCTGAATATTGTCTGTGTTTGATGAGGTCTCTGCAAGATCTCTGTTCTGTCACCTTTAATGCACTTTGCTTGAGGGACTTCTCTGATTTCCTATTGTTTCCAGGAAAATATGAAACATTACAAATGTGTCCCTGAACTCATCTAATTTATGCCTTTGAGAATTTTTTACAGGAACGAAGAGAAATTAAAAAAAAAATGGAGACAGTAGTCATTGCTTTACAAGACCCCTAGTCAGAAAGGCTTGCAAAAGTAGAAAAATAAGTACTACATTTTGTTTTTTCTGTGTCTGCAATAGTACAACAGAAGTGTTAATATTTTGAGTAGTTGTTGTAGGCTCAGTAAACAAAGTAAAATTTAAACTTAAAGCACTGAAATATTTTCATGAGAACTGTGAGTACAGAAAGATATAGCAATTGCAGTACAGTATTTACAACTTTACAGGCTGGTATCTGCATTTCCATTTTGCGTATGTTAGAGAGGTATATTATACAATGAGACAGCAGCAAACCTGTACTGAGTCCCTTAAACTTTTCCTTTGTAAATGATTCATTCAATTTGTACATACCGAACCTCTCACACCTTTGCTGCTAATGTCAATAGAGTGAAATACCACTGTTGGCTTTGGGGCTGTTCTTTTGGTGTGACACTGCAGGTGATTAGCATGTGGCTTGGGACGTAGGAAAATCTGGACAGCAGAGAAATTGCAATCTGATCTCACACTTTTCTTCTGAATGGGTCCAAGAGCTGAGCTATTGCATAAATAAAGGTGACAACTTCCTTCACTTGGGTTTTGTAGGACAAGGCTGGCACAGGAGCATGTTCAAGGGCAAGGCTCAGCAGAGCCCAGAGGCATTGCCTTGATGTCTGCTCTGAAGCACCTACACCTCAGAGAAGGTCAGGGTTAAGAGGCACCCTGTCTTTTGCATGCTTATTGCCAAGATAGGCAAGTCCCTACACGTTGTTTTCTATTTCCTGAATGACAATAAGACTCAGCCACAAGCTGGTTGCTTCTGGGGAGGTAGGACATGTCAGCATCAGGTGGGACTGTAGCCTGGTGGCCACTACGCAGCCTGCTGCCAAACCTAAGTCATTTTTGGGCTCCACTCCTCTGTCTCCATTTTTTTATCTTCCTGCACCACACAACACCAAATATCACAGGTCATTTTTAAATGATGTCATCATGTGCTGCCTTTTTTTTTTTTTTTTTAATATCTTTCTCCTCCTGCAGCCCTGACTCTTATGCATAACATTTGCCCTGGGCATTGGGGTGAATTTCTTCTCTCCTATCTCCTTCCCATTTACCACAGAGTAACAAAGCTGATTGTTACTGTGGTCTGAAAACTATCTGAAACAGAACAAGAAACCATTAACATTCTTCAAGGAAAAGTTTTATCCAGGGAGCCAGGAAGCTCTGCTCTGTTTCAGTAAAATGAGGTCTCACCAGTGAGATGGTTGTAAACCATCTCATTCTTTTTATGCAGTTGATGGAATGGCTCAGCATTATTGATGGTATTTACTTATTTACTTGATGATTAGCAACGTAAGCATGCTTAAGAACAAATACAATGAAACCCTTCCAGCTCCTGGTGACCATGCCATTATTCCCAACTCCCCTGAAGACTCATGATGAAGTATAAAGGCTATCCTAGGCCACACCATTTTCAAATATGTTAAAAGCATATTTAGAGATATGGAGATAGGAGAGAAGAAATTCACCCCAATGCCCAGGGCAAATGTTATGCACGAAAGTCAGGGCTGGAGGAGGAGAAAGATATTAAAAACATACATACATAAGCACAGAATTCATATTGCTCTGCCTGATTGAGATTAGATAAAACTGCAGTATTAGATTGTCTAGGATTTTCTTCTGTTTGGAGAGAATGCAATAGGAATCACAATTTGAGCTCTCAATTACAGCTGCATTCTAGAGTGTAGGCAATCTCAACTAATAATAAAAATATTTGATGAACACAGATCTTCTTGTTGGATAATACACACAAGGGGCTTCATTAACCATCCTCAGTTTTGCCTCAAGCTGTGTGAGTGCCTTGCAGAAGATATTAATTTTGTATGTTAATGTTTGTGTCATCAGATATTCCTATTTACACATTGAGTTAACACATAGTGTTTGCACACTGTTTAAAAGTATAGTTTCTATGTGTTTCTTGCATTAAACATACAATCCTCTCACTTCCATTAGTGAAGCCATCTTCATAAATGGTGTTTTGTCATTTTTATTCAGACATTGTTCACAACTAGTCACTCCTTCGTTGGGAAAATCTGTCTATGTTCAACATACCATGATGTTGATGAGTCCTGCAGCATGAGTGAAGGTAAAGTGAGACATCTTCTCACTTCAGGTGAAAGTCCTCCTCAAAGACCCTCAAGAGAACATGGCCAAGACTCCTCAGGACTTATTATATGAGAGATCTTGGGTGGAAAGGGTGGCTGAGGCAAGAGAGAAGCAATGGTCTTCAGTCACTGGAAGAGTAGCTCAGTTAAGATGCATATTTTAAAAGCCTGGGCAATTTCTGTGTGTAGATGTGGGCCTGTGCCTATGTTGCTTTTGTTATGTCTTCCTGAAGTAAAAAACTGTAGTTCCAGAGTACGTGATATGGTCAGCCTTGTTGACTCCACTGAAGGGATCAAAATCCCTCAGTTACTGCACTGCATGCCTGGAATCCACAGCCTCTGAATCAGAACAAACTACGTAGGTCTATTGAGAGGTAAACTTGGACACAGATCAGAGGATAACGTGTGCCAGAGTTCTCACCCCAATAAGCACACACAGATGTGTGCAAATGCAAACTGATAGACAACGCTTAACTGGGGACTAATATGGACATATTTTGGAGAGAATAACACTGAAGTTTTTCAGTGAACGAGACAATAGATGTTGGTTCCAAGGCTGAAAGGTCTAGGAAAAGGCAACCAGGAACAGACCAGTGCTACAGTCCATTAAAGCACAGGACAAAGGCAATAAGGAACTGAAGCCCCTGACTAGTGAGGGAGCTCTGCCCAGACTTCAGGTCTCTATGTGAGTGCACAATGTAAAAGGATGCCAACAATGCAGCAACACAACTTTTAAAAGGAGCCTTTTGCAAGAAGCTAAAGAAGCCATGGACTACATGATTCTTATGGGTTGGTTCATAACAAAGCAATCTGTCCAGCTAAACTGTAAATAACTATCCAATGAACCATATAGCTGCTGAATAAAACATGCAAAACCCAAGCATACAGCTCTTCTGATCCATTCTTGCCTTAAACATTTCAAGTGATGCTTATATATTGCTCTTAATACAACTACCAGTCTAAGAAACAGTGACTGGTAACAAGACATTTTACCTTAATCTATACCTCTCCATTGATCCCCTAGAAGCTCTAAACATAATCTGGAGATGCCTGCTCTCAGCAGGCAAATCCACACATGATTTGATTTTCATGAAGTCTCTGAGACAGGACTTGATATGTGTTTGATATAGTTCTCACAAAAAACCCAAACCACCCCCCAAAAAAAACCCAAACCAAAATAAAAACCAAAATTAAAAAAAAAAATAAAAAGGAGAAAATTAACATGCAGCAAAATGCAGGCACACGGAGAGCTGGACACTGTTCAGATTTAATGTTTGTCTGTTTCTGATTTATTAACCCAATACAGATGCACCTGTTTCTTTTGAGCCGTGTCCTATTCTCTTCCCAGTTTTCCACTTGCACTGCCAGAGGCATAACAAGAATAGCTGATTTGCCAAAATATGCACAGTTCCCGCTGGTTGGAGAAGGATGAGGACCTAACGCAGTCACAATATCATTTAAACACAGGTACATTTTTGCATCCTATAGCAGCAACTGAAAACATCACACTTTATTTCAACATAGTGTTTTGGCAGAAGAGCAAAAAAAAATGTTATTGATGGAGAAGACAAGTAATCATAAGACACTAATTCTTCATAGTTCTTTCATGGGTTCCCTGTGTTACCTCAGTGAAGTCACATGGACCATGGTTTTCCTGCATTCATGAAGTTCTCCCCAAACCACCACCGGCACTTGGCCCTGCATTGGGTCTTAAGCAATCATGTGCAGCTCAGCACTCCAGAGCCTTACCAGCTGAGTATGGATAGGTCAACACACTCACCTCATCCCATCACCCACACAAGCACATCTTATTCCTGAATTCTACTTGTAAAGATAATGAAAAGACTTTTCTGCCAAGGAGCAATATAAGAGCTGAGCTACAGAGCAATTTCTCTTTCTGTAGTTATTAATCACCGGGCTAGGGATCTCTCCTTTACATGTTAACCACTGTGGGCTCACTGAAAATCAACCAGCCAAACCTAAGCTCTTTTAAGATTTTACTTTAATGAATCTCCTCCCTCCAGTGCATCTGAAATTCAGCTGAAATTGCCAGCTTCCCTAGTTTCAAATCTGAGCAACGAGGTTTGACATGACTAACTGCCCATAAACAATCAAAATAAAAAATGCTTTGCTGCGTTAAAGTGTTGTACAGCTTGTGAGGAGACTTTCTGGAGATGGACATACCATGTCTGAGGATGAAGGAACATGTAAGGAAAGCAAATCAGAGGCACTAAACCTTTTAAAGATTTCATTTAGCTAACATTCTTCCAATGTTTTTCACTTAGCTAACATTTTTCCAATGTTTCAAATAGCAGCAAGAACTTCTATGTGTTGGCCTCTTGTGGGGCACACACAATCTCATGACCACTTTCCCTCAGGAGTGACCAGGGCTACTGGACCCCCAGCTGTCATCCTCCTTGTAACTCCTTCCATTTTCTCAAGGCTGGCGAGCAGCCTCTGCCTCCTGCACCAAATAAATTCACTTGAAGAGCCACAGGCAGCATTGACTGTGAACAATGCAAGGCAACAGTGCAGAACACATGCTTTGTGCTTCACCATTCATCAGATATTGCTCATGCTAATGAAATTGTAATTCTTTCTGAGTGGGGATAGCAAACTTACAGCAAAAATCAGTTTAAATATTTAGCTACTTTGGTTATTGAAATAAGAACTCTGAACAATTTCTGGACCTACATAATATCCTTGTGGGAGAAAATACTCAGTTGTTCTGAGCTGTTGTGGAGTAAATATAACTTTCCTCTAACATTTTAACTAAAGATTTTCTGGAAAATAACAGAATAAACCATACTAAAAAAACCTTTACCCCAGGCTACTATAATGAAGAAAAAGTGTTCCAAATGTGAACTAATGAAGTACAAAGTAATGAATATTTAATTTGTATAATTTACCAAAGTGCAGTTAGGAATCCAAATTACATTCTTCACAAACAAAGTGTTCATTAGGCCTTTACTGTAGCTTGCCTGCAATCATTACATTTTTTCCTGTATTACTATTACTAAGGTATTACACAAAGGTGAATGAACATCTCATTGAGAGTGTCTAGAAGGTTCAAAGGAAGAAAAGGAAACGAGGAAGGCAGTGGTGTCTATTAAATTTAAATAAGCTACCTGTTTACAGTGAAAAAGATAAAAGACTAAGCACAGCAAAAGAGCAACTGAGAAAAGGCATAGGAAAGGTAATTGAGTTTTACATTATGGGCTTCTTCACTTGGCAGTGTGAATATTATTGAATTAGCCCTATTACTATAAAGATTACACAAAAGCAGAACAGTGTGAAGGATTGGTATGAAACTTTAAAAATATCAGTGGAGGTGAGATAAGTGCTACCAAAACTGTGCACAGGAATGTGTCAGAGAAAGAATACACTGGTTTGCGTTCGTTTTTTTTTTTTTTTTTTCAATAGAACTGAACTATGGTGTGATGTGAATTTTAATAGGAGCACACAGAAAAATGAAAATGGGAACAAGCTGAGAGTCCACGTACAAAGGGAAGGGAAGGATTTCACAGCCAGAACCTGCACAGTAAATATCAAGAGGTGAAATATTTGTATTAAAGGGAATGTCCTTCATACCATAGCTTTATTTAACAGACTATCCCTTGACACATCCTCTCTGTCTCTAGCTTACCAAGTTGACTCTGGTACAAGGTCACATATTTACCTGAAATATGGGTTTCACATTGTTTCATAGATTCTAAGTAAGAATTAAAGGTCAGCAAACTTAAATCACTGATTGCGGACCTAAAAACTGTGTTCTTTTCGAGTGCAGGAGATCAAACCAAAGTGGTGCAGCATTGCTTCACCCTCTTTTCCCACTTTTCCTTCAATGCAATCCAAATTTTTAGCTGCTCCCTATACATTATTTACTTAGCTACTGAAACAGATTTTTATGCAAAGCACCTCCACAAGGTGTTCTAATAATCTCTAAAATTATAGCATAACACACTCAGTGTTTCACACTTTTATTCCAGAAGGCGTCAGGGTTATCCTGTAAAAATAACTGACCTAAAATCAGACTGCTTTTTCCATACCTCACTGAAGTGGGAGAATGGGACTACTGTACAGGAGTACTTACAATGGCATCAGGGATCCTGATTAACCATAAGAAGTTCTAGTGCCTCGGGCTGGCAAGAAAGTCTAATCGGGTATTAAAAGAACATTATATTGACAAATTATACATTCTAGGAGTGTGTATAGGCAGCATGTTGCGTTCTTCACTTTGTCATCCTCCCCATCTCTGAATGAAAGAATGAATTGCCCTTGCCACAGGTCACCCCTGTCTATTCCCACACCTTACTCAGCGCTGTAAGTTAGCAATGCAGCCCGACTGGAAGGAGTTTCGGACAGCTGGCAAGCAGAGTCCAAGGGGATCTTCTGCCTGTTTGATGCAACTCCTGTCCACTTGAAGACAGAGCAGGCAGGTAGTTGCACAGTCTCCCAGGAGCTCAGCCTTGGCAACTTCAGGTGTTGTCAATGGAAGAGCCCAGCAGGGTGCTGGACCCATAGTCCTCCATTTAGCGAGCTGTTTGCAGAACATGGGAATGCAGCACGGAAATGTGCAAATGATGATCCATGAGAGACTGATGACAGAAGGTGAAGCAATTAAAAAACTGAAATTATAGGAAAGATACAAGCTACTATCTAAACATAACCAGTGATAGGTCCTGAACATAATTGCATACGAATGGACAATTTTCAGGTTTTATCACAGATATTTCTCTTGCTGTCTTAGGGTAACTTAACAGAAAATTAGTAATTCCCATCATTTTGTTCCTCAAAGAGATCAGTAGTCATGTGACACTAAGGAAACTAAAGTGAGGCACTGGGGTATGGAAAACAGAGGTGAGCTGAGTCCATGGTAGCTGCTACAGAACAGGAAAATGCCATTGACCTCCCAGGGAAATGTCACTGACCTCACTTCTCAGGAGTGTATTAGCTCAATGTCAAATGACCAGTTTAATTTACTACCTCAATTTGCTCTGGACTTCATTTACATGTGCCTTAGTTGGGCATATCAATACCTCCCCTGTGAGGACAGTGCAGTTTTGCTTGGGTAGCCAGCTGCGGAGGAGAGTCCCTTGTTTGGAATAGAATGCTATACCAAAGGCATTGGTATGATTTCCTGGAAGTCAAAGAATATTTTTGTTTTATGGACTAAGACATCATCCTACAAAACATGGATGGTTGGAAGGTGGCCTCCTTGAAAGTCCATGGACCAGGTTTACTTGAGAGTAGATGTGCTATGCCTCCACCCACAGACATGTGCAATGGGAAGGCTGGCTGTGACAACTTGCAGCCTCCCAAATGCCTTATAAGCTGAACCAAACCCAACTGCAGCCCTTCAATCTTTTGTTGTTCCTCCATTTCTGTCTCCAGCTATTTCTTTTACTCTTTCTTTTCCATCCCTGTGGTATTGCCTACTCCCCTGTGCAGGTTTGCCTCCATCCCATCTGAGCTTTGTGTGAGGAAATAACAGCTCTGATTATGAAATTACCAGTATATGGGCTTAGTCTGATTATGAAATTACCAGTATATGGGCTTAGTCTGATTATGAAATTACCAGTATATGGGCTTAATTAAGACCTGTGATGATGATAATTGCTTCATGTTCTTGGCCATGTCAATAATCCAAATGCAAACACTATGAAAAGTGGTTTAGCAGGGATTACGCTGTCTCTGAATATGCCAGACAAGATCCAGCAAGGCCACGTTTTGCATAAGGCAGTTACCATGGAAAAGACAAAAGAAAGGAAAGTTGGTGGAATAGAGAAGGACATGGATGTGCATGTGGAACAGCACTGAACAGACATGAGCTGGGCATAGTGAAGAGGGGAGTGATGTGGCCAGGGAAACTGGCTCCGGGTCAGAAAGCAGCTACCCCATACTGAGCATTCGCCATCCAGTCAGCACTGAAATGTGTTTTAGCCAAAGCCAAATGACAAAACTGGAACTGAAATGTGACCAGTGCCTATAAGTAAGACTTTTCCTGATGAAATACCTGTGTGTTGATGAGTAGAACAGCAGATGAACATTTTGATGTAAAACAGCACAAAATGATAGATTTCTATGCTAGCTACAGAGAGGGTTAGGTATTATCCAACCATCATCATCTGAAATAGTGGCAAAAGAGAAGTGAATGGCTATGATGTGAGCTGTGGATCCAGGATACCCAACCTCTTTTTATAGGTTTGCTGCATCACTGAACCAGTTCTAGCAAGAACTGTGGACTGGACCATTTTGCAGTGAACTGTGTTCTGGTTTCCCAAAAATGACCTCAGATTGATACTGGTATTGAAACAACTGACATCTAGTTCTGTTGGCAGGGAGTGAGATATTATTCTTTAAGGTTAAACTGTGGATAAAATGTAAATATTTTCACTGTGCGTAGTCGTTCTTTGATGCAGCCATGCAATGCTCCTCAGGTGAGCAACCTCCTGAGAGCGGTGTTTGCTGTTTGGCCCTTGGATATTTCAGGGTCGTGTTTGCAACATGCAGCTCTCCCTTGACGTGGGATTTTGATAAGAAATGCTTCCCTACTATAGCTTCAGAAGTACAATGAATTAGACTGGGGAATAAGTAATTTGTATTGAGGCATTTTCAGCCCCAATGGTGGGAGACCCCCTAATTCCCTGCCTTATCCCTCCTGCAGAATCTGGGAGGAGTTCCCACAAAAGAAATGAGGTGAGAGTGCAGACTTGAAGGTAAGCCTGGCTCAGATGAGAAGATTAAAGGCCATTTGCCATTCACATCAAAATGACTTTGGAGCAATGTTCTATAAATATTAGAAATTTCATCAGTTTATTTTTATCATATGTAAGCATATTCCTTCTCCTTCCTGAACATAAATGAACTGGCTTAATCCTACTCTTTTTCATTTAATAGAATTATTATTCCTTTTGCATCTTCCCTGCTGCTTCATATCACTGCTGAGTATTTATTAAGAGCTAGTAAAATTCATGCATTTTGCTTGCTTGCCAGGTACAGAAAAATACAGAAAGTAGGCAAAGTGCAATCTTTTGTACTTATTCAACAGAGAATGCTATACCTATAATATACTATTAGATTATATAAAGTAGTAAAATTGTTGAAATGAAGCAAAAATTTTCATATCTCATGACCCAATCTTGGAAAGGGTTGATGCTGCAGTTTTCACAAAAAAATGGGATGATAAGCTGGAAGACCACGGCAGTTTCAGTTGCACAATACCGCATTATAGGAAACAGGACCAGAAAACACAATTTTTCAATCTGTTTCAGTCTGGGGATAAGTCTAATAAGTTTTGTCTGGAATAAAGACTTTGCATTGCAAATTGAAGTCCCTAGTCAAAAAACTCTCCTTAGTTTTCCCCATTCCCCAAATCAATTTTCTTTTATCTTTTTTATCCCCTCATTTTTCTTTTTTTCACCATTTTTCATTTTTCCCTATTTTCTTATGATTCCTCAAAAATCTTTCACTTTCTCCAGGGGCCTACTCATTAAAACTCTATTCACCAAAAGAGGAGATAAAGACCCCTATTCTCAAAGAAATCTGTACATTTAATTCTCGTCAAAAAGATGTGGGCTTATGTTAACACATTTGATATTTGCAAATTTAAAATGTATCTCACAAAACTTCTCTGAAAAGGAATTATATTCATTGTGCATGGAAAATTCTCAGCTCGTATTACTAGTAAACATTTTTTGAAAACTGGTAAATAATTGTGATAATTTTATTTTAATTTTATGATCACATCTCAATTATAATAAGTAACTACATATGTAAAACCTTTAGCATGTTAAAAACCTAATTTTTTTCAAACACACATTCAAATCGTGAAAAATCTGCAGGGAGATCTTCAGAAATAATTAAGAAAGTTTTATTCAGACATTAGTAACATAAGGTGAAAATGTTCTGCCTTGAAGTGTAACTGTTTTTCTGTGTATATACACATTTATAAGTAAAAGAGTACATATATACTATACATGTACATACTACATATATATATACTCTTGCATATACGCACACACACAGATATACCTATCTATATATTTCCATTTATCCATAGACAGATATTTAAGTTCTTCCCACACCTAGTTTTGTGGAATGCACTGTGTATTCTTTATCTTTCTTATAAGATATAAGGATGTAGAAAGCCATGCACAAGTCCAGATGTCATATAGGACATCACGTTTAAAATGGTGATCAGTCCAAAAAAGGGGGAGAGTGCATGTATGCACAAAGTATGTCTGAAAAATTAAACTGATCTAGTGTCCTCATTACCTCCACCAACAATGAATAGATGTGGTCTGGTACCACTAAAGACTGATTCAAGATAACTAACAACATGGGACCATGGTATAAAATGTCTTGATCAGCCACTCAGTGAAATAATAAGAACCACCATGCTGATGGCCTGAGAAGACCTTGTAGATTTGCAGGATTCACAGAACATGGAAGGATGCCCAGATATAGGGAACAACAACCCACATCAGAGTTTGGTTTAGTTTAAGGCAACTGGTAGTACAGAATTTTACATGTATCTTCAGTTAATGCAGAATACATACTTGCAGCTCTGGATGGAAACTTTCAGGAAGAACCTGAGTAGGATGAAAGTGTATGGCTGAGAAACCAGTTTGGCAAAGATCCTAAAAAAGAAAAATCGTGGAAGAAAATAAGGTGATTGACTTGTGCCATGACCCTCTTTTACACAACACCTGCTCAGGATATACAAAAATCTGTAATGGGACATATAGATCCCAGACTATGACTTTCTGGAGGGGCAGAGCCTGAGCACCTGTGGACTTCTCAATCAAAGTGGATCTGTCTCATTAACTCAACCCACTCACACTATGGATGATTTGAACTGGATCAGCAGGTGAAATACTTTTTCATAAGGTAAATAAAGAGGGTGCAGGTCACAGTTGGTGCTGTGCTTACATCTGCCTTACTCTTCACCCTGGTCAATAGTCACTGCCATAGGTGAGCTTAAGGAAAGCAAGTAAATTGCCATTAAGCAGATTCCACCATACTTAAATGAGTAATCATAAAATATCACTGAAAGAGGAAAAGGGGTGTGAAAAATATTTATAGGCAATTATAAAAGTGGTGACTTCATACAGAGTCACCTTCTGAATCTGATATATTCGTGGGACTCAAGGAAGACACACAGAGGTAAGGCAACAGGAGGTTGAGAAGGTGACATTTTGGCTGATCTGGAAGAATAGGTGTCAGAGAGGCTAATAATTCATCTCCCAGAGAGAAAGTCTTGTCACTGACAGTGCTGGAGGTTAGGAGATCAGAGACAGCTTCAGGGGCAACCTTGAAAATTCAGTTCTGGAGGTACTGAGTTTGATATGGGATGGCAGCTAATCCAAGGTGAAATATCCAAGAAAAGGAGTATGAGCCTGAGAGCATGCATATGCAGTGGAATGAGATGTAAATTTGAGAATTGTTAGTAAAACCAAATGGATAAATCTACTCAGCAATAAGAAAAGGACTAGCGGAAGACGGCAGCCACAGACAAAGAACTTGCACTATTATTCATAATTGGATATGTCTTTACTTCCCATTTATCAACACCTCATTTAACCAACGTGCAGGTTCACAGGCAGTTAGCAAAATGAGGAGGATACTGGAAATTACAAAACAGAGTAATGAATGTCTGGTTTAAATGACATGGCAGATAGTTTAAATGACCTTCACTGTCCCAAACACTATAAAAGCTAGGCACTTCTCACTGCAAACTTCCATGCAGACAGAAGTATGACATCTGTCCAGAGAATGTACACGGAAAGACACTTGGTCTTGCCAAAACCTTAATGCTGAAGCTATAGCTTTCCTGATTTTCTTAGGATTGATTTGTTGAAGCACTGTCATTTTATTACACTTCTTATTTCAACCAGGTATTTAATGGTAAACAATTCATGACATGATCTCTGGTGAATATCAAAGACTCATTTGTAATGATATAAACTAAAACTGCCAAAAGTTAAAAAAGCAGATGTGTAAAACAAACCTTTGTCTTTGAAATTAACTAGTTTTTGAAACATCTCTTATACAAAAAGCAAAGCAAAGCAGGAAAGCAAACCAACAAGGAAACTAGAGAGACGAAAGAGGATGAAACCAGACCAAATGACAGATCACAAACCTGGGGAATCAAGTAATATGCAAATAGTGGTAATCAACAAGGATAACAGGAAAAGCATGATCAAAGCTAAACTCTTCTGATATGAATTACTCCTAGGATATGCTAGAAGTGCATTAGCACCCTGTAACCACAATAAAAGAGTCAAACAAAATAATTCGTATCAAAGAGTAGCACACAGAAAGAAAGAATGCATAATAAAGTAACACATGGTAAGCAGGTTCCACCTCTTGCCTACAATTAACTCAAGAAAGGGAAAAATGATATCCCTGAGATGCAAGACATTAAAGCAAAAATTAATGAGAAAAAAACCCCAAAACCCAGTAACAACAGGAAAAAAAACAAACCAGCAGCCAAGATTCTGCATAAAAGAGCTGAAAGCATTTGAAGAACTGAAAACATGATGAAACATAGCAAGCCTCTCAGGAACCATGGAACTAATTATGCCACATTTCCTAGGGATCCTCTACATTCCTTGTCTTCTCAGGAAATAAACCCACCTTCTCTTGTTCTTGTGAATCCCACCTCCAACATTTGTTATGTATTTTTTCAGTACACACTGCTATCCCCATAGTCTTATGGGGACTCTTATCATCCTTCTATGTCACTTACAGCCCCACAGTGCTCTAATAATCCCCTGACAACAGCATTTCCCATTTCCCTACCTACCTTCCATGTCCCTTATGACCTTCAATGACACCCTCTAGCGTGTCCCACGTTTCTGGCATCTCCATTTTGGGTTGTCCTTACTCCCATGTGCCCTATGCTTCACCAAGTCACAGAACTGCAGCGATTTGAAGGACTTCTGGATGTCTCCAGTCTGACTCACCTTGCCCAAGCAGAGTCAAGTAGAAGAGGTAACTCACAGCCATGGCCAGGTGGGGTTTGAATACCTCCAGGGACAGAGACTTCACAGTCTCTCTGGGCCACCTTTGTTTGTGTTTGACAACACTCACAGTAAAACAGGGGTTTTTTTAATTATTTTTAGGCAGAATTAACTGTGCAATAGCTTTGTTCTGTGATGCTCAACACATCCCTTAGTGTGACCAGCTCTGAGCCATACCACATTGACCTGCTCAGAGTACCCTTAACCTCAAATCTGCATGTCTTGCACCTGCATGCAGAGGCTGTCATCTCCCATATTTTTAACCACTGTGCTTTGCTTGCCTTTTGGCTGCTAGGCAAACCAAATACAACCACCAGGGCTGACCTCCCTCTCTTTATTCTTGGCGGTAGTCTTAATAACTTTTGGCAAAGAAAGCCCAAACTTAAATGAGGGTTTTTATTCCTTCCCATTGACAGTGCTTTTAAGTTAGACTCTGAAGCTACTTTAAGTCTCCAAAGATGGGAGGAGTAAGGCCTACAAATTAACAGCAGCATCTAGCCATAGACTGCACTGAGAATAAAGAGATAAGACTGGAGATGGTCTTGTGACCCAAAGAGAAATTTAAGATGGCCATGATGGATATTATTACCATCTCTCTTCACTTGGGGTAAGTACTTGAGAGCCAATAATAAGGTCATTTCTGAAAAAAAGACAGCATACTTCAAAAATCTTGAACCATGCAATGTATTCCACACAAATTACAGCTACTGTGATGCCTCGGCATTGGTCTTTTTAACAAAACTTTCAGGGAGCAAAATGATATTTAAGCAAGAGAAAAAAAAAAGGCATGATGCCAGATTCACTTGATAAATCAGTGAATGGCACTGAGCACACCTTCAGCTAGGAGATCATTTTTCTTTCTTGTGTTGCCTTAAGGAGTGAGGAAAAAAAACTTGTGGCAACTTTAGTAGGAGATAAGTGAGCAGGAGCTTTAATGAGCTATGAAGCTCCAGGAATACATTCACACAGGAATCTCCCCTTCAGAACTAAGTTACAAGATTTTATAATAGTGTCCATCCAATCCCATTCTGTTA
>JAWWMP010000041.1:27919832-28020134 GCA_035047865.1 Dendrocincla tyrannina | reverse complement strand
AGTACATTAGATCTACAATAATTTCTAACATCTATAAAACTGAAAAATCAAAAATCAAAGAAACCCTTAGGCATCACTTGCAAGGAATCTGCAGAACAAGATTTGTATAAAAATAGCTTGTAATAAAAAAAACCCCAGGTTGCCTGGGGAAAAGAGTAAAACTATTCTAAAAGAGCATCTGAATCTATGAATGAAATTAACTAATTTAGTAACACTGAAAAATATTGCAGAGACCAGCTTCCAGCTGAGACAAGTTTAGTAAAGCACCTCCTGGCTTAGTATTTTGGCTCACCTGGTGGAAATGTGTTGAAGGTCTCAGCTGGAGCCTCAGCTGTGCTAATGTGCAGGACATACATTGGAAGTCCAGATACCAGATGGGGGATTTTGCTTACTGCTTAAATCAGCTCTCATGGCTGGCCACCAGTTGGCAAGCCCAGAAGCATTTTAGGTTTGTATCATGCTAAAAAGCACAATAGCAAAGACGGGAAATGAAGAACATGACTACAAAGGTAATCCCATTCTCAAGCAAACATAAATGTGATTGCTTTCTGTGTGATTATAGGAGTCTTGTATTTGCCATTGAAATCTGATGCGTAATGATTCTCATTTTAAAGACAAAAATAAAAAGATAAATAAAGATAAAATAGAAAAAATAAAAAGATAAATAAAAAGATATCAGTGTACATGCACATATACAGGGACTTTTAGCTAAAATACTAGAATCCAGGAAACACTATTCATGTTTATGTGTTTTGGAATCCCAACTGCAAGAAAGCTACATACGGAAGTATGTGGCAAAGTATGCCCTTTGCTGCTTTAGCATATTGAAGCTATTTCCAAAGCTACCTTTCATTGATTTAGGAGCCAGGCATTTAAATGTCTTTGAGAAGCTTCAATTTGTTGTTAGCTTATATTTTCTGCAGGCCAAACATATATTTTGTAAGTCTGATGCTGTGTGGCCAGATGACAACAATTACGCTGCCTAAGACTATCTCCACTCCAAGTTTATTTCAAATACAGTCCTATACTCATCTATCAAAACAGCTCCCAGACTTGAGCTAGAGACCTGAGCAAGTTCAGGGTGCAAATATGGTCAGTCCATGATATTACATATTCAAATGACAATTCAGTTGGCTGGTAAACTGATACTTTGGGCTACTAAGGCCACTAAGTCCAACCTCAGTGGTAGTACAATATTTTCTATTGCATTTGTCACAATGTGTCAGAAAGCCCTCCAGCTCTACAATCTTAGGACAGAAGACACACTTTCACTCCTGTGGGGACTTCTGAATCTCCCTTGGAAAAACCTCATGGACACTTGGTCATCTCACTCAGAAACTAAAATTAATCCGGTAATTCCAACCAGTTTATGCACTCCTATAGTCAAATGTTGTATATTAAGTTATTGCCAAAGTAAAAATGTAGTAATATATTAGAAAAATATGCTATATTGGGAAGACATAAAAAATTACACCTATTTCCACACAATCCCATTTTACTGTATCACTCCATATCACTATACTTTACTGTCATTACTTTCGTTTGTTTACACCTACCTGCTTACTACTTTAATGTCTCTTTACTGTATAACTATCCTTTCCAACTCAAGCCCCCCGAAATTCCACATACATGTCAGGAGAATTTGGATCAGGATCCAATACAGCTGATGTCTAACCCTAACGCTTTGTGACCATTGAAATCAGAATGATGAACGTTAGTGCCTGAGGCTACGGTGGTGTGTGGATTGCAGGTGATTCCAAATCAGAATATCATGTTCAAGATTTGCAGAGCTATCTAGGGACATCTATCTCCATTTCCAACTTTCAGCTTTTGGCTAAACAAAGACCTCCTGTATTCTTAGAACCAAGTTACCATTCCAGAGGAATGAAGGGATTTTTAATTTTTGAATTTAAGAGCTTTTATGCTCCTCTGAAATAGATTAAACCGTTAGCCTGTGGTAAATGATACATAAACTGGGTAAATTTGAGACAGAAAGACTAGTGTCTCAGCACAAGAATCCAAAAGAAAACTCTCTTTAAAGAAATTAATAATTTCTGCTGATTACTGGTTTTGATTTGTGAGCTGAAAGGATATAATCATATGACTAAGAGGCAAATAATCCTCAAGTGGAACAATTAAATTCCTACCAATTGTGACATAAGGACAGAGCAGTCATCTAAAGCTCTGGAGGTCCCTTTCTTTTTATTAAGTAAAGATTATCTACAATTACAGTGTTTAACTATTTGCAAAACTTCTCTGTATTTTCTGTCTCTGTAAAATGGCTATTTAAAACTGTTTCAGTTTTAGCATGGTTATTTTTCAAACCTCAAAAGTAAATATTTTCATACTTCATCATTCTTATGTGGCATTGAGCACTTTGGTTATTTTCCCCCATATCTCATAGTTCTGAGCACAAATTTTTATTCTGGATTAGATCACCGTCACAGCCATATCCAGTGTCTTTATGCCTGGGGTGATGTTCAAGTTGTTTTTTCTACTCAGTAAGCCACTGTGTAAAGGACAAATGCTCACCACCACTCCATTTGATCTGGCAGCCACAGATAGGACCCATCTCCTGCATAGGTGTTAGTGCAAGGAGCTAACAGTTCTGTGTCCTGATGATTTTATGGTGATAATCAAGGACGTACTTTGCAAACAGAACAGCTGGTGAGGGCACGGAGATGGCTCAAGCATGGATCTGGAGCTGAAACTGGTCTTACGTATTTGCTCTAATTTAGACAAACTGCACCCCACAACCTAATCTTCAGTCAGGATCTAAACAGCAGTACAGATTAGGTTTGTGGTACACTCCACAATTCACATAAGATCTCTGTGAGTGTGGTGTAGCTTTCTTCCTTACCATGCATCCAAGATTTTCTCCAGAGGAAGCCAGGACTTTAGGGAGACCACACTCATCAATCTGGGTTTC
Organism: Dendrocincla tyrannina; assembly: GCA_035047865.1. NCBI lineage: Eukaryota > Metazoa > Chordata > Aves > Passeriformes > Dendrocolaptidae > Dendrocincla > Dendrocincla tyrannina. Next base: position 28,017,205 of record JAWWMP010000041.1, on the reverse strand, counting down.
GTCTCAGCTGCCTGTGGAGATCTAGCCCAGCTGTGCCATGAGGGACCAGGACAGACGGCACAGTAGATGCATAGGACCTCGTTCGCCCCTGGGAGAGGCTCCTCTCTTCACAGAGAATATAGGGACCTTGGGGTAAGCAAGCCTCTGTCCTAAAACCTTACAGCTAGGTGAGATGGATTCAGGCAATCTTTAACCGATGCAAGCTGACACTCAGCATCCATTTGTGGTGCTGACATAGAATACAATCAGGTTTAAGTCAGCTTGTCAAATTATCAAAGCCTGCATAAAATAAACCAGAAATTCATTAAGAAACACAGTGACAATTTTATTAAAATGCTGATATTTTGCAACCTTTTTACAGTTCAGGCACTTAGAGCTCACCCTTAGTAAAACTGCAGTGAACATTTCCTTCCTGTTTAATAGGCATTAAATTGTTAGGATTTACTTATTTTTTTGTTTATTTTTATAGATTTGGAGGTTTTCCTTTGCTAATGCACAAATTTTCCCTTAGTTTAGTACAGATATTTTTATTTTCAGCTGCAAGATAAAACTCATGTCATAAAAAAATCCTCTGCATGATACATATGTTTTCAAGAGGGCCCAGAAATGAATTTTAATATCTCGAGTATTTGCATTTCTTCTTCCACTAAAGAGGGGTTGGAGGATAATCTCATCATTATCCTGATTTATACTTTATGGGAATGCATGTAAAAGAACATAAATACTATTACTGCAATTTTGTATCATATTTCATGTGGGTTTTTTTTTTTTTACTAGTGCTTCGCAATGTCATCTGTTTACTGCTTCCCTCATGAAAGAAATGAGCATGTTGATATAAAATGTTACATCAAATACACCTGTGAGCATGCACTCCTGTTTACTAGATTTTAGAAAATAAAGAAGCTTGTTTCCAAGCTTCTGCTTTGCTACAGAGAGAGGTGGTAAATAGCTTTGGTTAAAATCTTTAAAAGTGCTGATAGATACAAAATATCCAGCTGTATTCCTGTTTCATTCATACATTAAAAAGAGGTTGGAGGGTACTTAGGAACAGAAGGAAATGGAATTAGAAGAATAGGATTGCTTGGTAGGATAACTAGAAAAGTCCTGGGCTCAAGGGTTGGTAATAATACTAGAATGAATGTAACTAGCTATATTGCTGTAGTCTGCAACTGTGGAAAGGATTCTGGAAAAAAGGGAGAGATTGCATATGCTTTTTACATGTAATGGCAGTTTATTTCCTAAGATTGCTGTTGGAACAGAAACCATATTTCACATTAATATCACTTAATATGTTATTCATTGCCCTGGGCTGCAGAAACGAGCAGTGAATTAGGTCATGGTGAATAAATACCTATCAGTGTCCATCAAATGACATTCCTCATCTCCTTTCCCTCTTTCTTCTGTTTCATATGGTATCAAAATCTCATTCTGTTGTTTATCAGGCAGTACATGACAGAGCAAGCCTTTCTTGGGTGGCTGTAAATATATGGTTCCCATTACAGCTAGCATCAACCTCAATACAAAGGGTAAGGCTGATGTAAATCGCCCTCATTTTTATGAGGTATGTGCTGCGTTTGGGCAAATGAGTACATTTTAAATGACCCTGAACTAATTACCTCTCAACAATATGGCACGAGGCCAAACCCAGGGCCAGCTCATGCTGCTAGAGCTGAGAGGTCTCCATGCTGTACCCAGGTCCATCACTTCTCTGTCTCCTTGCTTACAGGTTGACAAGAACTGATTTTAGCAAATGTTGGCTTATGAACGATGACTTCTGAAGCTGCCCATCAGCAAATGACAATTGTCCAACCTTTTTTTCTATTTTTTTAAATTTTTTTTAAATGATCCCATTTTCTATTTATCTCATGTACTGCACCTCAGACAGTTGTTGATATATTGCTATTTTGATATACATTGACATGTAGCTCCTGAAGTACTACATAAGTGATGCAGGCTGCTGCAACAGTTAATTTATAGCCTGCAGACACAAGTGTAGCTCCTGGTGATGCCCATACTATGTGCAGGTGACACTCTGTCAGGCAACAGGCAGTTCCTCAGCATTACTGGATAATGGAAGCTTAGCAATCTACCTCATTAAAATATCATCAGAACATTAAAATTAATGGGATAGGCAAGATTGGTAACCTGCATTTAGCAATGCATAAGTGTTATACAACTTTATTTGCCACTAACATCTGTCCCAGACTCATCACTGGCCCTGTGGCTGTTTTGTTGTTTTCAGTGAGAGCCCAGCACTGCCCATCAGAATTAAAATTCACCAGGCATGGCCAAAGAAAAAGTGATCAGAGGTCTGTCTCTAGGGGTTTTTTGAAAACTGCAACCTGAATTAAAAAAGAAAAATCAGCTTCTTTTCTGTGTGATAATTCCAGTCAGCTGATGGGCAGATGCTTTTGTCACCTGGCTGAAATGACAACTAGTTTTGACTATGGAGTTTCCCATTAGGGGAAAATTCACTTTAAATACCTAGTTAAAGACCTGTTACTATTTTAGGGCAGTGCCCTGAAGGACCTCCACCTTGTCCCTTCTATTTATGCATTTATACTGCTTTAGTTAAGATTGTGACAGCACAGCTGTCATAGATACCGTATTTTCAAGAGGCCATGGGATCTTTCTTAACACTGTAATGTGGTCATAAAAATGTGCTTTGGGCTGCAACCTCTATTACACGCTGTGAGTCAAGAAACAGACTTATTTGACAAAAGTAAGCTTTCCCATCTCAAGCGGTTGGATTTTTTGAAGCTCTACATGTGCAAAGCATGAACGCATTTTAGTGACTAGGATAAAATTTTGCTGGACTACCTTTGAGCAAGAGTTTCTAGCAGTACAGGGGAATACAGAGGACCATGCATGCTGAAGAAAGGTGTCTGCCTTTCTTTGGTGCCAGGAAAACAGAGGCAAAAATGAGTATCATCCTGACAACACAGGATCACTGAGCATTAGACTAAAAAGCTGAGCCATGATTAACCCAATCCAAGGCTGACAGGAAGAACATTAATGGTGGTGACATAAGTAGGTGTGACTATGGTCTGCCTCATATGTAGGTTTTGTGAGACATCAGATAATTAGTCTGTGCTCCTGGCATCTGACTTGGCTTTACTTCATTTGTTTAGTGCTCCTTCTAGCTGTGCTTCATGTGGTATGCTTAGAAGAATTTTCCTGCTTGAAACATAGAATAAATGTCTGCATCATTCAGTTGGGAATTTCACTTTTGCTATGGCAAGGGTTTCAATAATGAAAGCCAAAATCGTCTTTTGCTTCAGCCACAAGGGCTGAGATTTTTGAAGAACACATGGGCAAACAGACAAGAGGGAAATGGTCAGGGAAGTTGAAGTGAATCAAGGAAAGGTGGGAAGACAACATGAGTAAGCTACAGTACATTAAACCTCCACGTGGCTGTTTTCACTTGGAAATAAAATGTCCTTAACTGGCTGTGGATAGGTCCTAGAAGACACTCATGTAAGAATGCCAGCTTTACAGATTTAATTCATGCACCTCACCTCTGGTTATACTTGTGCAGATGAGCCCTAGTGAACACAAAGAGTGACTCTAGTCAGTTAAGCTGGATCTCTGCAGATAACTTCTGTCAAACGGACACTTTTTTTTTTTATTTAAACTGTACTCAGATAAATACTCAAACTTTCTACCTAGGCAAGATTTCCACTGAATTTTAAGGAAGAACTGATTCAAACTTCAGATTCTAATCTCCAGAATAAGAGGGAGTTTTTTGGGTGGGGGAGCAGGAATCCTAGAGTCTCTAGGTCAGTGGATGTAAGAATTGAAGTAGGTAGTGAGATTATAGACTCAAATATTGGGTTTAATAATGCTACCTGGTAAATAAAGTAAATGGGAAAAGTTGGAACATTGTATTGATAAAAAGCAAGATTAGTGTTCAATGAAAAGGAAAAAATTATGTTCTTATTCAGTAAACAAACTATGTTTATTCAGAATTTGCAGACACTGGACAAGACTCAGGTCTGTTCAGAAGGATGAAGTTTAGCTTTTGACTAAACCAGGCTAAAATAGCTGCATGTTTTTAAACAATTCTCCCTTTCTTGAATATGGGCAAACACCATATTTGCCAGCAATTACAGCTTGAGGGGGATGTGCAGGAGAGAGCCATGAAACCTAAGTCACATCTGAAAATAGTCATGCTTCAGGTCCATCTTCTGTGTGAACAATGATGGACTACACTGACACCACCCTGAAAGGCTGGAGTCGTCCAAGGTGAAAATAGAACAGGGAGTAAGTGGTAAGGTTAGCCATGAAGCAGAGTGGTAAATGAAGTACTGGTGGTTTAGGGCTCACTCATGTTTACTCAATGCTAATTACATCAGGTTGAGCTATTGAACATGGCACACTGCATAGGCACAGGGTCCCTATCTTTTCTTGTGAAAGGGATACTGGAGGTAGCCACATTTATATTTACAGTAATTTGTGCTAGTGTGTGTCATCTCAGCAGCCTCTTGTACACAATATCTGAGAATACAGATAATTTTGTATTGTCCTTGGAATGATCTAGGGTGCACAAAAAAATCCAAAAGGATGGGGATTAAACCTGGGGTAGCTCTAGCTGACAAATTCCTTACAGATAAATTGGTATTACTGACCATTGTTTAAAGCTACTGGGCAGTAGATTTGGCAGACTGATTTGACAGTGTTCTTTTGCCTTTTCCCATGGGTAATTTTTATCTTCTCTTGCTTTGAAAACTAACTCACTTCCTTTGAAGGACAGTAAGCTTGACAGGGTTCAAGCTAAGCTTCTTGAACTTAAATCCAGCATGGATATTCCCTGACTGAATCAGCTTTAACTTGAATTGTGTGTATCTAATATTTAACACAATTATACTCCACAGCAGCTGAAGACTATGTGAATTCTAGTGCTAAATTTAATCAAGTGCTTGTCTAATGTGGAAGAGAACTATTTTTGGAATTAATGGAAAGTGACAAATGGAATCAATCCCTGAGATCTTGGTTCTGTCCACTCTACACCAGAGGATGTCCCAGAGAAAAGACCATCAATAGCAGCTGGAGCCTGAAGTCTGATAATGTGAGAACTTAAAACTGCAAGGTATGAAACCCATGAAGAATGGTACACTTCATCTGGACTGTAGAATCAACAAGAATTTAATAACTTAATCAGATCATCACTGTTTGAGTGCACATAAATTTGAATTGTTTCCCCATTATGAAGTGCTTGTCCGTAAATTATTGCAGAGAAAGCCATTTTCAAATTAATGTTTGAGCTATTAGAAAATACAAAGGGCATTTTCATTAATTGGAAGCAGCTTTTCTTCCTCTCTCTTTATCATTACCTTTGTTACTAAGAATCAGTTTAGTGCTCAAATTTATTGATGTGTATGATTCAGTGGCATTATTTGTTTAGAATTTGTCCTATACCTGGTGGAATAAACTCATTAAGTGCAAATGAATAGTTATGTAGTCATCAACTAAAATGAGTCACTGCGCTTCTCATTACAGTGCCTTTGAACACAGCTGGAAAGAAAGTCTCTGTGAAGGTTACAGCTTCCCTCTCAGAGGTAACCACCATTAATTTTCAGCCCATCTTTGGAATGGCTTCTTGTTTACAGACAGCAAAACTCATTCTTCAGCAGAAGACTGTGGGTCCCTCTATCTGAAAATATATCAAACAAGCCAGCAAATTATTTAATATTTTTCCTGCCACAATGCATTTATTTCATAGTATATAGAAGCTCGCACTCATTAATAAGAACTTTGGAAAATGCTTTAAAATCATTATTTTTGGACATAAATATGATATAAATCTTCTACAGTTGACAAATTTTCTGCCTTTGAAGGCTGAAAGAAGAGAAGTAATTGCAGACTGCAGGACTCACTAGGTTCTCTATTTCAGTAAAACTGCCCACAAGGACAGGAATTCCTCATTTCAGTTAGAACTCCTGCAAGGGAACTAACTCTAAACAATTAAGGCAAACTTGAGCATGGACTTCTCTTTTTGAGAAATAAGTGTCTCCACAAGCTTTGCCTACTTGTTTGGATGCTGCATAATATAGGTAGACTGACCTCCATTTTGTTGATACTCATACCATGCTAGCACCTCTTTAGATGTCCAGTATGACAGGGACTTGTATAAGGCACTAGCAGTAAGGCAATACACCTCAGGGAAACAAAGGATTCCTACTCACTTTTTACTGGTAACTGGAATATCTTAGTGCACCAGAGGCAAATATCTATAAACTGATACAACCTTTTTTAAAGTCAAAATGCATCACACTATATTTAGCATAAGCTTTTGAAAATCCTATTGCTCGAGAGCTGTTTCACTGAGAATGCTGTATGATAGAAAAACTGCGTGGAAAAAAATTGCACTAAAATTGACAGTATTTAATCATCTTGCTCACAGCTACAAACAGCTCAGTTACTTGAGTTTTTCATCGAAACAGCCTTAATACATTTTGTAAGCACGCAGACTATGTTTCTTCTTCCTGCTTGCTCAAAGCCTGAGTTCATTTGTCAGGAGGCCAGAGACATCTACGAAGGGAATATCAGCTGCTTCCGGCATTTGTAATATTGCCTTTAGGCCCATGCATTCCAAAATACATTGGGATCCCTCCACCTGTCTTTACAAGACTTGCGGAGCACAGGTATGGTTGCAACAGTGTTTACACAAGATCAGAGCCAAGACCCCTGGAACTCAGCAGGATTTTTTCTTTCAAGGTCTGGGTATTTCAGGCAGAGCATGCCTATGGCCACGGTTATTTCACTTTAGACAACTTAACAGGAATTAGTTCTAGTTCCTTTTCTTCCTTTTCAATTTTTTTCCCCAGCACAGGAAACTAATTAAAGATCTAGGGAGACATTAGAAATGCAACCAATGAGACATCTGATACAGCACATATAAAGTTTGCTTCAATTAGGAATGCAGAATCATATTACATAGCACATTAAATGGCACATTAGCAGATGTAAATGCTTCCATCAAACTAAAACTGGTTAGTTTGTTTGTTAGGTTATTTTTTTGTTACAGTAATTGTATGGTTTACTAGTTTTCAACAGCAAACATAGAAGAACTGAGTCAACGCTTCTCTACATGTGGGTTCTAGATGTGGATCAATATAGCTTTTCTACCTGGACCACTGCATGCAACATGGCACATGAAAGCAACAGAGACAGGAAATGTTCTTTTAAGTTGCACATTTAATTCCCAGAACCACCACCTTTCCCTCCCCCCCTCCCCCTTAGAGATTTAAAATTCTAATTAATTTTAGATGTATTGTGAAAACTGCTCCAAATATTACGTCTGTGCAGAGCATCCATATTATAAGAATTAACCTTTCCCTGAAACTAAGAAAATGAAAAGAAGAGCAGCTGAAAAGGTATTGACAGGAGAAAGACAGTGATGCAAAATGGCTGACCCCAATTTGGTTGAAAAATGGTGCATTATTCCCCAACACATTTTCTCAGGGGAAGATATTTCCATAAAAAGGAAGCTCTTCAGTGCAGGAGAGCAAAGCAGGAGTCAGAAAAACAATGCAGAAAGTACTGGTGGAGCATGAAGGGCCTATTGCTGTGTCTCTATCTGAAGGAGGATATCTCACCATAAGGATTTGAGGTGTAGCAAAGCTGCACCTCTGACAAACTAAGTCTTTTTGGCCTCCACCATTGTCACTGGGAGAGTATAGCAAAACAAAAAAGATACCACTGAGTTATAGAGCCTATTCTCTCCCCACAGGGTACCTGGGACACACAATTCCTAATCTCCCACCCCCAATCCCCTATTGAGCCAGAGATGGGGCTGTCCTACCAGTATGTGTGAAACACTCATGATTTCTCTTAGCACTTCCATTCACTTTTGCTTTCACAGTCCTCCAAGGTTCCTCACATGGCCATGAAATGCTGTAATATTTGCTTTCTGAGCTATTCAGCCAGTCAGCTTTGAATGAACTCGCTGTGTGAGGCATCTCAGTAATATTATCTCATTTTCTGACTTTTATGTTCATTAGCCTTGTAGCCAAGTCACACAGAAATGAGAAACAAAGAGTAAACTCTTTTTTTCAGAAGGATCATTAGAGAGTTTTTATTTTCTAATTGGAACACTTTTGATTCTAAGCAAAACCACACCTTTGCTCATACATCACATTTGTCTCAGTGTGCAAAATTAGATCATTACAAGCTGTAGCAGCGTAATCAAGCAGCTTTTGAAACACAAACGACTCAGCCTGAAATAGAGGTAGTGGAGTTTGGTTCTTTGGTTTGGTTTTTTTGGTGTGTTTTTTTTTTTCAGTTTGTTTGGTTGTGTTTTTTCTGTTGTGTTTTGTGTTTTTGGTTTGATTTGGTTTGGTTTTGGTTTGCAGGTTTTGTTGTTTTTTTTTTTTTTGGGGGGGGGGGTTGTGTTTTTTTGTTGTTGTTGTTGTTTGGTTTGGTTTGGTTTTTTTTAACTACTGCTCCCATAAATATTAAAGTTATTCATGTTTCCACAGAGTGCTTGCTGATGATTATGAGCAATGAAGCTTTGGATCCAGTTATACCTGTGCTTCCATCTGTTGTTGCAGAAACCAATTCTATCATCGTTACTTTCTTCTTAAAGACCAATTTCTTGAACTCATTTAAGATAGCTGTTACCCGGTGCTCTTCACTGACAGTGTCAGTGGAATAGCTGCTTTTGTATTCAAACATCCTGAGCACAAACACTGCCAGTGGAAATATGTCTGTCCTAGGTGTTGAGCTGTGAGGAGAAAACACATTAATTTTCTACAGCTTATAATGAACTGATTCTCCAGTTGCTGAAGCATATCATCTGACAGCAACTCCTGGTTTGGAATGATGTTTTTATACCCACCATGTCGTTAATGAGAAACTTACTTACCTGTGAGTATCTGTGAAAGGATCCTGTGCTCAGAGAGTTCTTCCTTCACGTGCTTAGTCCCAGAGAAAATTTTATTTCTTCCAACACTACAACACCCACCAGGAGACTGTTCAATGGTGTCTTTCTTCTTTTTCATGGATTTTGAAAACTGCTTTTGAGGACAATTCAGGAAGATACTTCCCTCCTTCTGTTTGAAGGTTATTTTTAGGCTAATTTGGACATTTTTGTGTGAGCTGTAGTGTCACATTACTCTATTGCCCAGAGCAGCACTGCACGACATTTGAAACTCCAAAACTTGTCTTCACCCATCATCAGTAAAACTCATGATCCCATTCTCTCTGACATTACAGTTCTTCTTTTTTTCTCCTCAACACTCAAGCTAAATTACTGATGCCTCTGTATTTTTAACCTCTTACTCAATCTCAGGGTTTGTTCCCCCTATCATCTCTTTTCTCCTTTGTCCACAGCAGATGAGCTTTATTACCTTCTCCTCTCAGTGCTGCATGGCTAGAGGAGCTGTCTCCTGTTATGTGCCCTCTGCATAGAGCTTGTTTCCAAAAGACACTGTCAGGCAGGTGTGGGAACCACAGCAAGTCTAAATCTGCAGTAAAGTCTGGTGAGGAAGGTGACTCGATGACACTCCTATTAGGTCAAAATGTCCCATGTATGTGTTTGGCAACATCTCCCCTCCTCTGCCTTATGGTAGAGGAACATCACATGGGGGAACTTACTGCCCATCATTGCTTCTGCCTGGTGTTGAACACTGTAGCTCCTCATCGCCACTCACCATCACATCATATCATATGATGATGTGAAAAGTAAGCAGGCATAGGAAGGAAGATCATCAGCACTCACCAACCCCTTCAAACTGAAATGCAGTCTGTTGCTTTACTTTCCCCCAACACCTTCATTAATGACTTATTTCTGCTAAAGCAGATAGGTAATACAATGAGATAAGAGCTGGTGGCCTATTTTACATGGTGAGAGGACTAGTGTTATGTCCCACTTTACTTTTTGGACATGTTGATTTGCAGTGCATGAGCAGACAGGAGCTGTCAATACTTTAACATCTGATGGGTAAACTGGAGTGAGCTTTGCTGACTGGAATACCATAACTCTGTAGCTGAAGGCATTTCTCCTCTCTAGGCTGTAATGACAGGACCATTTTATGTTATCTTTCCTCTTTTTGCTTCCTTGAAAGAAATATGTGTGTGTGATAGATTATATTAATGTGGCTAAGGCTTGAAACCAGTTTAAATGTGTAGTGATATGGTAGTTGAAGTTGGGTGGAAGTGGTGGTAATGGTGAAGTTTTATGGACATTTGGTAAAACATTTCGAAATAAAAAGTAATAAAAGCTATTAATGACTCATCCATTTATACTGTCATAGTAAACAAAGTAATGGCTGTTACACTGCTGTTTCTATGTTTGCATTTAAAAGCAGATTTTCAATAACAAAGCTGAAATCAGTCCAAGCCAGATCACACATACAGTTAAAAAGCTACATAGTAAAAAGCACAGATAAGACCTTTCATTACTGATGTGCAGTAGAAAGTCCTAAGGAAAAATGAAAAAATAATTTGACGTCTCTTCTGACCTCCTTAATCCCCTTGTGGAGATTATGCTTGTTTGACCTGATCTAACTAGTTTCAGCTCACTTTGTTGTTCCTGGAATGTATTACTCCAAATGCTAATGCCATATATTCACTTTATTGATACAACCTGCATCACGGTGACAAGAATAGCCAGCTCTTGCATTCTGTAGGTCATTTCACTGTTTCTTATCCTTCTAGGTAGGCAAATGGTTTTCTGCTTTATTATTATACACTCGGACTTAACAAAGAATACCAGAAAAGCAATAAAAAGAAGTGCATTCAAATTTCAGTATTAAGCCAAAAAAGACTGAATATGTGATGACTTTTTCCTTGTGTATAGCAGTGGTGCTACTTCAAAGAAGCAATAGGTAACACAAAACCTCTCTGTATTTATAGTCTTGGTCTTCTCTGCCTGCAGTCAAAGGTATATGCCTAGAGTGCACCCTGGATTAGCTGTTGAATCAGCAAAAAGTGGTCCACAGGTTGCTCTACAAAGGAAGATTTGTGGACGACAGGTAAATCTGAACCCCTGGCATAGCCCTGATGCTGCTCTGACACATCAGGTTGGATGCAAGGAGCCAATGGGTCTGTATAGAGTGGTCTAGTTGGGTGCAGGGTGCTTCAGCCTAGCAACCAGTTGGGATGGGGTTTGGCCTGACAGTTTGTCAGTACGATTCCTGAGAAGATTAATTGCTTCAAGTAATTGGGTGGAAACCTTCAGATTTTGGACCAGTTAAGCATGCTGAATTGAATTAAAGGAGCAATAAGCAGAGAGAGGTACAGGCATCCATAAGCTTGCATAAATTCTCGTCTTTGTTACTTTTCCAATGAGAAAATTCATACCTGTAACAATTCTGCACTTTTGGCCTTCAAAATTAAGCTATAGAGAAAAATGAGGGCATGGCAAAAAAGCAAGGGTCAACTCTGGGTTTATACTGGTTTTGATTACAAAATGGTACAGTAGTCTACTGCATCCTGGAAGTTACGAAAACCAGAAAGAGTTTATGCAAGCTTATTCTGCTCTGAAGGTGTTCTAAAAAGCTTGCCTTTTACAGTGTCCTTATACTGGTATACATGGCTTGAAAGACTTTGTTCAGGCAATTGACCATCTTCATAATATTAATGACTATAAAAAAGACCAAACACTTGAATTTATTATATTTGGTCAGATTGTACATATGTAAAGAAAGATTTACAGGCAATTTAGTAAATTCATGGTGATTGGGTTCATTTTGCAGTGTTTACTCTTTTTGAGTTCATCATAATGCTGTACAGCATTATGTGTAATTCCCTGTACAGCGTTATTCGTAATTCCCTGTGGAAGGTACCAGTCCCTTAGTACTCAATTCCTTTACCCATTCTAAGTTGCAGACACTTAGTGAAAATAATAATAAAACCAGCAATATCCTTCACCGCCCAAGTGAACACAAAAATTAATAATCTCAGAAAGTCTGTATTCAACCTGACACAGTGAGCAATGCAAATGGTACAAAGTCTATCTTTACATTTATTTGCAAATGTGTATAGATATGCTTCATATAAATTAATCCTCTATTTCATTATAAGGAAGGAATTATGTCTGTGGTCAAAAGGGTGTGGTACAGTTAATCTGATTTAGCACAGCATGGGAAAAATTAATTGAAAGTCAGAACTGCATAGTGTTTATTATAAAGTAATTTCACACCAGCTCAGGATTAGCATGGTAACAGGTGACAATAGGTCATTACTATGTTAATTGAAAGACAGCATGCTTTTGTAAAAAAAAAAAAAAAAAGAAAAAAAAGAAAAAGGCATAGAGACAAAATGAAATGAAAAGGAAAAATATTAAAATGCAGTATTTTATCTAGGACTGTAGTTCTATGGGACATGTTCTAGGGAGAAGACAACTTCTGAAAAGAACTCATAGGCTTTTGATGATAACCTTGCATTGTTCACCATACATGAAACAGGGCAGATGCTCGTGCATGCCTCCTGTATGAGTTAAGCTGATCACCTCTCTTTCCACAAGAACAGGCTGCATCTCCAAAGCAGTGGCCTGATGTTTTCAGCTTGTTGACACTGCTCAGTGGCCCAGGCACATGGAGGCAAAGGGAAGTGGAGCCTGCCTACTCACCTGACTTGTCCAAAGGCAATGTGGGCTTGAACAAAGCCACTGGGAGCTGTGAGCTTTTGCAGCAGCGTTTAACAAACAGAAGAGAAAACTCTTGGTTTGTTCCTTGATGAGAGGATTAATAAAATAAAACGACTTTCAAACCACCAATGGAAAATTGCCTGTCACTTCGATAGCATGCTGAAGCATGAAGCCGGGGCAAGCTCATCCTTCCACTTGAGCTGCAATGCCATTATCCCAGCTCTGAATGGGGACGGGTGCTGCAGTGCTCAGCTGCTCTCCTATTGTGCAGCTTGACAGACACAGATGTGTAGGCATTTCCCATTATATGCTGCAATCTGAGCAAGCAGTCCTGAGCTGCTAGCTTCAGCCTATCGAAAGAAATCAGGAAACTATTTTTCCCCTTTTATTTGCATAATAGCAAAAGATGCCAAATCAATTTTGGGACAAGAAGATCCTTCTGCAGGTCCTCCAGATGACAGAATACAAAGGACACAAGATGTACTTGTTTCTAGGTGAGAAAAACTCTGTATTAACTGCAGTCACCACAAAAGGACCTTTGCTAATGGAACGTTATAATTTAAACTTCCCGAAACCAAAACAATATGCCTATGTAATGAAGCTAGCTCTTGTTCAAAGTAAATGGAAATTCAGAGGTGCAGCTGGGATCTGAAAATGGGAAACTCTGGTTTTATTTCCTGGAAGAAATATTTAAGCTCTTTGGATACCCTCATTCAGCCTGGTAGATGAGCGGATAAGGCATATGACCTTTCTGCTCACTCTCCTTCAGAAAAGTTTGCAATTCAGTGTGACACAGTCTGTTGTAATATGTTAATTTCGATGCAGTTCTGTCAGAAATACTAAGGGTGATCCCTGAGACCTTTACATCCCAGAATATAATCCTTTCAGACTTCACTCTTACCTCAAAATATCCTGATTAAGGTGCCTACTTATCTAATAAAGGTCAAAAGAAAGGAAATTGTAAAAGTCCCTTGATTACTTACTACAAAGGAAAGAGCTCAGACAGAAGATGGTGCCCTTGCATTCAGTGCATGGTACAGGGTGATGTGGTCTGCTAAGATCAAGAGCAAAAGTGTAATGCTGCTTTTGGTCAGACCACATACCATTCTAAACTGCTGCAGAGTAGTACTCAATACAAGTACTCCTGAGGACAGATGGGGTAGAAACCTCCCCACCGGCCATACAAAAAAGCAATATAGTAGAAATATTTTCACAACCCCAGCAGGAAAATCTCTTGAGATAATTAGAGCAAAAATTGGCCTCAGGTATGACTACGGCCAGGATATATGATTTTCCTGATGATAAGACAGACTAGCGAAGTTGAAGAGTAAATGATCTCACCTCTACAAAATATAATCGTTCAAAAAGTGTATTAGGGCTGGTGGTTCCTTTTGTGACCATGGTCTAATTATAGCTCAATAGAAGCAGCCAATTATTATTTTTAATGGTTTACCTTGTCTTTGCAGCTCAGTAAGTCAAAATCCCAACTCAAGCATTTGCAATAGGCACCTCTGCTCTGACGCTATTCCTCCTCTGCAACCAAGCTGAATCATAAGCAACAGTGCTGCACCCTGCTCACCCCACTGCCCCAGCTCAGCCCCCCAAAGCAAAAGTGCTGAGCCATCCACCACATTGGGCTTCCCCTGGGGGCTGCCAAAAAGGCACAACAGCACATTCCCTCCCCCTTGGGCCTGCTGTGGTGATGGCTGCTTTCTGGCAGCAATGCAGGCAACACGTAATTGCTACAGGCAAGAGTAGAGCTGAGGGACTTGGAGATGACACCAGCACTACTGCTGCTGCTTCAAAGTGCTGCTGATTCCCTTTCTGATATATTCTCCTTTTTACTCTCAATTTAGTTTAAAACCCCCCAAAAAACCAAAACCAAACAAACCCACCCCAGAAAAAAAAAAACCTAAAAAGAAATGAGAAAACAACCAAACTCTCAAGCAAGAAAGAGTGGCAAGAGGAGTGTGTTACAAATGTGTTGGCAAAACTGATGAGATAAAATAGGAAAATCCTGTGTATGAAGCTGCAGCAAATGTAATCTCCACATGTTTCCAGAAGTAATTTTTCCCTATTCACTTGTTCTTGGCTGTCTCTGTTGTTTACTCTGCTGTTATGTGATCTTTAGCAATAACAGTTCAATTTAAACTCTGTGCAGAAAGGACTCTGTCTTCTCACCCTTCTGTACAGCTCAAGGATAGCTTACACAGCCATGTTATGGTTTGCCCTTTCTAGATGAAGTATATGTTGATCTGGTTTCAGCTCATTAACTCTCTAAGGGATCTCTTCCAGCTTAGCTGCCTGCACGGCTGGAATCACCCATACTTCAGGATGAGGGCTTTTTTCCTCTTTGAATTTTGGAACAGGTGTCCCAAAAGGCACAGACACTACAAGGAAGCCCGGGGAGCTGCAGGGTGTACTTCATTGGAAATGAGCATCCTCTCTTAGGATAATGAAATTTTATGTGTTGTGTTTGATGCTCTGGGATTCATAAAGGTTATCAGTCAGGCATTTATAATAAAAGTTCTGCTTTTCCTGGCATGCATGGGGAAGATGGGAGTGTTATCGTTCTGACATTTCTGTCAGAAGTGGTATTTGAGCCACTGGATGATTCTGACAAATGCCACTGCTGTCATCTGCTGCTCAGTTTTAATTATATCTGACTGAGTCTTTCAATGGCAGTAAGCAGAAAACTTAATTAGTTGCTTTAAAGGCTGATCTTCAGAGTCTGAAGAATCTGAACAGCTTTGCAGCATTTCTATGTGGAGGCTGCCATTTTCAGTCTGATAATGCAAGTCAGAAGAATTAATGGTGCTGTTTATAGGCAAGAAAAAGAGAGAACAACTTGCAAAAATATATAAACACCACCATTTTTGTACATGACATGTCAGTGAGGCAACCTGGTGTCTAAGAAACTGCTGTGCTGGCTCACAGGTGGGTCTCAGACAAATGGTAACAGAATGCAGGCAAAAGATTGGGTGCTCATGGGAATACACAGCAAATGAACATCTGTTACCTTAAACAAAATGTATACGTTTATTCTGCAGCAGACTGCAAGCACTGCACTATTTGGGAAGACTGAAAAGCTGGCACTTTCTCACACACCAATGCACTGTTCAAACAAGCTGCTCAAAAGAAGATTGCAGTAACAATTTACGCTACCTCTGTGTTTGCTTTCACAGTGTTAATATGATTATATTTCTCCACTATATCCCGGAAAAGCAAGCATTAGTAAGATGCAATGTCAAACTGCTAATCTGATGCAATTGGAAGTTAACATTACATTCACATACTGTTTGCAAGATGCCTGTTGGGAAAAAAACCCACAAAAAAATCCTGAAAATACACTGGGGGTTTTTTCTGAAATCCCAGGGCTGTGAATTTGGACAGCTTCATAGTCATGTGGACTGGTAAGTGGGTGAGGTCACATCCTCTGGAATGGTGCTGCTGGTGTCCTTTAGGATACTGCTGAATTCCATCATTTGCAAGGAATGGACTGGGCTTCATACATAAAATGTTCCAAGAACTCCGTGTGAGCTGCAGTCAGGCGGCAAAGCACTTGATGACTTACACAGCCCACAGGACTGATCAGCTCTCATTGTCTTTCCCTGCATTCAAAAGCTTTGTCTTTGCAACTTATCACTGACCACAGAATCACAGAGTCACTGAGGCTGGAAGGCACCTCTGGAGATCTCTTCATTCAACACCCTCCTTAAAGTGGGGTCAGTTAGAGTAGGTTGCTAAGGGGTGTATGTTTCAATCAGGTTTTGAATATCACCAAGACTGGAGATTTTCCAGACTTTCTGGACAACCTGTACCAGTGTTTTATTATGCACGTCAAAATTAGGCTTTTCCTGTTTAATCAGATTTTTCTATTTTTCAGTTTTTGGTCACTGCCTCTTACTATGTTGCTGAGCCCCACTGAAAGAGGTCTGACTCCATCTGCTTTCTTCCCTCATCAGGTATTTATATACATTTATTAGTTCTCCCTGAGCCTTCTCGTCTCAGGATGAATTGACACATCTGTCTCAGCCTCTGTTATAAGTGTCCCTTAATCATGTTTGGGGCACTTCACTAGACCCAGTCTAGAATATCCATGTCTGTCTTGTGTGGGGGAACCCAGGACTGGACATAGCACTCTCCACTGATGTGGTCAGGGCACATTTCTGGCTCATGTTCAATTTAGTGTCCACCAGGAAACCCAGGTGCTTTTCAGCAAAGCTCATATCCAGGCAGTTGGTCTCTGGTGTACACTGGTGTATAGGATTTGTCCTTCCCAGGCACAGGGCTTGGCATTTCCTTCTGTTGACTTTCAGGAGATGCCTGTTGGCCCATTTCTCCAGACTGTCCAGGTCCCTCTGGATGGCAGCACAACCAGCTGGTGTGTCAGCAACTTTTCCTAGTTTTGTATCATTTCAAACTTGCTGAGGGTGCACTCTGCCACATTGGCTAGGTCACAAATGAAGAGGTTAAATAGAGGATGGGGCAGGAAAACTGACTAAGGAAATTTTATGGCTTCTATCACTATATTCTCAGAGAGTCACATATCTACTTGATCTCTCCCTGCCTGGATGCTGACTATGCTTCTAAGTTGAATCCCAATCCACTGGACCTAAAGAGGTCCATGAACCCATGTAGGTGTACAACTGGATGACTAAAAGTGTGCAGTCAGCTTCACTGAGCAGAGGGGACATTTTGTCTGTCTCTCTTCTGCACTATCAATGGGCTAATGAAAATATCCTCCTGCTGTGAAGGCAGCCTCTTCTCTACTCTTTCATGAATTATAGTGTCTGTAGCGGCTCACCGATCAAGGTGAGTATAAATAAATACAATAACATACCTCCCTGTAACATTGTAGGGGAGTTCAGTTAAAGAAGCTCATTTTGTATTGGACAGTACTTTTGCCAAAGTAGTACACAGCAGTAAAGCAGTGTATTTATAGGATATGTGATATGTTTTGTTTATCTCTGACGTTTTATGTCTTAACATTTTCTAGGACATACATAATAAGCAAACTGACTTTTTACTTTCCATTAGTGGTTAAAAAGTAAGATCACACTACTATTAGGTGTTTTTGCTTGAGTATATTTCAGAAAGTAGCAAGGGTTTGCATCCAAACAGCAGGCAGCTGTTTTGTCAGATGCAAGTGGTTTGTACACCTTGAGGGAGTGACACCCCAAAACTATCAGGTCCCAGAGCGTTAGATTTGAACTGAAACAAATCAGTACCTTGCAGTGCCTGACAAGGTCCACAACATTACCAGGCACAGAATACCCTATGAGAATTAAGAATCTCCTCAGTGGAAGTGTCACAAGGACTCAATGTTCTCACTAGCAGGAAATGGTTCTGGGTCACAGTAAGGCCCCGTTGTGGCATGTGAGGAGCTGATGTGGGTGTGAGTATATGCAGGGGGTTGTGAACACTGTTGCTTGTGTTCAAATACGATCTCCTGCAGGCTGGTATTTTGGTACTAAGCTGTGCAGGCCAATTTCATGGCAAAGAATACAAGAAATCAGTTTCTTTATGCATAAGGGCTGGAAGTTCTGCTTCCATCCTCCAGCTGCAAAACACTGCATCATGTTTATTCTTCGGTATCACCACGAGGGAAAGAGGCCATTACAGCATCCACTCCTCATCATCATCCATGTATGTCCCTCTTAGTCTTCATGCCCTGATCTTAGCTGTTCTTGGAGTGTTTTCCCTGTCTCTCCACATGACTGCCACACATTAAAAGCTCTTAGGGCGTCTTCATAAGGACTATCATGTTTCAGTTCTGTTTCACTGCCATGTTCACAAATGAACATTTCTATGCTGTGGTATCCTGCTGAAGGAGAGAATGTGGCTGGCGAGCTGCCCTGCAGAAAGGGATCTGGGGGCTGCTATTTGGCAACAGGCTGGACATAAGTCAGCAGTGTGCCCTGGCAGCCAAGAAGGCAAACCCCATCCTGAGATGCATCAAGCACAGCATCACCATCTGGTAAAAAGAGGTGATTTTCCTGCTGTATTCAGCATTGTTCTGGCCTCACCTGGAGTGCAGTGTGCAGCTCTAGGCTCCACAATTCAAGAAAAATGTAAAGGTACTCAAATGTGTCCAAAGGAGAGCAACAAAGCTGGTGACAGGGTTGGAAGGAATGCGCTATGAGGCATGGCTAAGGACTCTGTCTAGTTTGGAGAAAAGGAGGCTGAGGTGTGACCTCATTGCTCTCTACAGCTTCCTGAGGAGAGTAGGTGGAGAAAGAGGTGCTGATCTTGTCTCCTCAGCATCCAGCTACAGGACATGTGGGAATGGTGCAAAGCTCTACCAGAGGAGGTTTAGACTGGACATTACGAAGCATTTCTTTACTAAGAGGATGGTCAGACACTGGAACAGGCTTTCTAGGGAGGTGATCCATGCCTCAAGCATTTGGACAATGCTCTTAATAACATGCTTTAACTTTTGGGCAGCCCAAATGATTGCTGTAGGTCTCTTCCAACTGATATCTTGTCTCATCTTGTCTCCTCCCGTCTTGTCTTGTCTTGTCCCCTCCCCTTCCCTCTCTTTATGCCTCACAGTCCTCAGAAACTTGTGTTGCACCACAGACGAGCTCCTTGCAGTGTCCTTCCATGACTGCTATCAACATCAGGGATGTCCCCAAAAATCCTAGTAGCATACATGCATATCACTACATACAGCATGGACATAAATAATTGAGACTTGCTATGCATCATATAAAGCGACATAGAAAACAGCCTGTAAAACAAGGATTATGGACCCATCTTAAGCTTCCTAAAGTTGCCACATCAGAGATTACTCCCCTTGTTTGACATGATATTTGAACACAAGCTTTTGTGTTTAGACACAAGAAGTCTTCAAGAAGCCCTGCAGCACCAGCTGCCAGAACATGAATGATTTTTAAGATACACCCCAGCTTAAACACATCTCCTTTCTGAAATATCTCAAGAGGAGAGGACAGGCTCCTACCAGATACTTTGGTAGTCAGGACTACAAGTCGCTTTCAACTTATTATTTAGAGCATTTATATATCAGTGGAGGAATATTAAATTTGACAAATCATTTGAGTTTTTCTGATCACCTTTATACTACTAATCCTTGGAGTTCATCCTAGGATATGAAGAAAACAAAAGACTTTTCAAATAAACTCTGTATTCAAGATAGGTTTTGCAGCTTGCAATGAAGAGTACAGGACTCAGGGCCTCACAAGCTTTGGTGTTTGTTTTCATAAACCTTCTGCCTGTCAAGCAGCAACATTCTGTCTTGCTCAAGGAAGGAGGTCTAGAATTCATTGAAATTAACCATGATAAATCCACACCTTATAGTGGGTCAAGGTATCCAGGGGAGCTGGGAAGTGAAATGGCCCCATGGTACAAATGCCTTGCTGAGGCTCCCAGGATGCAGGGAGTCTCCTTCTACAAACATTCAAGTAAATGTTAGTATACTCTTTCTGCAAAAGCATCTCATAGACCTGTCCCTTTGCTTGATAATGACTGCAGCATTTGCCAGTGCAGACTCAGCCATTTGCCTGAGCTGTCACTCTTCATCATCCAGCTAACACAGTTATTTCTGTATTATAGACCCATTATTTGACACTGAAGATACCTGGTTAATATATTAGCTAAAAGGATATTGAGAATAGTATGCTGCCTTTAGCAGGAAATACTGGATATTTTTCTCTTTGAGAAGTCCCACTGGTCTTTCCTTTGTGAATGGCTCTAAATTGGCTACTGGAACGAAAATGCCACTTTTTGTCCAATTCTTTCTTGATTTTACTCAGGAGGTACATTGCAACAGTTGATTAAATTGCTTGGTGCTGCTCTCTGTCTGAAACAGACAAGACTCAGCATATGCATTTAGGATACTTCAAAACAGGTTAAAAAAAAAAAAGAGCTTTTCATACACAGTTACCTGTTGTCTATCCTTTTTTGTGAAAGGCATTAACATACTTTAAGACTGACTTTTTCTACTCTGCTAAAGCTATGTAAAATTTAGAAGTCCAGCCTCAATTACCTGGATAAATGTCCTCCACAGGACATCTTTCCTAAAGACATCATTCCTGGAGCTAACTTAAACACTTAACAAAGATGACTAATTTAACCAGCATCCCAACTTCAAGGTATTACAGTTAGGTGAGGTGATGCCCACCAAAACCTGCAAAAGCTTTCAATAATTTTCTCCCTTCAGGCAAAACATTCTTTTAATTTTGCAGGCCAGGCAAATTCTGAGTAGCATCTTGGTTTTACAGAATCCAGAGATGACAATAGTCCAGAAGTCAGACAAAAGCAATGAGTAACTGACTTCTTTTGGAAATTTTATCTCATTCCCAAACCTCCCAGTAAGCATACACGTGATTGAGAGTAGGAGCCCCTTTGGATTTATTTCCATTCCTCAGATAATGAGAGTGCAAAAACTGCAGTGGACATTATTACTTTTCACACCAGCAAAAATGGTGAGGCATTCAAATTTGCACTGAAAATTGAGATGAGGTAAAAGAACGAGACATTCTGTAAATATAAACCCTTTAAAATAAAATTACGCAGATGACATAGAAGTATAAAAATTGTTACTGACATGAATAATTCACTAACTATTGAATGGTATAAGTCACCACCTAATGTGTATTACGTGCCATTTAATAGTGGATGTATCTGAAGAAATATGGAAATTGGAATACTTTAATAACTTTCTATATGAAAGATGATGAGACTGCCTAAATGATTAAGAGGAAGATATGTTATAATGAACTAAAGCCACTCGAGTGTAAGGTAATTTTAATTCAAATCTCCATCTGCTTATGTATAATTAAGACTCATTTAACAAGTTAATGCCTAACAGTGAGAACTGATAAGTTTGGTATTAAAGAGCTTAAGAGAAGTAAATTAAACTGTCGAGTTTGAGGAGCTTTCATTTGAATACCCTGTACCTAACCAAAACACAATCTTCCAGGTGCATTTCTTTACCCTGACTATGCAGTCAGGTCCCAAATTTGAGGAGAAAAAGGAGGTGAAAAAACAGAATATCTTTGTTATATTTTCATTTTAGATATCATGTCAAGTCAGGAGTTTGACAGCACCTTTGCTGACATGAATATTTATACTGTTCAATCTGCTCTCTATATAGTTCTATACACCATTAAGAAGACACTGCATTCCATCAAAAATATTTATACATTGCAGAGATTGCCAATTGGGTGAAATAACCTATGAAAATAAGAGGATTGCCTTTGATGTGCAAAGAAAGTAATATTTTCTTCAGCGGTAAATTTTATATGTGATTCACCTACTTAGCTTTCTATTTCAGTCATTCTCCAAATATCTTTCCTGCAAGGTCCAGTAGTCAAAACACTGGCTTCAACCTTTTCATCTTTCATCATGCAATTTTAATTTTCTTGTTTTGCCTTCTTATCCACTGTCAAGATGAGAGTTTCCTATATTCACTTCATACTGAAAATTCTCTGTGCTCTCCATTTTTTGTCACTGGAGTCAGATATCAGCTTTGAATTGCTCCTAGTGCTCAGGAATAAGTTAAACGGTTATGTATGGGAATGTATTGGAAGAACAAATACCACAATGTGTCCAATGCCTACTGCAGTGCAGATGTTTCCAAGTGAAGTAAGACAAACAAAGGTTTTATGACGAAGACCCGATCTCAATAAATAACCAACATAGACACTGCACTAATTGAAGTTTACTGTTTTGTTCCTTGGCCAAAACACATTTTGTAAATCTGCTTTAGCATCAGTCTAAGAGCAGAAAAATAAAGCACTGAGTTGTTTAAAATGCATAAAGAGAGTAGAACCAATGTCTCACTTCTCAAACTGAGTTTTGGGTAATAGAGATCCTTAAAATGCAATCTGTGTATACATACACAGACAAAGACAATTTACTGTTTGTAGAAAGTCTCTTAATTATAAAAGCATTTGGGTTAATATGCATTTTTAGTGTTACTGTCAGTCTCACAAACAAGGAAACATACGTTGTAAAAGGTCTTCCTTTCCTCCAAAGTTTAAAAATGCCCTCTGTGCAGAGATGTCACCAGAGGCATTTGCAGCACTTCCACAGAATGAGCTTCAATTGGCATAGGCAACATGCCAAATGAGCCAAATCACCGAAAATTGACTAGAGATGAAAACTTACAGTTAGAGTCAGAAAGGTTTCCATTTGTCTTGATAAGCTGATCTATGAGGAAAAAAAATTGCTTCTTTTAGATAAATCCCCCCTTCAATATTTATTAGCTTTCACGTTCAGAAAAGTCTTGCTTCTAAAAGAAAAAGGAAGAGAGGGATGGAAAGAGAGAGAGCAAGAAAGGAAGGAAGGAAGGCAACTTAAAAGTGCAATGTAAGATTACAGAGCCAGGAAATTAAAATTTTACACCAAATTTTAAATCCAAATGCCAAAAAAAGAAAAGTTAGAAGCTTATACCTACACCATGAACTAGTCTGGAGGGGGAAGGAGGCCTGCATTTTTTATTGTGAAACATTGCTGATGACCCTTCCCCGGTAGCTGAGTGTATCCCAGAACACATCCGTACCTCCTGGATGACACTGTCACTTCCAGTGCTTTTTTATGCCAGAAGTACAGCTTTGCTTTGGGACATACTTGTACATTTATCGAAGAAAGAATCTTTCAGCAGAGAATATCAGCGTGGGATGGACTAATCAGTTAGTAAGGACTCGGTCCCTCCCCGTGGTCCAGTGACTGTAGAAAACAGCACATCCATCTGGATGCAACTCAACAGTCAGTTTTACTTTACGGTTCACATCAGTTGTCAACAATATGCCTGTAGCTCAGCCCCACTACCCACAGCTGTCACAATCAAGCAGTGTATGAGACAATCCCTTCTTCCTCTGAGCTACTTAATTGCAACAGCTGGGTGGAATCCCTCCCCCTTCCCTGTTCCCTCCCAGCCACGCGGTCCCGAGATGTCCCAGCAAAGAGACACACAGAGACCACAGGAGGGGGGACCAGAGAGAGAGTTAATTCACACGGCCAGGGGTATTTAAGGGGTTTTAGGGGATGTTGGTCACAACCAATAGGAATCAAAGGTTAAGAACCAATGGGGAAAGGGTTAACAACGGACCAATAAGGGGGGTTTTCACATCGCCTGGCCAAGGTAAATATCTGCATAGATAAGAGTTTACTCTCAAGGGGTCTTGGGAAGGAGAAGGGTGGTTCAAGGGAAAAAAAAAAGCAAAGGAGTCCATTTTACAATACAGTAAAAGAGGCATTATGGCTGGTTTCTTCATCTTCTTCAGAGATCCATCTCCTGCATGATTTATTCTACTTCTGATATTGTGAGTCTATTTCTACACTTAATTTGTGAAAAAAAATAAAAAAAAAGAAATGAAGGGTATTTCTAAATATCTGTCTAGCATGCCTCACTGGCCAAACAGTTTTTGTTTGTCAAGTAGTCTTCTCCATCTAAGCAATCTTTACAACAGAATAACTTCACTTAACCTTGCAGGTATCAAGGTTTTGAACTGCTATACAAATACGAATTTTTCCTGCCTCAGAACTAGATGAGTTGGGCCAGGGAAGTCAAGATCCTTAATTGCTAGGAGCAGGAAAAGTTGCACATAGCTGAAGGTTCTCATGGTGAGAGGTGAACCCTTTTCCTAGAAGAAGAAACTGGCTTGCTCCCAAGAAGGGCCCAGGGATTATACTTGAGCTCGCTGCCTTGTCAGGTGCATCCCAAACCCCAGGCTGTACCTTGTCTCAGAGGTATTATCGAAAGACAGTTGTCCATGTAGTAGTTGACATTAGAGCAAGACTAATGGTATCTGGAAACCTGGGCAAAACCTATATATAGCACAGTTATCTGCAACTAAAAACTGGAGCAAAATCCTTAGCCTCACAAATGCAGCAATTGCCATCCAAGCAAGTGGAATGCTCTTCTTTAAACAAATAAACATATTTCAGAGCAAAGATATTTAAAGGAAAAAACTTGCTTATGATCCTTCTGCAATATCCTTTTTCCTCCTCCAGGCAGTAGCCAACCTGCCTCTCTGAGACTACCACCACCAGGTTTCCGACAGCTGCTCCGTTTTGCTATTGCCAAATGCCAGTCCCCATCACATTCATTTTAACCACATTCCAGAAGAGTATTTAATACTCTGAAAAAGCAGTGGGTCCATAAAATGGATATTAATAGAGCACTTAGCACATACATGCTTGTGATTAACAGCTTAAAGGTTAAAAACCCAAATAAAACAAAATCTGGATCAATTCCAGCCTTGAGTCAAGCAGTATTTTATC
The DNA here is from genome assembly GCA_035047865.1 of Dendrocincla tyrannina. Classification (NCBI taxonomy): domain Eukaryota; kingdom Metazoa; phylum Chordata; class Aves; order Passeriformes; family Dendrocolaptidae; genus Dendrocincla; species Dendrocincla tyrannina. Next base: position 27,992,361 of record JAWWMP010000041.1, on the reverse strand, counting down.
ACCAGAGCCATGTCATGCACCTAGGTTACTGTTCTATAATTTGTACCAAGAAATGTGGCTTAGAAATTAATATTAAACAAAAACAAAAAAGTAAAACATCATGATATTAATGAATAATCAAATCCCCATAAGTTCAGAAAGCATAATGTAAAATTGCTGTATTACCGCTTCTGAGGTCCTTGGGTCCTCTCACAATGTGTCAATGTCTCGAGCACAGACTAGATTTCATCTTTGGTTCCTCTTGCTCAGTTCAGATAGTGTTACCAGTTTCTTTTGGAAAAAAAAAAATCTGATGCACTAGGTTTATTTTGTTGTCATGATCATATCACAAGTACCATTTTCCCTTTAAGGATACTTATATTGGAGAGGAAGATTAAGGGATCCCACTGATTTTAACTTTGCTTGTGGTGAGCAATGCTTCTAAATCACCTGGCAATACAGTTGTCAAGTGACACAAGCCTTTTTACAAGGCCATTTTGTTGGCTTCATTGGAAAAATTACCTCCCACTGGTCTCAGCTGGGTACCAGTGTTGGGGGAAGAATGAGTAGGACATTAACACTTTTCCCAGCAGTGATGTGGCCATGGTAACACACTTATGCAGCTCCTCTTCCCTGACTTTTGGTCTTTATCCCAGAACCTGCTGGGATATCCAGCCCTGCTAAGCAAGATCTAGTCTTGTTCCACTTGGAAAGAATTTTTGTTTTTATGTTAGCTCACACACACAAAAAAAAAAGTTGTTCTCGCAACAGACAAATCTTTAGAGATTTATGACAGCATGAAATGTATTTTGTTCCTTCTCTTTTAGTTTGCCTTGGTGCTAAAATGTCATTTTCCTTAGTAAAAATTATGACATTTGGAAAAAAAAGTATATGCAGGAATAAACTCCATGTGGGATGTCAGCATTGGATACCACTGATAAAGAACTGCTGGGATGAAAGAGCACAATGCTGAGTCCTGCCCTGCATATAAACCAGCTGAGAGCAGCAAGCAGTGAAACACTTCCCTGCCATTGAGCCCCCCTGCACGGCCACCCTGGGTGGCCTCACAGCCACAGTCTGGGATTGTGTGCTTATTTTCCTGCTAGCAGGAACGATCAAGGCATTTCATTAGGGCAAAACCCAACACTTCGCCCAAAAACTGCTCAGGAATAAAGTGTAGTTAAGAAAATAGGAGACAAAACCGTGGGTTGCTGGAAACCCCCCCGACTAAGGATTAAGCATGTCTGTTTCATCAGGTGAAGGAGAAAGGAGAAGGTGGCTGCACTCTGGGAGGCGTGTGCTGAGCTAGAAAGCACACCATGTGTCCCACCAACAGTACTGTATCACCTCTCGGTTTTCTCTTCGTTTCTCACTAGATTTTGAAAGATCTCCTCGGATTTGGACATATTTCAATTTGTAGCCTATTAATATACTATCAATAATGTTTATTGATAGTTAGTCTCTAGTTACTATCTATTACTTGCCTCCCCTTTTCCCCTGCCATTAGACGCCCCACCTCCATTTTCTCTAATTAGACAAGGATTTTCCTACTTTTCTTAGTGATGAAATAATTATATTACTTTTCTGAAGATTCATGTTGTTCTCTGAATTTGGGTATCACACTAATTTGAGATGAGTTCTGAGTCATGGAATAAAATAGTAAGTACTGTGTCTAAGGGAAAGGCATAACAGTAGACATTGTGTGGGGTTGATAGCAGCTGAACTCTGATTAGGAATGAACCTGTTTTTGAGTACGATCACTGGAATGCAGGGAGGGAAACAGCCAAACCTCTGTGCTTAGATGTCTCCAGAAAAAGAAGGTGTACCTTTCTAGATAACTTAGGTTGGGTAAAGACAATTCCTTGTCTCAGCTGCAGGGGTGATCTGCTAACAGCCCCTTGAAGCAATACCGCATCACCTTGTGATCTCTTCAGTCTTAGATTCTACACTTTTTCTAATTTAACAGGAAACAGAGTATGTATTTTTCATTGTGCCTGAACAACTAACTGTATGTTTAGTGAGGATTTAGCATTATGTTTCCCTGAGTCTGCTGGGGAGAATTTTCTGATTATCAGAACTGTGAACTGCCAGTAGCATAATTTTCCTAAGCACTTGAAGAGCAGTGTTCTTATGGTATTTCCGTGCCTGGAGATGAAAAGAGCACTGCCAATACCAACTGGTGCCAAAAGTGGTTAGAAAACAAATGAGTGATTTCCAGAATTATAATTTGGAAGTACCTTTCTGCATCTTTAAGCATATCTTTTAAAGCCTGATGCCAAGTGACTTCAGCACCTAATTCTGCCATGGAAAGCACTACTATCAGTTAGGAACTGCTGCGAGTCAAACATAGGCACAATGAAAATGGGGCTATTAGGCAAGGTCTTTGACTCTGGTGACTGTGCAAGACTAGTAATTTCAGCTTGCTGTTACTCACTGGGTTGCCAGCAGTAGTAGCTCAGCAGATGCCCCAGTGGCAGCTGAGGTGCCTCTGCTGCTTGGAGGGACAGGAGCTCCAACAAGCACCCAAACAGCAAGTTGTCATTGCTCCTGAGCCCCAGAGAGCTCCCACTGGGACTCTTCTAGAAGACATGGATGCTCCTCAACAATAAAGCTGTACCCTTAATTCATTTACTTGCTTTTCATTCTTTATTTTTCTTAACTCACCTTCTATAAAAATGTCATTCCTAGCTTTTTTTGCACAAGGTTTGGCTCAAAGTTAGGCATATGACGTGTTTATGTTTCATATGTGTAGAACAGATAGGAAGATCAGCCAGGGAAAGGACTCATGGCTATTACTTGACATCTTGCAACACAGTAATATATCAATGAATCATTCAACCAACTAATAATAGCAGGTAAGGGAAAAGCAGAAAGATTTACTCACTTCTATGTGTTATGCAAAATGAAAAACTAGTTCACAAGAAATAGTCTGTGGAATTGTGTCCTGTATTCTTGAAATATTTATATGCTGTAAATACGATTGACAATTAAACGATTCATACTTTAAAGGCAAATGCTCGATTTAATTCAAAGAACTCCTGATTTTTTTTTCTTAAAGATAAGCAATAATTTATTTCTCTTTCATCTTCACAATTATCACATACTGCCCAGCTACATGACCAATGGCACTACATAACACAAGAGAATTGCCCACTTACACTTTACTTGGACAAATACAATTGCAATTTACAGACTAAAAGTACTGTACAAAGTGTAGTTGGAAAAATGTCAGTCTTATCTATATGATGGGATGTGACATATGATTTATAAACAGATTCAATCTAAGATGTAAAACTTTAAAACTTATTAAGCCAAGGATACAGTATAAAGCATTTTGTTTTGGTATTGTATTGTTGCTAAAGTAGAAAAAGCAAAGTTAGAGAAATAAATCCTGATCTTAAGTTACAGGATATGTATAAGGTTAAGAAATTAATTGGCTTCTCCACTTGTTTTTGCTTTGCCTTTTTTTTCTTTTTTTTTTTTCCTACAAACCAATTAATATGAATATATTGCAGGATAAAGAAAGACTGCCAGATAAAGAAGGTACTGTTATATGAAAAACAAATGAAAAATTACCAGGTAATTTTGCTTACAAAAAGATCAAACTATAAACAGTCACAAAATATATAAAAATGCCACATTGAACGAGGCAATCGTACTCTACCTAAACTGGTAGTATACTCTGTGAAAGAAGTTGCGTTCATACAGTAGTAACTGATAAAAAGGCATTGTGCACTCTTGTGCCATCTGGGGATTTAGCACCATGTGTCATCAGTTCTTGGATTGTCATCCAGTTGTCCAAGATTTTCTTGTTTCTCTTTTTCATCATCTTTTTGTGACTCAGTTCAATAATGTTGATTTCCTTTTTGCCCTCGCTGCCACTCTGTGGACTTTCCTTAAGACACTCCAGCCTGCTCCTCATCATGAACTCCCTCCGCCTCCTCTGCTCCTTAGCTCGCACCAAATGCTGCTTCCGCTCTTCTTTGCTCCAGTAGCGACCCATCTTCATCTCACTCATCGTGTCATCATCTGTCGTCATCCCACTGCGCTCCTCTTTAATTTTTAAGGCACGTTCCTTCAGGATTCTGTCTCGAACTGGTCTCTTTGTGATGTACCTTGTCCCATCACTCCTTATTTTCACTTTCCATTCCATCTTGGGCTCTGCACACTTCTGTGAGTCTTTGCACATGCTCACCAGGCTGAGCTGGCTTTGGGCGTACTCCACAGCAGACTTCTGCTGGATCAGTTGCATATAGCTTTGATAATGCTTTGCATGAGCAGGTATATTCCCATACCTATAAGAAGAACTGTGATATGGAGACAAGTAGGGAATGTGCTCACTGCCCTGCCTTTCCTGGTCTGTGAATTTGCTGCTTTCTGATGCCAGCATTGCATTCTCAGCAGCACTGTTTTGCTCAGTGGGTTTGGTTTTGGCTGAGGTTGTTTCCCTGTTGCTTTGTCCTGAGGATGACTGATTAGCCACGATTGTGCTTCTCAGGTTTTTCCTGTTGGTTATGCTAATCATCCTCTGGAGAGAGTTATCAGGGGATCGCTCCACTGTCAGCGGAGTGCTCCTGCAACTTTCAGCTGTGTTGTACGCACTAGAGCTGTCCTTGTCAGACTTCTCAGGGTGCTCCATGATGTCATCCAGCTTGCCTCTTTGTACATCTATACTGGTGTTATAATTCCTGAAACCTTCATCATGTAAAGCCCAAATGTCTCCATATTGATCTCTCACCTTTTGGAGTCGGTGAGCTTGCATAATATTCTGGCATTCGAGTTCAATGTTCCTCAGCTCCTCATTGAGTAGCTGCAGCTCATGTTCCACTCCATCTTGTTCTCTTCTGTTGCACTCTATCATGCTGCTTGAGTAATACAGATCATACTCCCCGTGGTTGTGAATCTTGCACTTCAGTTCCAACAGCTGCCGAAACCTTTCACATTCCTCCTCTGGGTTTCCTATGAAATCGGATTCAATGTATTCCCCAGACACAAAGCTTTTATTGCACTGGAGTTCAACACCACCTAATGTATCCTGGCCGTGACCCAAATCCCGTTTGCTCTGCAGGGTAGCACTGTTCTGCTCCTCAGGTGCGTTTTCTAGCTCTGAGCTCTCATCATTACGGAGACTTTCATCTGTAGGTCCCACCCCACTGTCCTTCTCATGATTGTTGGATGATGAGGTTGCAGTGTCAGTAGTGCCATCCTCCTCTTCGTGTTTCTTTGGCTAAAAAAAATGAGCAAACCAAAATGATTATCAACTGCAGACTGTATTATAGGAGAATATTTTTCCAGATCTGTTTTGCTTAAACAGATGAGATTTGATTTAAGATGAATGAAAACAGATCTCTAAGCAGCAGTCCTACTGATGCTCAGCTTTTAAACATTTCAGAGTCATGATGTGATGGCCATACCAAGCAAAGTAGATGAATTACAGTACTAGTGACACAGCTTCTAAAGCCCAGAAAGAAACAATTCCCTAAGCCATCTCTTTGCAGTGCTTAAAGATAATGATCACCAGATGGTGTACTGTTTTTGATTCTGGATTATGGCCAGAGACTGGTGGAGATAAAATCTTCTCAAACTTGGGAAAGAGCTTCAGTACTGGTACCACTTCAAGCAAATAGTGCAAGCAGCCAATCAAACAATGACTAGTAAAACCTAAGAGGGCACAAAAAGACTACAGTTTCTTTTTTTAACCAGTGAACTTTTAGCTCCATGGAGATGGGCAGAGTTGACCTTGCAGAGAACTAGCCTGTTCTACTACATCCTCCACCACCCTCTTACAGTTCATGTATTCAGTAGCCTTTTTCTGAAAGAGTGTTGATTTTGAATTCTAGGATTTTGCTCAAATAGACCTCAATCTATTGCATCCCTGGAGACCATTTCTGTTCCATTGTTAGAGTTTATGTTCCTTAGAAATATAAACAAGTCTTTCACTGTTAAGTGTAGAACAACACTAAATGCTTTGCCAGGGACATAATGTCAAGCTTTTTGGCCGTTGATTCACACTCTACTCATTGTACCTCACCTATTTATATTCTCAACCTATTTATATTCTCATAGAACATGAGATAATACCTCTCTAAAGAGACAGACACTTTATTTTTCAAGTTGGATTAGCAAAGATTCATGCAGAGTGCAATTTATATGACCGAGTACCTAATTGTACATAGTACCAATCAAACGCCATGATGCTTTTGGAAAGTATAATTGCATAATTACATATAATGACAGTAATAATCAAGGGAGAAAAAAGGTACAGTGCACCCAGCGAAAGGAAACAAACTCAAAGAGGCCACTGTCGTAATTTCCTATTTATCTACTTGGACAGACAGTAAAGCAGGATGAAAATGTGTCTCCTGTCTCATCCCTTCTCCTCTCTTCATGTGCACCTCATGATCACACATCCTTCATCTAGCTTCCTTTCTTCAACTGTTAGGAAAAAATAATGGCCCAGTGTCATAAAATCAAAAATAACCTCCACCCCCAATTCAATATAAGAGTGGAATAAAACAAATAGTGAAAGAAACACCACCAGGAGAATTCAGTGTCTCTGTGAAACCAGTTAAAATTTCTGAAAAAGTGTTTCAGGAGATTTAGGTTTAATTTCATGTTTTTCTAGTTTACCTTCTCCAGGTGAGTGCTGCTACATATGCTATTCTAGTCCCTTTTCTCACCTGACTTGGAGCTGCTGCAGCTTATATTGACCTCTTCTGTCCACAAACCTTTCAGCAGAGAAGTGACTCCAGTTTGCTTCACCTACACTGCACCCCAGGCACTGCACTGTGCAACCCATGTTTCTCACTGCTCGGGAAAATATTTAACTACTGACAGGAGGGAGAAGATCTCTACCAGACAATGGGAGGGCAGTGCTGCAGAACAGTCAGGAATTTGGGTGCCTGGCCCAAATGCAGGCCTCCATTCATACCAAATGAGGAGGGCCAGGATCTGCTCTCTGGCCCTGAGGGTGAGGGACATAGCACAATTTGCATCTATATGATTAAAACTCCAAAAAGAGATGGCTTACCCACAATGTGTTAGCACAGTTACACACCCTACAGGAGCTGAGCTCCATGATACTTCCTCTGATGTCTCCAGAATGGTGCTATACCACCAAAGCATGTATTTGAGCACTTCTGAAAAAAACTGTTTTATGACACTATTTGTATAGGTGTTTGAAACAGACTTATAGTTTGATCTCATGCAGTCAACCCTTTCAGAATTGGTGGCTCTTGTTTTCCATATCACTTGCATCAATAATTTAGACTTTGCTCCTTCAACTTCCACTTGATTTAAACTGACTGAATGTAATACACTGCTATCTAGTCATGTTACACTGTCCGGAATTAATATACAGACAAAAAAGGTGTAAACAAAGCAAAGTGATCTTTCCAGTGTAACAGAAACCAGATGGGTGGGATTGATCTGATGAAATAAAAGTGACTGTAGTACAGGCATCTGAATGTCAGGTAGTCACTATGGGTTCCCCTCCTGGTCAGCAAGAAGAAAGTGCCTATACAATCAGATTCTTCTTAAATTAAAGCAGACATCCATATCACAACAAATCTTTCCCCAGGATATGAATACTTCCATATAATTAAATTAAGAAAATTAAAAGTAATAGAGATATTTATTGTACTGCATGTTTGTGAGACATATTTTATTAAAAAATCCACTGTGAGTCAAGTCAGGTAGTCCCTGGAATTTGTCCTGGACTTTACATGCTTGCCAGAGCTCCTAAACATGTGCAGACTGAGCAATTTTTTACAACATGGAATTATTTTAAATTTATTTTGAAAGTTAGCAAGCCTAATTCCAGGTTAGAAAACAAGAGAGTCCACAATTGTCATTATGTTTCTTTTTCCAGTGTTATCTATTTTGCACAAACTGTTTGTTTTCAAACATACATTGTCAATCTCTTCTACAATTACTGTTTTGAAATGCCAAAGGGCTCCTTAGGCCTCATCTTTACAGCAAAAACTCAGATAATGAGAAGGCAAATCCAGCAGTGCGTACAAGCAAGCAATAAATGAACCTCAAAAGATTCTGCATTTCAGCTCCAGCAAGCATTCATGCCTATAAAATGGATAATCTTGCAGGAATTCAGACACTGTTCTATTCTCATTTTATCACCTGTGATATATATTGGGATTCAAAACCAAGAATGCTACTAAACTCTGAAGGCAGTAAGATTCAGTTGAAGGATGTGACAAACAGAGCTGCTGCTGGGATCTCTAGTCATCTCTGGGAGTGAGAGCAAGGCTGGCCACGGGGAGAGGAATCTCCACAGACAGGCCAACCGCTCCAGCCATGAGGGAGATTTGGAATTGATTTCACTGCTGCACTAAAAGGCCTCTCTAACAAAAAAAAGGATTTTCCCCCAGATATTTTCACTGTATTTCAGCTGTGAATGAAATAGAATGATTTTTTTTTTAAATCCTATTCTCTCTCTTCTTAATAGGTTTTGATATATTCCATGACACCAATAAGAATTTCTGCATGGCAAGTGTATGGTATTCTTCTGAAAATTATCTCTGCTGCACAAAGAAACATGATGTTGTAAAGGGGAAGGAACACAATGAATTATAAAAAATGGAGAATTACATCTTTCCTCAAGGTTTATTGGACTATTCCATACAGAGAAGATACAATTCTTGATTGAATTCTATAGAGTGGGTCAAAAACACACAGAAAAGATATGACTATCTACTTGATTCTTCCATTATAAATGGTACCAAACTTTCCTGTGACAGCTCACATTAAATGTTAAAATGGCATTCTGTAAAACAGGCTCGTTTTTGGAAGAATATTCTGATATAGACTGTATTCATTCTGCAGCTCTAAAATTCATGATGACAGATGATTATGAAGCCAGAGGACTAAGTTTTTGTTCACAAAAATCAAGGCTGGTCTTCACAGCCATCCAGGGATCTTGAAGATATTCAAATTGGCCACTGGCATCTGCAACAAGAGCAGTTTCATAGCTCCGATGGATTGTGTGATTCCCCTCAGGAAACTGCTAGATTTCCCAGCCTAACACAGAGTAAAGAATCAGTTTTCTGACTTGACAACTCACTACGTAGAGTCTAGAGAGGCAGCAGCTGTCACAAATTACTGATGCCCCATTACACACCAAGCTGCATTTAGTTGATTCAATTACTCATAAGAAGGGCAAAGAAGTGTCTGGTTGTCCTAGAATGACTTCAAGCAACCCAATGTCAAATACTGACAGAGCACAAGTGACCAAAATGTGTTTCAAGGGTAGGGCTCTTTTACAGTAATATCACATCTCAATAGGGGAAAAAAATATCCTCGGTAAAAGATCCCAATGGAAAAGAAACAATCTCAGTGGGTTCTGTGAAACCACTTCACAGAACACCACTGTTTAATAGTTAACACTATCCAAAACTCAAAATCAGTGAAAAAGCCAAAGCTTGATTAAGAACTTTGCAGTGGAAGATCATAACTATGAAGTCATTTCAGAGGTCCAAACATGTCATGTTAGGGTCTAGTAGGAGTTTGTAGACAGACTTGTTCTAGAATTTCTACCGAAAACAGGGGTTTATGTGAAAATGTTGCCATGAAAATGACTTTGCTTTGCAAAGAAAGTGTTCTTTCTGACAGGAAACCTTTTGCTATGCAAAATAAAATTTTGGTTAAAACAATAAAAAAGATGTCAAATATCAGTTCAAAGTAGGTAGCAGTGCAGCAGTTAACACATTTAACCCGGGAAACTGAGGCTTGGCTCACTGCTTGGAAGAGAGAGTCACAGCTAAAAGGCTGCTATAAATCCTGTTGCAAAGTTCCTTCACCTCTGACCCTGGAGTTATTCCACTTCGTGTAAATAATTAAATGCTTATAAGATCAAAGATTTGTAATCTGATCTTTCATACTCCAGATAATTGACTTACTTATTCTGTCACTGTCTCTGTTTCAATGAATATATTTCATTTATGCACAGTGAATAGCTTTAATAGGAGCTATCACCTACTCATTAGACCAGCATCAGTGCTGCAGCAGAGGTCAGAAGGGAACAGAGTAGATGCACATTCAGGCCCCCAGCGTGGACCAGGCAGTGATGCACCTGAAGCTGAATAAGCTCCCTAGTTTCCAGAAGAACTGATATGGCATCACCTTGAATATTGTGCGCAGTTTTGGGTACCACAATATAGGAAAGACATTAAGCTGTTAGAGAGCATCCAAAGGAGGGCAACGAAGATGGTGGGTGAAGGGCCTTGAGGGGAACCTGTATGAGGAGCTGTTGAGGTCACTTGGTCTGTTCAGCCTGGAGAAGAGGAGACTGAGGGGAGACCTCACTGAAGTCTACAGCTTCCTCGTGAGGGAAAGAAGAGGGGCAGACACTGATCTCTTCTCTGTGGTGACCAGTGACAGGAACCAAGGGAACGGTCTGAAATTGTGTGGTGTACTAAGAAGTGTCAGAGGAGGTTTAGGTTGGATACTAGAAAAAGGTTTTTCACCCAGAGGTGATTGCATGCTGGAACAGGCTCCCCATGGAAGTGATCACAGCACCAAGCCTGACAGAGTTTAAGAAGCATTTGGACGATACTCTCAGGCACATGGTGTGACTCTTGGGAACGGTTCTGTGCAGGCCCAGAAGTTGGACTCGATGATCCTTGTGGGTCCCTTCCAACTCATCACATTCTGCGATTCTGTAATTCTGTGAAGAAGAAAGGCTGTCACAGTCTTTCTCTCCCTCTTCACTTCAAAGACAAATGTCTCAGGCTGTTTCCGAGCAATTCAGAATGGGGAAAAAAATTGTAAGTCACAAAGTTCTGTGGGTGGTAAAATAGTTTCTTCCCAGCTGCAGAATTAAGAAGTTGGCTTTTATATCTTTGGCTCCACACAGATGTGCATGCTGACAGACCATCTGATTCAGGAGTGGATACTTACACTTTTCACAACAAAGTACAACTGACAAGATTCCTTGATGAAACTGTATGGCATCTTTGCCTCAGTCACACTGCCTACAGAACATATGGGCAGGTAAAAGTCAGGATAGCAGCAAGCTGAGACTATGCTAACAATATGCTTATTTGACTCCATTAACAAAACAAATGTCGAGCTGTGTGCTGTTGGTGTAAGAAAAATACACTTTCATTACAAAAACACCTGTTGTTTATTTTAAACACCTCTTCTGTCTTGTTTTGCAAGCTCTCTGGTGCAAGGCTGGCTAGGAGCACCTATCTCAGCTTGAAACTCTAAGTGCTACACTGATAAAATTAATTAAAAAAAATTGAAATAAAGTATAACATCATAAACCCCAAGCACTTCAGAATTAAAGAAGGAAAGCAATATTATTCCAAGTGTTCAGAGAAAATGTGAAATCTGCACTTATCACACTCTCTTAAATTGTTTGCTAACTTGCCATACTAGGCCTAAGCATCTATTGTTCTCTTTTCCCTTATCTACAGCATGCTGCAGTTCACAGCATTTTAGAGACAGAACTCTATCGAAGCTTTTGACTCCATTTTACAGCATACTGTTTCACTCTCTATTAATAAAAAAGTATTCCTAGAAAATTTCAAATGATATGTTTAGTAGCAGTCCTACCTGCTCCACCTCATTGGCTGTGTACTGCATCGCTTCATTATGCTGCTCTTCCAACATTTCCAAGTTTAACTCCTCTAAGAATTCATTCCTTTCATCATCCAGCCACCCTTCCTCCAGCTGCAAAGAATACATTAGTACATTATTTTATGTTAGCAAGGACACATGCTAAAATAGAGCAAACCCAGATGGCAATGCTCGACTATTTCTTTTTATCCTAATGATTCTCTTCAGAAAGCCAGGCGGAAGGAGTTCGCGTTTCAAAAAAAGGAGAAAAAGAAGGGTAAAAAAATGGGACTCTTATGCCTTTTATCCTTTCGTAAAACAGTATGACTGATTTTCTCTCATAATGAAGGAGACTGCATAGCACAGACATTATTTCCTTTCAAAAGGTATGAAAGGCGCAGCGCATAATCCTGAAGCTGTCATGTTCATTACCACTGAGAGCCTTCGCACTGAAAGAGTGGCAATGTTACTAATAGGGCCAGGAGGCAACCAGGCTCTTTTCTCTAACAACCTCCATCCCAGTGCTGTGCCCTGCTGCCACCACCTCAATAGAAACCTTATGCTGTATTTCTGTCACCATTTCCCCATTGATCTTCCAGGTAAACAAATAAAGAGAGCAGGGTGACAGAAAGATGTGGTGACTTGAAGGGAGGCAATTTTTGTTCTCCCGATATGTCTGGAAGCAAGGCTTATCAGTTTGGTTTGGGTTTTTTTCCCTGAGCGTAAGGTAATACTTTAACATTTGGTGAAGACAGTATTGCGAAAGGACAGAAGGGGATGCTATATTTTCTGTCAAGTGTGTATATCCACCTCCTGCACCCATTTTACACCCTTCACATCTTTCTAAACGATAAAACAGGTACCCTGGCCTAAAATGTTATTCTCTCCATTTTTTTCATTATGTACATGTGTACACATGGTGCACATCCATTTGTATCTGCAATCCCTTGTCAGATGGCACACTGCATTGAAAAACACTGGCCAATGGCACCACCTATAATGACAAGATTGTAGCAGAAGGAAACACTTATTGTTTTGTTGTTGATGAAGGAACCAGAGGATGACGGTGAGAAAAACATGCCAGGAGGGAAAATCCTCAGCATTAGACAAATGAAATACTACGAGCCACTCATGTCCCAGGACAGCAAGAGCAATGTGGCACAGGTCAATACCTACAGCAAAAGTACCCCTGCCTCAAAGCCAGAATAGCTCTGGCAACAGATGTCAGTCAGAAAAGTTACACCAAGCCAGCAAGTAAGTAGTCCCAAGCTACAAAAGGATTGACTGATGCTGTGCAGTACTTCTAACTGAATATGGGCAGGAAACCACTGTTTCTTTCACAAACTCTGATATGGTTTTGCCCATGTCAGTGAACTCTTTCATCTCAGAAAGAACATAAGCCTTTCACCATATCCTTTGCCAAAGCCAGACTCCTACAGTTTGAGATTAGGAGGAGACTGTTTTTCTTGTTGTCCTTAATGGGACTTCCAAACCATTCTATGAAACATCTGGTACTGGCCACTAGTTTTGTTTACTTCTCTTGTTTATTTTTTTTTCCCCAAGGAAAGCAGGAACACAGCCTTCCTCTACCATAAATGATGTAGTTTAGTTTCCCTCATTTGAGGAAATTGCGGAGATTAACAAATCTGGAGGATGAAAGTTGAATCTCACTCGAGCTAATCTGCTGCTTTGATTGTGGCAGACCCAGTATCTAACTAATGAGAATGCTTATGTTATGTTACAGTTTTCAGAATAAAACTAATACATGGCTTAGCATAGATGTGTAATACAAACACTCTGTACACATACACATAACAGAATTTGTGTGTTGTGTGCTCCTCTGGTGTTCTGTCTCAAAACTTAATTATTCATCAGTATTCACTGCACAAATACATGGTCAGAGAGGTTTTCTTCTCTGTTACCAAAAGAATGTGCTCCGCAGTCACCCTTCAAGACTGAATATTGCCATTACCATTTTCTACCTAGAAATGAAAGCCTGCTTAATCCTGTTGTCTTTTGCCAGAGTCAAAGCAACACAACTAGCAGAAATGAGTTGACAGCCTGATCTCTGACAAACTCTGGCTTTTCCCTAAGTTTTGTATGAGTATATTCTTATAATATATAAACTAAACAAAAAAATCCAACACTGAAGGCCCAAACCTAAACCAAAGCCCATTTTATAATTTGTAAAGGAGCATTCATATGGGAAGATACTTTGGTACAGGTAAGTAATCCCTTAATTCAGATAGATGTAACTTCTTCATGTTAACTAGTCTAAACAAATACAGAGAATGAACTTTCCCATGACAGGTATTTTATAAGTGGGTGGGTTTCCGTTTCCTACTGAAAAACAGTAAGTATAATGCTGAAAAAACTCTTTCAAAAGTTCTGCAATTGAGGACTGTAATTTTACAATATAAAGTGAGGCATGGCTTTTTTTTCTGTGCTTTGTCCCCAGTTTCACAGGAATAGTTTAGATTCTTGAAAAACATAAAGGAAATGAATGATGAAATTGTGAATTTTTTATAACTGGTGTATTCAAGTAGAGTCCAAGTGGCAGTGAATTATACTTAATTTAATTTATACAGCGTATGCAGCTAGTGAGACAGAATATCAGAATAACAGAATACAAAGAGAAGTACGAACAGTAGTCTTCTACCACTCTACCTCTCCTTTAGTCTGATGATGAATCTAACATGATCATCTTGCAATGATATTAAAAATTTTTGGCATGGCAAGATTCTTGACATTGGCATAACCTAATTTTTAAAACCATAAAAATGTTTCTAAAAGCTTTTGAAAATGCACTTCCCAGGATGCAAGCGTGTTTTTGTGACCAAAATGCTTTGAAACCAATTTCATTCCTGTTTGTTGAATGGTATTATAGTGAAAGTCCCATAATTGCTACATAAACAAATCATTTACATGCCTGCTTATAAGCCCATAGCATAAAAAGACACCTCCCCAATGACAAAGTACAGCTTTGTGTAAGTTCATATAAAATATAAAGTTCACATAAAAGATAAACTTGATAAAGGCAAGTATGGGAAATTTATCCTATGAATAAATCAGAACCATCTAATGAGTAATGCGTACTTTTCAAGTTCTACTTCATGTTTTACTAATACCATATTAGTGCTGCCAGCTTTACTTATATACCTGCTTACTCTGCTGGAAAAGAAATTGCTTAGTTTGGGGAAAACAAGCCCTAGTAATATCATTTTATTTTCTTTGCTGGCTAAACAGGGGGAAAGCTCCACAATTATCTGTTTGCTCCTTTTGTCAGTAACTTTGGCAATCCCATTTCTTGTCAGTTCATTAGTTACAGTGACAGTGAATGCATGGTATAACCCAGGTTCTGGCTCAGTGCATCTATTTAGTCTAACCTGTATCTCTGGTCTTGCAACCAGCAATACAATTTTCTTGCATTCTTCACTGGAGAGCAATGCCACTGCCTCTTCACGATTCTGGACATCTTGGCCATTTATCTAGAAAACAAATGAACGTGGCACATTAGTTTCTATTTCCACAAAGCAACGCACAATAAAGGGCAGATATCAGCTCATTTGTGCTGAATGTATGGACAATGAAAATTGTGCAATGGGCTCATCTTCAGTCCCTCAGTGGTAAGTGCCTTCACTCAATTATGCGCTTACTGTAAGAGCTGTATTGATCGTTGAAGGATGGTGGACATCAGAGGAAGCAGTTATGTTCATAAATGTCCAACCTGCGCCCTGGTAACATACATCTAGCAACACAATTAACCAGCCCCTGACAGGTGACGTTCATCTTTCTCCGTTCAGAGTAATGGAAGTGTCACTCTGAGATAATAGTGCTGGTGGAAGCAAGACTGGTAATGCTACAGCTGAAATCAGTCACACTGTATGCTGGTAGAGAGCCAATTAGAGAGCTACAGTATTATCTCTTACCAGGCAATACTTACAGGCCACTGCTTATGGCTGCTCCATTTAATCATTTCATATTTGTGTGGACAGCTTAGTAGACAGAACCACACAAAACATATGTATCCCCCTTACAAGGGGATAATCAAAATAAAAGTGGTTCTTCAATGAGACTGTGCTTTTCTTGCTATCTTTCTCCTATTCTGTCACTCCATTAAAACAACCACATCCATGACTATATGGTAAAAAACACAATTTGCATTGTCCAAAATAAAAATCTCATTTCCCATATGCATTTGGCTTTGTCCAATTCACAGCACAAGAAATGGATTATTCTCATTATGGCAACAAAACTTCAAAAATTTGATATATTTGAAAGAGGGTGAAAACAAAACTGGAAGGCAGAAGGATCTGAATATTCATGAGAAAAAAAAAAGTCTTTGAAATCAAAGTAGCATGAACTTCCCATTGAAAATGAAAGACAAAGTTGCATTTCTGTATATATGTTTGGCCTGGAAGCCCTGACTCAAAAATACAGCTTTAATTCAGATTAAAGAAAACTTCAGTGCACCCTGATGACCTAACTGGCAATGAATTAAATGTCTGAGACACTTCAAAGCTTACATGACAGGCTAGCTGTGGTCTCTGGAGACCAGACAACCCAACACAGAGCTGCCCTAACTAACCTAAAGTGATGCAGCCACAGAATGGTCCAGGAGCAGATTTCCAGCTTGTGCAAAACATTCCCAGCCATGGTGGCTGCTCCAGTGACTCCCATCCACTGAGGAACTGCTCCCTGTGGACTGCAGAGGGGGCAGCCAGGCTGTCCCCATGCTACCTGGAGGTGCCCCCCCCACCTCATCTGTACCATTATGGGGAACGGACAGGACTTAGGCCTGCCCCATGGCATCTGACCCCGTTGGACAACACTTAACCTGGAGGTTCACAGCTAAAAATAGCAGAAGTTTAGACAAGTTCCACCAGGACTGTCCTTATAAGACCCTTCCCTCAACTTTTTAACATTTCATGTAAAATACTCAGGCAGTTTTCATGTCCTTAAAGAGACTGTGAAGCTTGGCAGTTTCTGAGAATGAGAAGGGAGCAGTTAACAGACTCAAAAATGAGAGGAAACCTGCTGCAATTTTGTGAGGAATACACAAAGCAGAGCATCCCCCTACAGCCTTAACCAATGCCACCTGCCACACACAGAAAGTGCCCCCATGCTCAGGGATCCATCTCTCTCCCAGCATCAGTGTAATCCCCCCCATAATGGCACTGTCACCTTCTATTTCACTGAGTTATCTCATCAATAAGAGTAGATAGAGGGTCAATGTGTTTTCAGATATGAAAGTAAACCCCACATAACTCTCTGGTGTTAACTTTAATGATCAAACTCATAGCTATATATCAGCACTGACATTAAAGTAATGCTCCAGTCCACAAGAGGATGGCAGAATTATCTATGTTTTCTCTCACCCCTAGAGTCTTTACTCAAAATTGAAATGAATTTCATTAAGAACTGAAGAACATTCACCTGACCTGCTGTTGGCTGCCCACCCAGAAACTTTACAAAGCAAGGAAAAAAGCAGAAAATGGACCTACTCTCTGTTTCCTTATTCTGAACATACATAAAGTAGGAATGAAAGTTGGTTTTACTCAGTTGAATAAAAAGGGGTGTTTTTCCAATTTTTGAAAGTTAAAAATACCCTTATATCCTGCTTGCTTTCTTCTGTAGGTATTTTACAGAAAGACACAGAAGGCAGTGCCCTGACTTCTCTGCTAGGTGCACTCCATGGTGTGGTCCCTTCGCCCCAAGTCCTGCTGAGGACCTCACTTCCCTCACACCATGGCATCTGTGTCTTCTGGGGGAGAACATCATCTTGTGAACATTTTTAAATTACCAACCACAGAGAGAATAAAGCAGCAGCCTCTGAGTGAGCCCTGACATTAAAATCTGATTTATTATTTCCTCTCCAGAAAATGGGCCACTTTGGTAAGCCAGTTAGTAGACTATGTTGTGTAGCTATACTCCAAAAGCCAATGTAAGCTGTATCAGGCTAAGAGATACATGTACAGGTTTCAGCAAAGACATTTCCTGCAGAAATTAAAAGATGGGAAGGAACAGACTGATCTTGTGTCAGCCTGAAAGTTCATGTGTTAATGAAGGGTAATTATAGAACATATTACAGAAAAGCAACCTGTCATCATCAGGAGCTACTTCTGGGGTGTCAGTGAAAGAAGGTCAAAATACAAGGGAAATGAACTTGGAACCTGAATTAGAATGCTATAATACTGCAAAGAGCTTCCAGTCTAGTGATTTCTTGGTAGCATTTTGTGATTTTGCACTCCAGCAAAAAATGCACTGTCCACTGTCGGTTGAAAACACTGCCATTCTAGGTACTTCCCTCTCTGCACAGGTGTACTTCCCTCCTCCAGAGCCAGGAGCCAGCTACCCTCACCCATGGGGGCTTCACTGTATCACAGAAAACTATCTTCAGGGCAGCTTTTTAAGTGAGCAGAACAACAGAAATGAAGGGGGGAAAAAAGCCAAGATAGTGGACTAGAAAAGAATTCAGAAAAGCAATGTTTTATTGGGGGAAGAAAGAAAATATTAATAAAAGCTTAATAAAACCCCTCCTCAAGTATGTTCAGGATCATCCTTCTCTAAACAGCACATTTTTTGTATGAAAATTCTTATCATCTATGCTCAGCGTAAGTGAGTTTTACCCAAATTTATGTGGCTGGTGAATGATCAGCAAGTCTCTGACACTCTTATTTACGTCCGCAGGATCCTGTTTAGAATTTGACACTGAGATGAACACAGTGAAAATGAGATTTTCTAATAAACAAGGAAAAAAAGACATGGGATGTAAGTGCATGAGCCAGAACGAGTTTGTCAGTCTCATTTTTCAGTACACGCACTCTAGCTCCCAGCTATTGTGTTAAAAAACAGACAGACACGGATTTTCTCATCGATCACAGTAACAAAGAGAACTACCTTCCCTCATTAACAGTCCACAGAGAAGATGGCACTACATGTTTGTCTGAAGAAAGAGTTTAAGGAAGAGTCTATTGTCACATACTTGCAAAATGCGGTCTCCCTCACGGATCCGTCCATCTCTGGCAGCAATGCTATTTGGATCAACCTGCGCAAGACGATATACAGTAACTGAACATGAAAAGATTTTTATGGGAAATTGCAACAGTTGCACAATTGCATGATTTGAAAAAGTACCATTTTTACACCATACAGAGGCGGTCTGAAGTCTCCTTTAGAGTCACATGAACTCAACAGTTCTTTAAATGATTGCGTAAGCTTGTTTCAGATAAAAGATCTCAAGGCAGAAAGGGTTGGGAGCATATGATTTTCACATTAATACTTTCCTATGCCACTCTCAGGCATTAACCTTCAACTGTCAGAACATTAAAAATTAATGACAGAGACCCTTTTCTGTGGAAGTTCGCTATGGACTGAGGTGCTTCTTCATCAGTTGATACCTCTATACAAATTGACCTGTCTTTGGGAAAAGAGCATGATTCTTTTTCTTCCATGGAAACTTTTATTCATAAATTATTACCTCAGTAATCAATCTGTTATTTCCTCTGGAATTTTTCAGTTTGTGAAGAAACAATAAAAAACCACAAAGAATCCATATTGTATAGATCACTCACAGGTCCTGTGTATCATTCCTAGTCTAAACCAGTTAATTTTAAGATAGCTTAACCTAAATAGATGTTTAGGGCTCCACTGATAGTTTATCAAAGTCACTACAGCTCATCCCTGAGCAATGACCTACTGTTTGTTGCAGGGCAATTCAATCTATCACCTTTCATTTGATGGTTATCTTAAATCATTTATTTTGTCACATCACGCCATAAGCTATTTTTTCAAATGAAACATTTGAGTTGAGCATTTGGTTCACAGGTTGCATCTTCTCTATCTCAGATACTATTTTCCTCTGTGCATTGTTAAAGGAAAAAAATGAATCTGAAGTGCTTAATCAAGTACAAAAGACAATGTAATTACATTCACTTTCAAAGGTCTGAGAAAATTTTATAATGTAGGAAAACCCAAATGTTTTAGATATAATCCTGGAGTGTATTAAGAGATTCCTGAACTTTCTTTGCCCTCACAAGGTCAAACAGACACCAACAGCAGTGCTTATATAACTGGTGGAAGATATATTCTTGTGTAATTTATATTAATCCCTCATCCTTGTTCCAAGGCTGTGCTTTTAAGCTTCTTTGACATTGCTACTGGCCTGTGAATATGCAATCTTGCTTTCATCTGCATTCACTGATACATAGGAGAATTGTCTTCACTGATCCTCTCTGTCCATGGATTTCACTCAGAATTTAGAATCACAGTATCATATAATTTGTCAAGTTGAGAAGGGACCCATAAGGATCATTAAGTCCAACAACCCACTCCTCACACGACCACCTAAAACGAAAACATATGACTAAAAGCATCATCCAGTTGCTCCTTGAACACTATGCTGTGAGCACTTCCCTGGGGAGCCTGCTCCAGGAACCAACAACTCTTTTTAGTGAAGAACCTTTTCAGAATGTTCAAATTTGGTTCAACATGTCAAAGAAGCGCAACAAATTAGGATCACAGTTCATGCAGAAAAATCACCAGTGAGCTTGGACTCAGCAGTGACCTTGGACTCACAAGAGTTCTTCTCTACCCAGAAAAAAAAAGCCTTTTTGACTGGCTGGAGACTCAAAGGAGACAGGGTTCCTGGAAGTCTTGTGGGCTGACACTGGGAAACACTAACACCCTGTGCTGGGTGCCACGTTTTGTGAGTAAAGCAAATGAAAGCCTGAGTATCCAGCATTCTATTTTTTGTTTTTCCAACATATTCATCTCCCAAGCTACTCTCTCCACCCATGTGTGGTATGTCTGTGTACCTCAACTGTAACAAACCCAAAAATATGACAATAACGATTGACCACTGTTATGATTACCAAGGCTGTAGCAGGGGCAGAATGTAAGCAGGGTGCGGAGAAGGCACTTTTCTCCCTAAAAATTCTGCCTGATTTCCATCATAAGGGCACATTTCTTTCAAAATTCAGACCATGTTCAGAGTGCTTTTTACTTGCCTAACTATGATGTTGTAATAAAAAGCACTTACATTAAAGAAGCCCACCATTAATGACTACGCTACTTGGGCAACAGATAAACTGATAATATAAATGAATTGAGAGTGACACAAGCTGGTTACTGGCTGACACTTCTGCACTCTGGTCTCAGAGCACTTGCTTGCACATTCCCTGGTTAGCCCTTCACCATGAGCATCTTCCACACTCCTCCCCAATGTCACATCCTTACCTCACTGACATAGATTCCTGTGTCCTCCTCATCATCAGTTCTGTAACAGACAGTCAGCCCCAGCTTCTCCTGGCTGCCAATGCGGCACAGCTCCACCTCCTACAAGAAAATATACAGGCTTGTGTGGTGGCTCTTGCCAAGGGTGGAAAAAACTGCACAGCACAAGGGAGCACCAAGCCACTGAGATACTCATACTGCATGACCTATTCACACTGTTCAGTCTTAAGACACAATATTTAGTGTGCATCTCTGTAAGAGTAAATACCCTTTTTGCTGGAAGAGTTCACTTTGAGGAGACAGGCATTCGCTTAGGAAGTCTTTCTGCCTGGAAAGTACCTTTCCCAAGGGTGGTTAGACGGGTTTTTTAGTTCTTCCTTCTGCAATCCAGAGAGGGATGTGGGCTCTCTCTCTCTCTGGTATGGGAGGAGAGAGATACGATCATAGACGCGCTATGGGCCTCCACAGCCAGCAGGGAGAGCCAGGGTAAGGGGGCCAGCAATGATAAGTCCTGAAGAAGAACAGGAGGTGTGTCTTCCCCAGGCCCAGTGCTTTGCAGCCTGGTGCAGTTTTCCTTTTTAAGGTTTAGTATTCTCAATTTAGGAATAAATTTTCTTGAATTCCTTCCCTTGCCTGGCCTTCCAGGGGGTGCCTGTGTATTATCTTACTTCACAATCTTTAAGGGGGAAACTTTTCTGAGAATTAAGAAGGAAATTCCAGTACACAGCAGGTTCAAGCTATATAGAAACTGTTCAGTAACACATGTCAATATAACTGGGCATCAATTTTGTAGGTTTTTGACTTTTGAATAATAGAAGCTGGCTTGTAAGAGATTACACAGTCATTCTAGTCCCATCACACCAGCTATGTAGGATATGGAACAGACTGGCTACACATCAATCAATCCACCACACAAGTCAAGTGCCACTCCCTTCTAACAGCAATATAAGCCATAAAGCAAGAACACAACCTTTCATTAATTGCATAATTCCTTCCCTGGCCAGTTTAGTGCCATAGCCTCATTGCAGAAGCTGTTAGATAACAGAAGGATCCTTCATGGAACCTCCTGCGGAGCTGAACAGCCGTGGCATTTTCCTCGATTGTGAGATGATGCAGAAAACATATTCTTAGTGCCAGTTGTCCCAGTAGTGGCATCTTATGAAAAGTGCAAGTTTTAGGGCAGATGGCACAGTGATAACTACTACAGACACCCATCTGAATTGAGCATCTTTAGGGTTTCATAGGGGAACCATTCACAAAAAAATACAAAACTGCACTTGGTTTGAACACTGTGAAACAAACAATTGTAATAGAGCAGAACGAACCCAATAACACAGACTATTAGCTTTGTTGCAAATGGGAAACTTTAGCTGATATTTGTATTTAAAGGGAGGTCACCTGTCTGCAGGTGACACATGTATCTTAACAACTCCTGCTTCTGAGGCTGTGCAATAAAAGGAGACGAATTCATGCTTCAGTTCTCAGTCAGTGATACAGAGTTTGCTCCTCCCCATCCCCAGAGATGCCATGCTGACTAATGCACAAACAGCCCCAGGGTGTACATCAATGACTCCCCTGAGTTGTGAGGACCAGATGTCAAAATCCGACAACCTACAGATGAACCTGCACTTCACACACATGGGTTAGCCAATGAGCCTCATGACATTTTCATTTCAGCTGAACATCTTTCACAAAGTGCAGTGCTATGGTTCACTCCCCTACTCCCTCACCAACGTACAAATCTGCATGGGTTCACTACCTACACAAACCCTGTAAGCTACTCCCTGGACTTTGGACATTCAATGTATTAACAAAAACTAAGAAAACATAGGAAAAAAACCATGAAAGTTGTAGTATTCTTTAGTGTTTCTTAAAAATGGCAGCAGTTTTACATAGTGTGGTAAAGAGTGGAATTATTAACCAGTACACATCATACATTGAGTTTGAAAGAAGAAACACAGGACTGTGTTTTATTAGGGAAGACAATTGCAGTGACCTGATTTTGGCATTGGGAGCAAAATTATGTGTACTAGAGGGAGGCCTATTCAAAACCCATAATAATTGATGCCTCCATAGGGAAAGAACACTTGACTAGAACTGTAATATTAGGGAGAAATTACAGTAACAAAATGGCTTCAATTACAGCAACAAGGTATACTTTCAAGGAATAAAGAAGCCTGCAGTCCCTTGGAGGCCTATAAGGAAACCTAAATACACCATAAAGGACTGAAACTGGGACCTTTAAATCAAGGCAAATGAGGATCTGTGCACAAGCAGAAATCCATTGACTTTCATTGTCCTGCTGGCACAACCTCCTGTATCCCCACATTAAGGCTGGACAGGGGCCCCAAGGACTGCTCTGAACACAATTTCCTTGGATGGGAACAACCTTGAAGTTCTCATCGATGATTTGTCTCAAAATGTTACTACAAACCTGTACCAATGTCTCAGGCTGTAACCAAACTGATTCCTGCCAGTGCACTGGCTCAATGAGCAGAATACTTTAACCCTTTAGGGCATGAAAGAGCAAAGGAAAATGAGGATGATACTACATGCTTCCTGGGAGTCCAAGAGGTTTGCTAAAATTGCCTCTGGGAACCAGCTGATGACAAGTATCAGTGACTAACATCCTCTGAGTGGGATGCAACAGCCCTGGCTGCACACAGTGCCTGGGCTACCACAGCTTTCATTTCTCCATCCAGTAACACAGCTTAGAGTTGAGATCAGTACTCAGTATTCCTGGACTACCTCTTTCCTAAATGGCTATATGGGGCATAGTCCGATGACTGAGCATGGCTGTGGCTGCTTAGAAGCTGTAGATAACAAAGACCGGGACACTGGTACTTAGTGTGAAAGGCCAAATAACCTTTTCACATTTTTCAGTCTAGATGCAAGTACATACACAAGTAATATCTCTTTCAGCACGAGGGAGAAGTTGGATGAGGTCTCTTGCTTTGCATTGGCAGTCATTCCAGAAACTTGGCTTTTGCCCATGGCACATCTGCACTACTAACCTCATGGCATCTTCTTTTTTCACAAGAAATACAGTACATCCTGGTTACAAGCAAACAAACCAGGGCTGAGAAAACATCTTTTGAAAATTTAAATACACTTTGCATAAAATATTAAATTATCTCTCAGAGCAAAGGCCCACAAGTCTGATCTCTAAGTTTGTGTAACAAGCACATTTGAAACAACTTCAACAGAAGAGCAGCAACTGAGACAGTAGAGAATCTGGACCATCACAGTCAAATATATTTGACGTTGTATTTTGTGACAGATGCTTTTTTGTGTGTTTTTTTCCCACAGTATTACAGAATCACAAATACGCTGAGTTGGGAGGGACCCACAGGGATCATCCCTGCACAGGACCATTCCCAAGAGTCACATCATGTGCCTGAGAGTATTGTCCAAACACTTTTTGAACTCCCTCAAGCTTGGTGTTGTGACCACCTTCCTGGGGAGCCTGTCCCAGCACCCAAACACCTTCTGAGTGAAGAACCTTTTCCCAATACTAAACCTAAACCTCCACTGACACAACTCCAGGCCATTCCCTAAGGTCTTGTCACTGGTCAGCACAGAGAAGAGATCAGCACCTGCCCCTCCTCTTCCCCTCACAAGGAAGTTGTAACTGCAATGAGGAACCCCCTCAGTCTCCTCTTCTCCAGGCTGAACAGACCAAGTGACCTCAGCCACTCCTCATACAGCTTCCCTTGCAAGGCCCTTCACCACCTTCCTTGCCTTCCTTTAGACACCCTCTAATAGCTGAATACCTTTCCTATATTGTGGTACCGAAACGTGCACACAATATTCAAGGTGAGGATCCCTCAGTACAGAGCAGAGTGGAACAATCCCCTCTCTTGACCAGCTGGCAATGCTGTGCCTGATGCCTCCCAAGACACGATTGGTCCTCCTGGCTGCCAGGGCACTGCTGACATATATTCAACTTGCCATGGACCAGAACCCCAGGTCCCTTTCCGCAGCACTGGTTTTCAGCATCTCATTCCCCAGTTTGTATATACATCCATGGTTGCCCCATCCCAGGTGCAGAATCTGGCACTTTCCCTTGTTGGACTTCATATGGTTGATGATTGCCCAGCCCTCTAATTTGTCTCTCTCACTACTGGTTTTTAACAGAAGAAACTAAGTTTGGCAGTAGAACATTTTTAAGAATGTAATTTCCTTCTCTGAAATCCTTTTAGATACATGCACACAGGTAGATTTTCTCATTGGCTGTTGCCAATACGTATGTAGGCACTGAACTGTCGGTCTCAAAACTCAGTATTTTAAAAATCTACAAGAAACAATATTTGGAGATTCACGAATAGTGCTGACAGACAGATGGTGGGGGGAGAAGGACTGAAGAGAGAGCTCAGGAGATGACAGCCTCCCCCTCTTTTGGGCACATTGGGGGCAGCCGCCTCTCAACACGAAGAGTATTCTGCTGCCAAGTGACAGAAGTCAGTGCCAAATTGCTAACTCTTTGACTTGCTTCTTCTTTTTTCTATGTGGGCAGAACAAAAATTCAGTGCATTGCCACAGCAGAGATAATAGTTTAAAGTGTTTTGCCGTAAATTATTTTGTTAAAAGACAGACATGGAAACTAGAATAAAGTCCACCCCATCTTGAAAGACTTGGATGCCAATTTCCAAAGTAGCTGACTTGTTCAGATATGGGAAAAGAGAGCAAAAAGGTGCAGATCATCCTCCTGAAGGACTGAAACTGGTTATACTGGTCATCCTCTAAAGTGCTGGAGAAGTGGCTGTAGCCTGTGGCTCCCAACCAAAGGCCGATAATCTTCAATGATGAAACAGCAGTTAACCTTTTCCCTGAGCTATCAGCCTCTGGAGACATGAGACCAAACCGGGACTTGTCACCTCTTTGGGGAGGGAAGACTAGGTTACTACTGTAATTTCTCTCAAGTGTTAGAAGAGTAGATTGTAAACATCAGCAAGTGGGTTTTTGGCTTTCTAGAATTGCTGAAAAGAGGTTAAGCACTATTAATGGAGACCTTGTAAAAGTTAGCATCAACTTGCAGTTATAGTGGGTCTTTCTACCAAGAGCTACATTACACAGAGTAAAGCTGATGGCCTGGTACAAAAGAAGGTACCATGAACCCTTCCATGATCAATCTTAAACAGACTTGTAGGGAGAATTGACTTTTAGCTCTGAATTCTTCACATTTTCCCTCCACACACTGGAAAACAGATTATACCTGAAGAAGGAATTTGATAAAGTTTCTTCTCACTGCACACAGAATATGTTGACAAGAGGTATTCATCAGACAACCCTGTGCTGGAATAATTGTACACATGGAAAACTTACTCTGCCACATTTTGATTTGTTAACCGCTCTCCCAATCGTGTCTACTAAGACATGCACACCTTTGAATCCTTCCCCACATTCTGTCAGGATTAGCTACTCCCTGTTCAACACTGTTCACCCCATTTAAAGTGTGGCTGCGCTCTGTCCCACTGCCTGTCATTTGCTTCCACCTCCATTTGAACCATCCCACCTCAAAACCCCTCTCCACCAACAGAATCCTTCTGTCCTCATCTTCAAAAACTTAGTTCTCTCTTTCCCTGGGCTTGGTGATCTCGGAGGCCTCTCCCAACCCAGCTGATTCTATGATTCTTTGTTTTGCCCCCTTGCACTTCCATGTGAAGAGAAGTTTCTGTATGGGTAGGAAACAAGGCAAACAAGAAATTAGAGCTCAACACAAATCAGTTGCAATAAACAGCAAGATACTATCTTCCCAAGGTAGGAGACTTTCAAAGCCCAAACAAGAGCTTCCAGTGTTTAGAGGCAACTGGGTGGCTTTGAAAATCATAATAAACTTGAAATCTAATGTGTCCCTTGCACTGGAACTTCTAAGGAATGGTTCACAGAAGCCTTAACACTCTCTGTGTTAATATTATTTTTGTTGAATTTGACCTATCATATTCACAGAGTTAGTGAAGACATTGAATGAAATCTTTGCAGGGAACTGTAACTCCTGGGCGGCTCTAGTGCAATGGAGGTTTAATGAGAAAAACACTGCTCCAGCTCGAAAGGGTTTAGTGTCCAGTTGCTAGATAGTATAATGTTGTCTCATCTCATTCCATGTCCATTTTGCCTTTTTGTCCACTAATGACTTGCCATGAAATATAAGAAGACTAGTTTGATGTATGTACTGTAGGCTAGTATAACTAACTAAAGGTAATCAGTTATTGAACATTATTTTACAGTATGAAAAAGGTAAACTCTACACTTGGCCATCTCATGTCCAAAGATATGTCTAGGACTGGCAGTCTCCTGAGACTATGCTGACAAGGAGACTTGCCAACCCCCTTAGCAATTTATTGGTGTGTGAAAACACAGTGACCCATTTCCAGAATGGAAACCTTTAATAAGGAATGAGGATGAACTTATTGATATAAGTAACTGGTTGCAAGATCTAGACATGTAAAATTGCTGAGAAATCATTTGGTGTACTTTAGATTACTAGGCATATGTTTGAGATTCTCCCCTGGATGACATGATATACTGAAGAAAGAAAATTTCCCTACCTTCTTAAAGTCATCATAATCTTTAAAAAAAAAATTAGTAAGATCTTGTTTCATAAGACAAGCCATTTTTAGCAGGTTTCCAGGAGTGTTCTGCTTTTAAGATCTTATTCCCTGTTCAATTGTAACTGCTTTGGTGCAGTCACCTAATGTAACTTTATGGGACTTGTTTTAGTTATCTATAAGCAGAAAACAATGCAAACACTACCAGAGTTGCAGCACATAAAAGAATAAATGCAGAGTGCTTGAAAAACACTGCAGGAATACTACAAACACTCCACATCCTTCCAGTATTCCCCACCTGCCTTTACAGCAATTGTTGCACCCACTAAAAGGCCCGAGAGAGACTATCAAAATTATCATAGCTACTGAGTTCCCTTCACCTGTATAGTACAGCATATCAGAGTAATGAGTCCCATGAACTCTGGTAACTCCATTAGAAGGCGCAGCATGGAATCAAAAGACAGCAGTATTTTTCTTAAATGGACAGTATGCGATCACTTAAGTCCTCGCTACCATGTGAATACAGTCTCACCATTGTGACATAGTAAAAAAACAAATTAATTTTAATTAGGGTTATTCTTCAGTGCAACAGAACCTGTGATTCATAGTTCAAGTTTTACATTTTTGTGACATGGTAAAACAGCAGATCCTAAACATTTTCAGTTTGTGATAAAGTCAACTATTTAATTGCTTAGCACTAACTAGCATCTACTCATCTCACTTAGCTTTATTATCTTTAGAGGAAAAGATCAGCACAGTCTAGCCTGTAAAACCAAAACACTGTGCTTTCTTCCCTCTTCCCTTTAAACAACTCTTCTGAATGGGGAAAAAACAAAAAACAAACAAAAAAACCCCACAAACCAAACAGACAGAAAGGAGAAGTTTTGCTACTTACAAGTATGAAAAAGGTTTTAAATTAGCAGTCAACACAACAGTATACACATAGTTTTTAGAGAAGACAATCACCACAGCATACTGGGGAAGGATTCCTACTTCACCAGCAGAAAGATAAAATGCTGCCAGGCTGGAAAAGACAAACAAATTGTTTGTGTGGTGAAACAAACAATGCAATTCAGATATGCCTTATCTAAATCCTAAAATGTGTGAAAGGTAGCTGACAAGTTCCATCTACAAAGCCCACAGACTTGCAATGTGTTTTAAGGCAAAAAAATTCCCAGAGATGCAGTCTGTGGACATGCCTGTGGGTTCAGGAATTTTTCTGCACCAGCGGAGGATTATTAGTACCTCTTGGACCAAACCCAGATTACAATTGCTACTAGCTGGTATTGCAACATCAAGGAAAAAATAACAAAAACAAGCAAACCAAAAAAAAGTTATCTTCATGGCTTCCCAGAACACGGCAATTATCACTAAGTAGTGTATTATTGCCCATCCCTAAATAAGTGGTCACGTGCAGACTCTGAAACAACCCCAGGTGTGAGGTGAAACACTTTTATGTTCTAACCCTTCACAAAGCAGATCTCCAAACTCTTTACACAATTTACTTCATAGTGGGATGCCCTAAGAGTTTGCAAATGCTAAAATACATGAAGGTTTAGCTGACAGGTTCTGTGATTATGTCCTCATTTTCCTGTTTCTTTCAGAAGTGTCTGTAAGGCAATGTCTTTGTGCCAGGCAAATTATTCTGTGCCAGTCTTGACTGCACTTTCAGAAGAAATCAAGACTTATTGAATGCAATGAGGGGCCCAATATCTGATGATCCAAGGTAGAAGAACACAGTATTTTGCATAAATTTTAAGGAAAAGATAAAACAAAACCAGAATAATAAAGCCGTATAAGAAAAGAGTAGTTACTTTTATCTTTGCTTTTCCTTTTTACGTATAGTCATAGCTGAGAAGCTGCCTTTAATATTCATATTGCTAATGGCATAATTGACAGAGTGAGTATTTGAATGAATGAAGCACGAAAGGCCAAGTACAGAATAGCTCAATGAAGAATTAACTGAGAAAGTACATTAAAGTCTGACTTACATTAATAAACTAGTTACACTGAAAAAAAATCCTTATCCATCTGAGCTAGTGTCTCTCTTCTGAGGCATCGAAGAGAAGTGCTCAGGAACTACACATGCTTTAGAATTAAGATTCACTCTTCAGTATCATCTTGTTTCTACATTTTTATGGGTGGGATCAACCTCCAATTACATATGCATAACTGAATTTTGGCTGCTTTTCACACTTTCTCTCAGGGTTACTGAAGGAAGGCTGTCCTGTAAAGTCGGATCAATTTTATCAACTTCTTGTTAGTGGTTTCTGTAAACTATGGAAACCAACCAAAGCTTGGCTTCAGCCTCATAGCTGTGTTTAGTAATCCTAGCTCTGTAGTTCTTATCACTGGGAGTGATGTAAGAATTTGGATCATTATCAGGCAGAGCTTCAAACAGCCAAGCACAAAGCAGCATCTCACTAACAGCATTCACTTTCTTGGTCTCTTCCTCCACATGACTGGAAGGATATACCTTTTTCAGGCTGCGAAATCACTGCTCATATACACTGCTACCTTCTGTAATATTTAATCTTCATAATCCCACACCCTCATTATCACTGGCAATTAATTCTGCTCGTGAAATAAAATTAAATAATACAAACAGAACTTTCACTCTTCTTACAGGAACAGTTCATCTAATGAAGCCCTAGGAGGGTAGAGAGCTAGCAGTGGAGCTAATAAAAAGAAAAATTAATCTAAAATTCAGAAGTGATGAGAATGGTATTACACATAACATAAAATCATATGTTACACATGAGAGTGGGGGTAAAACAGGAAATGACAGTCTGGGTTTGTAACAAAAAAGGCATCATCATCAGAATAAGTGATGCTCTTTAGACTTCATTTTAAAGCACGGTTTATTTCACCTCTGAATTTGTGCCATGCAGAAGGAGTTGTGACTGTCATGTATAAATGATCAGTACAATGGGTAAGACTACACACTTAAAACAGACAGTGTTTCAAACAGGTATCACATTTCACAGTAGCCAAATCATGCTGCCAACACGCTTAGCTTGGCTTTGTTTAGAAGTTATGTCTTTAATGGTAACCAGAAGTAATTTGAGAAAACTCAGGAAAAAAAAAAAGAGATGGAAGTCCTAGCATTAGTAAAACTCATCAAAACAATATATTTTAAACATGATGAATTTTTTTCCCTATGGGCTACCTATCTCTGTTTAGATGAAGAGAGTCTGTGCTGCCTCCACTGTACATTTGACAAAGTAATTTCAAACTAAGGTAGATATTTTATTTTCAGATTTGGAGTGGTTGTTAAATATTTAATTCTTTACTTGCATATGCAGGTGTCTGGGTGTGCAAATTTACATATATGACTTTATGGCACATACAGTGTGTATATGTCTGTGTTTAAGTGTGTGCAAGGCAGGTCATTACACTGCAGTCTTTCCTGACAATCACCAAACAATTCCTTTAAAAGCATGATTACAATTCTTGAAAACACAGTGGCAGGTTATATGCTTATAATGAGAAAGCAAAAGTGTCAGATGACCTCACAATTCACAGAACCAGGGCAGTGACATTTACAGCCATCTCTGGACTCTACTACCTTTTAATGACAAACCATATAGAAGACTATTTATTAATAACTGCAAAAAAGAGAAATGGCAAAAGGAAACAGGAATTTTCAGTTTGCTAGAAAAGCTCCTCTGTCATAAGATAGATCAGTCAAACATAAACCTCTTCTCTCACTTTACCTCCATGACAACTGATTGTTTAGGGTGAGCTACTGTAAAGAAACAGCTCACAGGAGAGACTATATGGAGGAAATGCCTATCACTGCAGCTTTGTTAAGTGTGTCAATAAAAAAAGATCAAAACCACCTGGGATTCTGGGACTGTCAGACTGAAAGCAAGTAATACCACGGCAAACAAAGGCATCGTAGACTTGAGAACTATTCTAATGCCATCAAGAGTTATGGTCTCCTGTCAAAGGGATCTTCCAGGAAATATGTTAATGTCTATGTAACACAGGCTAATTGCAGGCTATGTTCCAGAAGTATTCAGCGTGAAACAAAGTGCAATGAAATGGTCTTCTCCTTCACAGGTCACTGCAGGGTCCCACTGCATTCTTTTCACAATGAATAAACTTGTATTTCAAAGTTTGTAGGGGATTTAATTTACAAACACTGACTGCTTCCACCAGAAAAACAATGCTTCCATCAGAAAGGCAAAGCTGTTAATTCCTCTGGTACTTTCACAGAAGGTAAAAAGCACTGCAGGATTTTAGCAGATTAGAGTTCAGTTTTATAACCCATTCTGTAAATGCCTATGGAGATTTGGTAGAATTCAAGGATTCACTTTTAAAGTGACTGACATTCTCAAGTTGTAAAAATAACCTAAAGAAATAAATTCTTTTTTCCTCTCCCTAACAGTCCCAGTATGTTCTGTTACTCAGATTTTACACAGACAGGTACATTCACAATATACTTGGGGGCTATTTGGAAGGAAATAGAAAAGCTATGGAGCAAGACAGAGCCAGCTCAGATGTAAACAAGTTGGAACTGCTGGCAGCTGTGCTGTTACAAATAAAATTACATTCCCCACTGTCTTCTCACTCATCAATTTTGACAGAAGACTGTCCTGACTTCTCATAAACAGCATCGGAAAGGACAAATCACATTGGGTGTCAGATTTGCCAGGATGGATTTGGTTGGTAGCTTACCACAAAGAAACAGAGGGTTATCTCCATTCCACACGGTGGGGAGAAACAATGCTTAGTCCAAGGGGTGGGAGCTCTATCTTATAGGCTGAAGTCTCATTTAATCCTCATTTTTTAAAGTCTGGTTTAGATTGAGGAATCTCTGACACAAGATTTGTTTACACCAAAGCAGAAAGGACAAATATCAGTAAGCATTTCTCAAATGAATAATCCAAACCCAAATACAATGTAGAATGAGAAATACTTAAAATCACTTTCCTGCTGATCCATGCTTTATAGCTACACTTAAGAGCCACATGCTGTTTTGTGTCCAGACAAAGAATGCTCTGGCTGGGACAGAAGGATGCTGTAGACAATGATAGCAGTGTTAAAAAAAAAAAAAAAAAAAAAAAAAAAAGGAAGAGAAATAATTAACAAAAAAAACCCAGCCCTAATGTCCTGACATATAGGCACCTATTAATGAAATATCATCTTGCAACTGTGGGAGTAGAATTTGGCCTTGTAGCTGATGAATTCTTTGATAATAAAGAAGCTTCACTGTATGTGGGAATTCACTCTCACCCTGCAGCTCTGGAGTGAAAATTTTTGGTGTGCACCACACTCCTATGTAAAAATCAAACAATGGAGTAACTTGAGGCATGATATGCCTGCCAGTGCATATTCAACAGTCTGACGTGTGATGATCAGTAACAGTCTGAGGGCTATGAGTTGGAGGAGGAAGACACCCCGGTATCAGCTGAGACTCCATCAGATGAGGACATGGAGCAGATAGCAGTCATAAGCAGATGGGGGAATGGGTTGGGCTGGATGAATGATGGAGCTGGACTACAAATGTGAGAAACTTTTGATCACTGTGCTATGAACAAATTTAGCATTGCAGTGGGAGGAAGGGTCTAAGCATATGGGGATGAGATAAACACCACTTTTAATTCTGTGGGCCTGGCAGGCTTTATGTGGCCTGCCTGATTTGCATTGAAAGGATATTTGAGCTTGAAGACACATGGCGGACTTTACAGTGAGTATTTCATATGGAAGTCAAAGAAGGGGAAAAAAATCCTCTACAGATTACAGGCTTCCTGGCTGCTAAAGGCTCAATAGCTGACAGTGTATCCTCCATAAGTCATAAACCTCCACTCAAAGCTGAATTTTCCCCCTCAGCTAGCATGCATAATACCAAACTTTCAGATTCCTGTAAAAACTATAAATTCAAAAATCAACCCTTTTGGGAAGTGTTAAAGACAAAATACTGTAAATGGTAATAAAAAATATTTTTCCTTATTGTCTAGATGATCAAACTTATTGGAAAGTAAAATACCCACTCCCTTATTTCAAACAAGCTATGGTATTGCTTTTCTCCCTAATTCTTCCACATTCCTATTCATACTTTTTATTTATGTTCTTTCCCCATGGTGCACTACGAATGTTAATTAATTAAAAGTACTTAACTACATACATATAATTTTTCTATGATATATATGCGTACATGTTTTCTTCTGCTTGAGACACAACACCCCTTTTGGTATGTTCTGTACTTGGCAAAACCATGAATTCTTGCTTTCTGAGCAAAGAGATCCACGATGAACTGCTTACATGTAGTATTTCTGAGCAGTCAGCTTCGGTCCTCACTATTGGACTTTCACTCAATAGCAGGGTGAATTTGCAAGGATACAAGAGGAAGTTACAATATAATTAGGCAGATGATAACATGCAGTGAAGGGTTTCCTTTGCAATAATCTTAGATCCTACATTCTCACTTTCTTCTCATTAAATAAAGTAGGTAGGAGTATCATAGACAGGGCAGAAACTGAACCTCATGGTAAAATGAGATAAGCAGACTGGAGTAGTCCCTATTCTATTGTGCAGTGTGTATGAACATACTAAACTGTCACTTTGTCTCACAGCCTCTACATTCCAAAGGAGTCCTTTGTACTTGGACAATTCTGACCAAAAAAATAATAGAAGAAAGAGATATGTTATTTACAAGCATTTGAAGAAAAAATATTGACTTTTCATTAAAGATCCTATTCTGACCCCCTATTGAAACTTTGGCTTTCAACTTTGAAAAATCAAAGATACCACTAAAGAATCATTGGTTTGAGTTCCTCAAGGGTAGGGAGGAGAAATCCCTCAAACTTTACCCGTCCAATTTTTTTTTTTTTTTGTTCTGGTGCTTTTCAGAAGTGGTTCCCCAATCTGTTTTCCAATGAAAATGGCTCTGACATAAAATGTTGAAATGGACCTTCTCTTGGTTATCAGATAAGAATACAGCATTCTATGTCTGGCCAGAAGTCCATTAACTAATTAGGAGCTGAAGTACATCTCCTACAAGGGGAAGCTGGGAGAACTGCATTTGGTTAGCCTTTTGGAGAGAAGTTATCTTCATAATAAGGAGATCTTATTGCTTCTTTCAGGTTCTGAATGCAGG
The DNA here is from genome assembly GCA_035047865.1 of Dendrocincla tyrannina. Lineage (NCBI taxonomy): Eukaryota > Metazoa > Chordata > Aves > Passeriformes > Dendrocolaptidae > Dendrocincla > Dendrocincla tyrannina. The sequence goes on along the minus strand of JAWWMP010000041.1, from coordinate 27,957,918 downwards.
AGTCCAGAGAAGTCAGAACAAGACTCTTCCTTGAGGTGCACTGGGATAGCCACATGAGACAACAGACATGAGTTACTACTCAGAAAATTCTAATTAGATATTTAGAGAAGTGCTTACCGTGAGAGCAGTCAAAGACTGGAACAGTCGTTCTGAGAAGTTGTAGATTTTATACTGCAAAACATAACCAACTATAACTACATCTGCTGTAAAATCAGCATCCATTTCTTTGATCCTCTTTGGCAGGCTCCCTGCAACTTCTGGACTTGCCTCAAATAGGCATAATTGAAAGCAACTTGGAAAATTTAGTGGTGACATCTACTGCAGCACATGACATCAGTGCTAAAATCTTTACAGTGACTTCTACATTTCCGTTTATCACTCATGTAGGAAATTAAGGTCTGGAAGGGATCTAACACCTCCAAAGGCTCTATGTACTTGGAAACCAGTCTCCACACTTGAGACTGTCAGATATATCCTTCTCTGTCCACAAATGTACTCTTTAAGACTTTGGAGTTTTCCTAATGGCACAAAAACATTCCAGTCTGACATGCTGCTTTAGGTAGAAGAAAACCTGCAGACAGTAGGAATTCTGACAACACCAGGAACTTCAGGTCCCCTGAAGATAGCTATTCCTCTTCCAAAAAACATATATGCTGTAGTTCTTTCTGATTACCAATACTCTCGAATTTTATAAAGAGGCCTTTCATAGTTGAGAGTTGTTTCAAAACTATAGCAAGTGCCTCTTTCTAGACAAAAACCCCCTAGATACACAAACTCCAAGAGTTTATAGGTTGCTATAGCTGCAGTTCAAATCAGCTGAGAATCACTTGGCATAGCTATCTTTCACAATATAATACATTGAATAATAAAACAATACAATACAATAAATTTCACCTACTGCATATAACATCATAGTTTTTATTTGTTGTATTTCACCGGTTAGTGCCCAGTATGTGGCTGTGTAAACATCACTGTTACTTCTGCCTGACTGCTTTGGGTCTGACACATGTCAAAAGATTTATCTGCCTCATCAGCACTTTCTAAACACCCAGGCAGCCAATTGAAATGGGGAGGTATAACAGATGTGCCAACATCTGCTACCACAAGCATTTATCTGGACAGCAGAACACAGAGCTGTACATCCCAAATCCTAACCAGTTACAATTCTGTGTATTTGGACAGCCTAGATCTACAACTGTGTGAAGGCTATATTTGGATATTAATTAAAATAAAGTTGAAAATGTAATTACATTTGTGAGACATACCTTCCTGTAATTCAGTTTGTTTTTCAGACACAGTAAAAGCACCATACTATGAAAAGGCTAAATTTAAAGTAAGAAAGCACTATTCACATTCCATCTAATCCATGCTCTTTTTTTACCTTGGGATACAAACATATTAAATATATTTGAATCACATATATGTGCCTATAAATCAAGCACATGAAGCAATAGGCAATGACTTTTCTAAACACGTTTTTATTTTCCTGGCACCAAAATGAGGTCTATGGGCACCATATCCATGCTGAGTTTCAGCTGTTCGAACTTCTGTTGCACATGGAAATGTCCTCCACCCCCAAACACATACTTGTGTAGGTTGATAAAATCATGAGATGAAATACAAAGCAAACTCATCATCTGCTTTTTTGATGCACAATACAGTTTCACCTGTATTGCTGCTCACCAAACCATGCCCTCCAGGAATGACTATCACATTCTCTTTGAAGATATCCCTCATTAAATAAAAAAGCAAACTCCCAGAGAAAAGGCCTCTCTGCTTTTTTTGATTTCTCCTCTGAAGGTCCAGCATGCATAATACCAAAACCTTGTTTAAAGTCCATTTTCTTGTAAAAGGTTCCCTTTTGCTAGGGGGATTCAGCCCATGCTTCCTGTGCTCTAGGTTTTTCTGGGATACTAAGCTTTAAATAGTGATATTATAATAAGCTGGTTAACATTACTTAGGCTATTTTCTAAAGAATGTCTAAAATAAATTATTTTCTCCTATTTTTTGTCTGGATACTTAGATTCCATGTCTCCAAAACAGACTACATGAACATTCAAGTAGAAGGCATATGAAAAATAGCATTAATAAAACCCTTAGAAACATTTTGATTGTAAAGGATATATGGAGATATGTGGGATAATAATATAAGAAACGTTTAAACAAAGAATTTCTCCAAACCAAGAAGATTTATAATCCACAGATTTCCATAAATATGAAATATATTGCCAGCACCCTTCTCTTTCTTCACTGAGTGAAAAACACATACCATATGTTGCCCAAAAATAAAGTGTTGCTGAACTACAGTCACTTTTCTTCATTTTCCTAGAAAAACATAAGCTCTGACAACAAGGAACGATTTTTATTACCTTCCAGGTGAAGTAAGGAGTAACCCTGTGCTTGTTTTATGAAATCATGAAACAAAATGAGTATCACTGACTTGATATATTTTCCTCCTGTTCTAAAACACAATAAATGGCAATAACATTGATAAATTTGCCCATGTCAGTTTTGTGTCTTTTTCTCCCCACTCTCTCCTGATCCTCTGCAGTTGTGGACACAATTCAAATCCCTAAACTGGGATATTCATTACTTAGGGAAGGTGAGATGACAGCAATTTCATTGGTTTTGAATGTCAGAATTTTGTGATGACATACAGTAATACACTCAAAATCAACAAAAAACTGTGGCAGAAATTTCCCTGACATTCCCTTCTATCTAAATGATCCACTGGCTAGCAAGGAAAAAGAACGAGTTAATGGCCAAAAAAGAGATGCATTACAATTAAAGGCTCCTGGGTTTTACTGCCAGTTCTGTCGCTGATTGACTTGGCAAGTCTCTTCAATACAACTGTCCTTAGTTGACCTGCTTGTGAATTCCTGTAGCAACAGAGGACATCATAACACTGAAGAACCTCAGTAGAACCTCAGTGTTAAGTTTAATTAATTTATACTTGAAAAGTGACTTTAATTCTTAAAAGACAAATGAAAAAGTGAAAGAAAAAGGCTTCTCCTTTTACAAATCCCTTGCTCATTTACAGTGTACAATTGGCCACAGTTAGGGAGAAATTCCATGTTTATTATTGTCTCTGTGTAAACTATAATCATATAAATCCACTGGTATTTTAAAAATAAAAATGCCAGCACAATACATAATCTTATGCTGTTGTATACCAAATGCATGCTAAGAGTCTTCTTTTAATTATTGCACAGTGTTATTCAAAGAAATACAGCAAAAAAATACTCCAGTGTCACTTTTCCCTTTCAACTGTGACCTCTTTCATTTTTAGTCAATAGTGACAGTCAGCTGGATCACAGGTCAAGTGTTAGCAGCTCAGAAATCCTTTTGAGCTAAGAGAAAACAATCACAAGGAACAGTTTTATAAGCCCAAATCAGTGCTTTCTCAGGTCCAACTGAAACAACTTTAGTAATCTGTTTACTTGTCCAGAAGTATCTTCACAAGCTTTTCAATTAATAGCTATAAAATACGGTTAATTTTTTTCCCCTCTTTTTGTATGATGCAACAGGTAGGAATGGAAAAAAACACCCCAATCACCCCAAGACCCCACAAACCAGACTCCTCTAAGCAACCAAGACAGCAGATTACAGGCGCACACATACCTGCTCACTTCCTTCATGACACTTAATGGCAAATGCTATATAATATTAAGAACTGCCACAAAAAATCAGAATGAAGTTGTCAGTAAATGTGTCTATACCATGAGGCATTCACAATTCAGCCATAACCACTAGTCAGATTATGAACTGACAGGCAGAAAATCAACATAATGTACGAAGTCTGTGTTCTATGATAACAGACCGGGAGGGTCGAGGTTGTTCACCCTGGAAAAGAAAAAGCTCCAGGCAGACCTTAGAGTAGCCTCCCAGCACCTAAAGGGGGGGCTACAAGAGAGCTGGAGAGGGACTTTTTACAAGAGCATGTCATGATAGGACAAGGAGTAATGGCTTTAAAATGAAAAGGGGCACATGTATATCAGATATTAGGAAGAAATTATTTACTGCATGGGTGGTGAGACACCCAGAGAAGTTATGGACACTTACTTCCTCGAAGGGTGCGAGGCCATGCTGGATGAGGCTTTGAGCAACCTCATCTAATGAAAAGTGTCTTTGCCCATGGCAGGGCTGTTGGAAACAGATGATCTTTAAGGTCCCTTCTGACCCAAACCATTCTCTAAGATGAAGTCCCAGCTTATCTAAGCCCATTCTGAGCTGTCTGATCAGCCCCTCCAGCACAAGAGCAGCTGCATAAGGTAAGGCATGTGGTGAGAAGTATCTGCTTTTCCACTGCAAATCTACACCACAGTAAGTCTGTTTCCTTTCCTCTTACCATACCAGTTGGGTCTGATGACAATGGAAAGACACAACCTTGTCCACCATTTCAGCTCTTGTAAACTACAACACTCACATCTCTATTAGGATCCTTATTTCTTGAAGCCTCGCCTTTTAAATTATGTTTGGTCATTGTTGAATTCAAAAACTGCCTTTTTTTTGCTAAGGACTATTTTGTGATTCATCCTAAGTTTTAAGAAGTTCAGGGGAAAAAAATACTCCAATCACTGTAGGAAGCACAACCTTATACTCACAGACGTATTAGAGTGGTTCTTCACCTCCACGTCACTGTCATCCTTCCTGAACATGGCTGGAACTTGGATTGAGGGATACCTACCAAAACAAGGTCTTATGCGCGCTAGCTCTCTCTCTCTCTCACTCTCTCGCTCTCTCTCTCTGCCTTTTTCACCCCTTTACACTATTAAATAGAAAACATGACTTAGTAGCTTTGCAGAGAATTTCTATGCTACATGTAAAGAGTTTCTAGAAAACTCTTATCTAAGAAACATTTTCCATTTTGACGTTTACACATCCATCTTCTGGGTTAGCTTCATTGTATAGAAACACTCAAAAAACCCCACAAAACAGAAGAGCCTGACTGCAGCAATTGGCAGCACCGGCAGTGTGTGCACAGAAGCTGTTGCCACAAAAGCTGTTTGTTCAGGTGCTAGCAATTGAAGAGGAGCTCCAGTTGCATGGCCACAAGCTCCCGTAAAGCTCACAGAGGGGTGTTTGCAGGCTATCACAGCTCTGGAGAGGGCTGTTACAGGCCACGAGCTCAGTAATACTCATGTTACAAAGTCCTTAAATATGTATTTACAAGGTAGACAGATCTGCTTGGTTTACTGGTTAAACAATCCATGTGTTGAAAAGGCCTTAAATAGGAATTCACCAGGCAGGTAGGTCTCTCCTGGGCTGTTACAGCAGTGGTGGACTGTTCAGAAGGTCACTGGTCATGGTCACTTATGGATGTTCAAGTAACGTTGCCTCACTCAGACCACTAATCTGAACAAAATTACTCCTTCTTTATTTCTAAGGAAAAAATACCAATAAAATCAATCACTTCAAAAGTGTAATGACACAGAAATGGTAAATTTGTATTTGCTCCTGAAATGTCTTCCCTCATCACAAAGGGATGAGTGTTACTGGAAGAGTGAACCAATGTGTGTTACTGTGGCATTGCGTCTACTGCAATGCTTAGATATGATAAAAGAAGAGAACAGGATAAAATTTCCCCCTACACAACTTTAAAGTGTCCAGTAAAAAGGAGTCTACACAAAGCCTTACTCATAGCCAATTCTGAAAGGTTTCTAGCTTATCTCTCTTCAAGGCTCATTTTCAGTTGTTTGTGAAAACAGCTGACAGCACCTGATCCAGAAATGCTCAGGTCAATAGGAAACCTTAGCAATTTCAGCAGGTTTGGATCAGTGGTAATCTAAATTTACAGTTAACAGATTTATGAGAGCAAATACTTTTCAAAACATTTGAATGAATGGCTGTGCATAACCATAAACTAGCACTTATATTCAACATGCATACACACGCATTTCCTTATTCTGATGTAAAAATGTGTCCCTTGGGTCTACAAATCAGAACACAATCTCATGAGTAATAATTTTTGCCCAGAGGTATTAAACAACCCTTAGAGCACTTTGGGTTGCTCTTCTTAGGAGGAGGTACTGATGATATAGTAAAGCAAGTTGCATATGAATATTCTAATTTCCAGAAGTCCTATTTTCTAGAACATAGCAGGAATCTGAATAACATATTTGCAGTTTCTAGATCATGCTTCAAGAAGGAAAAAGTCTCGTGGGTTTTTTTCCAAAATACTGTGCTCTTTCATGGCTGCTGTTTCCTGCAAGAACTCTTATCCTTTCATTGCCTGGACACAGAATTTCCATAAAAACTGACCACAGGAAGACTTCACCTGCACATCACTCACGTGGCTGTCTGTTTGATTGGTGACATGAACAAACCTCCTCAATAAAAAAGTAAAATAAAGCAGCTCAATGGTTTCTAGGACCTCAAGTGAACAGCATCAGAGTACCTTGTAATTTCATATAGGGTCCACTTTACCCTTAACAACCTCTCCCAGATACTGGTCTCGATACTGTCTCAGTCTGTCACACTAGCATTGGCACACGTTAAAACCAAAGTCGTCAGACACAAGCAGGCTCACACAATGGCTGCCATTCTCCCTTTTTCACTTTGAAAATGTTAATCTTGGCATGGTGGACCATTGATGTGGTTTTCCAGTCGTAACACCTTATTTCCTTCTGCCTCTCTCATTGAAAGGCATTCTCCTTAGACTGAATATGTAGGACATATTCAGACATCAGTGATGCTTTCTTTTGACTAGCTTTGTATTTACAACATGCTTTCAGGTTTCTTTCCTATTTATTTTTGAACTGTTCCACCATTTAAGTGACTCTGCCCTCTTAATCTCTGTGTTTCTGCTAATGTTCCAAACCAAGTGTATGATGTTTTGTCTCCTGGTTTAAAAACGTTATTTAATAAGTCCACATCCATTGCATTATTTGCTCCTCTCTATCACCAGTATCCTCTACTCAAATTTTAGAGCCGTGTTTAACATCAGATTTACTAGGGACTATGATGCTTTTAGTCCTTTCCCCTCATTGGTACCAGCAAGTGTGACGTATACTCTAACATTACATGATGTAATTCTAGCAGCACAAAAGCCACTCGCAGCCAGGTTTGTTCTGATATCTTTGGCTCTCTATCAGTGACTGCAGGTCCAACTGAGCATTTACAAATCAGTCAGTTCCTGCTTCTTAAAAGTCATGAATATCTGGCTAGGCCAGAATTGCAAATCTTTCGATCTCTTTCTGCCAACACTGACTGATGTTGTCTCTGCCCCTGTCCCAATGTCTACAAACAATTCACATTCCCTTTATGGCAGTTTTTGCAGCAGCAACATAAGGATGCTCAAGTTGACTATCAGCAATCCCCCCACTTCATCATCTTCCCAGGCATTTGTTTAAAGTATGGTACCATATGGTGCCTAATGAGCCTCCCTGGGAGTTCATCCTTCCAAGACAATTGGCTCATACTTGAGTCCATTGCTCTGCGACAATCTGAGCACAACCCACTGGGCTTTTCCAGCTGACAGTAGAAGAGTATGGTGTCTAATCCTACCAAATCAACTGCAAATATAAGTCCATAGCCCCACTACTGGTTATTGCATGTGAGCCTCCTGTTGGTTTCTTGTGATGGTAACTCAGGTACTTAAACACTAGCGCATATTTGCAAGCAAGTTCCAAACTGATGAGAGTTTTTTAGGATATTCCTTTTCTTGGTAACCATTCTTATTTACAGCACCTCAGTTGCTAGTTGTCTTGTTCCCTCACTTCCTAATTTGGCTGAATATTTTGTATTTGTGTCTCAAAACTAATGTATTCTTCATTTACAAACTATTTCATAATGAGGTGCTGCAGTAGTTCTTTTTCTGCTCACTGTTTTGTTCAATGCCTTTCTGAAATCTCCAGGTTTGGCTTTTAATCCATGAAAAAACTATTGAGTGTGCCATGGAGACCTGCGAGTAGCTTATCTGCATACTTTTTAATGGGAATGCTAATAATGCATTTTGGAAACAGAACCACACTCCAGACACCAGACAGACTTTTTGCTGTGTGTGATTAGCTAAAGTTCACACCAGGAAAAAAAAAACAACAAAACAACAAAAACTACAAAGATTGAATCAAGGAGCACTTATAGAATCCTCCTTCTACATAAAACACAGTAAATAGCAGTAAACCTCTTTCCCATGAACACAAGAGAAATCAAATAGTGAGATAGAAAACATTTGGTGCCTCTTTCATCCAGGCTACAGACCACAGGGTGGCATGAGCAGAGCTTCTGCACCCTTTCTTCTTGCTGTTTTCACCCTTAGATAGTGGATGGACAGTGATGATTTTATTAGTTGTTGTCTTCCCAAGCGCTTAGCATTTCTGTTCTTCCCTGACACTACTGCCACAGCAGAGCAACTTATGCAGCTATGCTGGAAATTAGATCAGGCAGCTGGGCTAGGTTAAAAACAACCCTGTTAAAAATCTATTAAAAAAAATACTGGATTACTTCCCACATCTGTTTCAGTAAGCAATGTTGGCATAATTGAGGGGCCAGAAAACATCAGGGCAATTCCTTCTCTACAGGAACTGAGTGACCACAGAAGGGTACACCTAAGTCAGTACAGTTGTAGAGACTGTGACAGCATTGGATCATAGCTGCTACTCCACTCACAGTCCTTCTGCTTCTCCCCAGGCTTGCCAACAGGTGATAGGAAGCTCCTTTTAACTCTGAGACTTTTTGGGGATGGAGATCTTTATCTCTGAGAAGAATGCTTTCAATTTTTCCAGCTCCTTAGTTATGGCAAATAGCTTAATCATGTCTTACTAAGCCTGAAATAGCAAATAATAAAACCAATAAGTAACCTAAACCATAATATTACCATATGGGCTTAAAGTTTGGGAATGTCTTTTATGTTTAGAGCTCTGTTAATTAAAGGCTTTGAGATGTTCTTGTTTCTCCTACAATATTTACATATTTAGTAGAAGGCTTTCTTCTCAAAGGAGTCTAGACAGTTCCTTTTCTATTTAAATTTCACTTGAAACACTTTATATCCATCACTCAGTGAATTTGCCTTGGGCAACTGAATCACAGCTGACAGCAAACTAATGACTATGATGGTGTGATTAGTAGAGATTACAGGCAACTGAGAACCTGCCAAAACATTTGCTGTCATCACAATACTTATGCCAGCCATTACTAGGGATTAATAATGACCACAAAGAGGGCTTGATTTCACCAAGTAGACCCTTTAAAAATTGTCACCGATATTCTGATTAAATGGTGAAAAGTATTTTTATTTGGCCATTTTTTTTAAATATTCTTTCTAGGATGCTCACATTACTAATTTATATTTAAATATTACCAGAAAAATTGTTTCTATTACATTTAAGAAACAAGTACCATGATCAAACACACTTGACAGAAATTTAATATTATATTACACGTGGGGAGTTAAAATCAAACTTAAACTCTGAGACTCTTATGCTGTAAGATACCACAACAAAACCCAGCTGGGAAGGAATAATGATTCCACTAATCCCTGGCAATGACTTTTTGAGGAGTTCAAATACAAGTTTGCTTGTTCTGATGAGATTTACTAAGTAGATGTTATTTGATTTTTCTGCTTCATGGGAGAAGAACTGCAGATTCCCCAGGCTGCTACAAGAACAAAGGGCTGAACTTGCAACTGAGCATCTTTGCTGCTAAAGACAATAAAAGTGAAGTCACTGCATATTTGCCAAAGCTTTTGCCACTCATTTAATTTCCAAATGTCATCCAGTTATATGAAACCTTTAAAAAGGTTTCTTAAGGTAGAGCAAACAGGAGGATAGGATGTTTTTAATCTTGTATTAAAGATATTTAATTATTTATAACCACTCTTATTTAAAATACAGTAACTTGAACTTATGCAAAGACTCATCACTGTTTAATAATAAAAAGAACCATCTGTTTCTCGTGCCTGTGCCTATAAATATTTTGTTACTGGATGATAGTGGAAAACATGAAAAGCTAACGACTGACTGACAAGCAGACTATTTAGATGTTGAAATGAAAATCTAATGAAGAGCAACATCACTAATCACATGTTATCATTTTAGGAAGCCTCACATAATGATTTTCCAATGACTCAGAAACACATCCACCCTTGTCACTGGAGAGTGCAATGCATTAATAGCAAAGGGAGACTTGTAGTAGTGAGCACAATTTCTTGTAAATGCAACACTTACAATGTTAAATATCAAAGAGCAAGTAACAGAAATTATATCAATTTTCAAATTTGAAGCATGATCTTACAAACACTCAAGTACACACCCAAGTATCTGAAAGACTGATCTCTAAGGCATAAGATAAGGCAAATTGATTCTTAAAGTTAGAAGCAGGGGAAAGCAATTAAAAGTCTAGTGACCATTTTTAATTGTGGAAAGGCTTCCTTTAAACTGTTAAATCAGCTAAAACAAAGCATATGAATTGCAGTCTTCACGGCACAAAGAGGGAACATATTTAATAAGCCTTCCAGACTTGTATGTAGTCACTGACTGCAGAATTCTGCTTTCATATTTCACGTTTAGCCTAACCCCAGTAAATCCTGTGACATTACACTGGTATAACATAAAATAGTCTTTGGTGCCGATTTTTTAAGAAATATTCCCACTCTTCTTTTTCTCAGAGGAGTCTGCTATCAACTGTGTAAATGCCATATCTGTAATAACAGAAAGAGAGGCTGAAGTGTGCCAGTGATCTTACCTCATACTCAAAGTCCTCTGCTCTATCTGCATCAGCAGGCAGGCTGGAAAGATACTCATTACCTTCATAAAATTCATGCTCCACCGGGTGAAGAGAATGGCAGCTATATGGAACAAAGCAGTACAACAACAGGGTTTTTTTTAAAGTGAAACATGATAAAACCCCCCACATTCCTCTGCAGTGTTCTCATCTAAGGACTGCTACTCTGAATGGCCTGACAGCCTGAAAGGAATTGAACCAAGAGGCAGCACAGGCTGTTGTCTTTTCAAAAGCTCAAGCTCTGGCTGAGTTCATTTTTCTGTGTTCATCTTTTGTCATATTTTACACAGGGTGATTTCTTAAAAGGGTCTGGTTTGGGCCAAACTGCTTAATTGTGACAATGTGGGACTCCTTACACTCATAAGGTACCACTCACTGATTATCTGGTCATATTCTTGAATATCCATGATCTACAACCCACCCCAGGCTCACAAACTGTTCAAGAATTCACATAAAAGAACTTGCATTATCCTCTTCTGTTAAAGTGGTAACAGGGTGGTGAAGTGCACTTGAGCAACTGCACACTTACAAATGTCAGTAAACTGCACTGTTAAATGGGCTTGGTACACAAAGAATGAGGTCTTTACAACAGCTTTAGACCCAAGACTGGATCCCAATCATGCAGTACCCAGTGCAGATCTATGTTAGCAGAGGTAGAAAACTCTTCCCCATGCTGAGGGCATGGGAGCTTCAGTCACAGTAGCCTGCAATTTAGAAATATCCAGTAACAACTTAAAAATACATATATCATGTTCCCTGCTGTGCAGCTAAATCCATCTTACCTAGAATTTCTAAAAATGGACCTATATCAAAGTCAAAAGTGATATTAGCATCAATTCTGCAGAGATGCACAACTGGCAAGCGAGTCAGGGAAAAAGCTCTAGGGCTATCATAGTTTTGCTGGCTACAGACAGAGGGTCTGTAGGATCATCTAGGTCACCCACTGTATGATGTTACTCATGAGGTGAAGTCAAAAGAGGAAGAACTCTACACCCTGCTTATGTATAAGCACCACCTGCTGGTGTTTACGTACAATTTAGTTCCAAAGAATTCAACGTATGGATACTTTAATTCATACAATTTGCAATATGACAGGTGAAACTGTACTTCTTGATTTCTCCATATTTGGAATTGTTTTGCTTTTGATAAGGGACCTTCATATTAAAGAATTTGTTTCCTTGATTTTTTGTAAGAAATTTGGAAGAATAGAAAACAAGACAAGCTCTTTCTAGGTTTGAAGAAACTTTTTTGGTATTTTGGAACACAGAAGAGTTTTTCTTCTTAACTAGGGCTTAGCTTAGGATGAACAAACACATGAACATAAAGCAAACATGGCCAAGATTTCTTTCTGTATCTCTAATCCACAAGCAGACTTTAGGAAAGCTGTCACGGACGCCTGAATGGGACAATGGTTATCAAAGACATTTGTAATTTATTTAAAGTATTCCTGACAGTTTTCAAAGTGAAAGCTACAAGCTTACCCCTGCAATGCCTCAATCCCACAGGTAAATAGCAGAAGAAAATAAACAATACCTGTCTGAAAGTAGAAAAGGGCAGATATCAGGAACTGGTGGTGTGGAAGGCCTTAGTTTGGCCAAAGCCATAATGTGCTCAAAAGTGATGTCAGTCTGAGTGCTGGCATCAATATGCCGAACATCCTGAGAGCTACTATGCGCTTTGTTAACTGGGGCTCGTCGTAAAACCTGAACCACAATTGGCTCCTTGGCATTGCGAAAAGCTTCCACTGCTTCTTCATGAGTGGCCTTGGAGAGGTCCTTCCCATTGACCTAGAGAAAAACAGGAAAATACAGCAAAGGTTAAGAGAAAAGGCAGCATAAAAATATGGATGTAAAATATAAGGGGATGAAATATTCGTGTAGCACATCAAGCTACCTGATGACATTGACTGGACTATGTTTTGGTATCCAAGCAAGAGGGAAGATAGAGTTGGGAGGAAAAAACAAATTCTTTAATCTTGGCTAGAAATTAGAAATAGTTAGAATTTCCAATAACTGCCCCATCCAATGAAATCTAAGCACAGCAAAGAAACTACAATATTTACAAAGTAATGTAAAATTATTTCACTCACGCTATTTTATTCATCTCATAAAATACTAATAAAAAAGGAGGAATGCCTTTAATTTTGAATTTCAGCATTTTCTGTGGCATGCAATTACTTTAAAGGATTTCAAGCATAGCATTGTTATTAATGCAGGTATCAATAAACATGTCTGTCTAAAAAGAAACAAGGCCAATTTTCAATGTTTTGTCACTTATCTGCTATGGCTATTACACAACCATTAAGACCAAAGATAGTAAGACTTGACTGACGTAGTCAGCTGCTGCTCTTTTAAGAAAAGAGTAATCTAAAACAAATTAACCGAATAAATAATTTGCTATGAACAGGAAAATAATAAATTATGCTGCAAAAGCAGCATAGCTCAGCAAAACAAAAAAACTGTGCCAAGGTTTTTCTCCATCACAGGAAAAAGCAGAAAATTCCTCCCAGTTTAGATGAGGCCTTAGGCTAGTAAAAAAGCTAACTGCAAGTATGGATTATGCTAGATTCATATGAATTCAAGTGTTTAGGGCAAAATTCTCAAGTATCAGCCCACTACAAAATGTTAAGTCTAATTTGTCAATGGCAGTCAGTAGCTAAGCCCTTGGACACAGGGTTGTGCAACATGTTTACACAGAAAATACTACTCCATTATCTCCAGAGCAATGGAATCACTGTTGACCGCTGCACAGGACCTAACTGTTGTGAGCTACTGCAGAAATGAGGTGATCCTGTGCTGGGGTAGACAGGCAGGTTTTTCTAGTAAGAATTGTGAATATGTGAAGGCACCAAAACCTGATTAAAATTTATGTTCCTAGGAAAATCTCTACACTGTTGTGTCTAAATTAACTGTGTTGTATAGACACTGAGCCATAAGACTGATAAATGAACTAAGACTAACCCTCTCCTGAAACGGTACAGACCATATAACTGACTTTTCCCTGATGTTTGCAAATACTGGTTGAAACAAAAATTTATTTGCCATATCATTCTTTCATTCAAGAAATTCTTGGAACTTCCTTGTCAAAACAAGAAAAATGCAAACAAGAACAATGTCAGCAAACTTAAAAGAGCCTCAGTAATGTAGCAGCCTTCAGTAGCATTTCGAGGCAACATGTGCAGCCACAGTCTTGTCTGTTTATGTGCATGGCTGTGATACTGTTGACCATTAATTACATGTATATAGAAGCCAGTACATTTCCAGAGTATGTGCTCAAGTACAAGGTAGAATCGTCTTTCTGGTGACATAACTTCCAAAGAAACAGCACTTTCATGCCCACATTATTCATGAGGACATACAAGATAACCATCCTGTAGCGTAGCCACCAGTGCAAAGACCTGCTGATCTTTCTAGCTAGCCCTGATGCTGTATGTGTTGATGAGAGGGCTAGAAATTTTTAACAGATTTCTATACATAAGAAAGCTCAAAACTCCCTGTGCTGAGATGCTACCTGGGATACCCAGAAGTACCATGCCACTGCAGCCTACACTGTGATCAGGTAATATGAACAGCAGCTTGCTTGGTCACCCAAGTTCAATGCATATCTATGATTTCTCTGATGACTGAAGCCAAAAATATTAAGATTTTATGTTATAATTTTATTGTTTAAGTTATTATCCATCACATTATAACCTTGGGTTACATTAATCAAAGTTACATGGAAAAATATCAGTGATATTTAAGAGGAAGAGCCAAAGCAGTAAAAGAGCAAGTTATCTTATCAGAAAACCAAAGAAATTTACCCAAGGAGAGAGCTTCTGGAAACCCTTTCCAATAACACAAGTTATACCACCAGGGTGTTCAAAGTCAGCCCCATCTAATTGAGGCAATTAGAGATAAAGCTTCAAGCCTGGGTCTTCTAGCCACTCTTCAGTTCCACTCTCCACTTCATTCTTGTTTCTAACTCAGATCCTATCAAGGACACAATTTTTCAGTTTCTGCAGCTTTTGTAACAAGAGTGTCCTACAGGCTCTCTGAGGAACTGTCATTCCTAAGGCCCTAAGAACAGAAAAATTACTTTTCTAACTCCCCAAACCCCCTTGATACTTTCTGAGCTTCAGATAACTATATGGTGTTTCTCCTAGAATTAATGCTTGGAATAAATACCACATAGCACTGTATCATTTGTTCCCCTTACTCAAGTATAAAACGTGCAATCCTTCTATATCCCAGTTGAACCACATGGATTTTGGCACAAGCTGACCATTTTATGACAGACCCACATCAGCAAATCAAACAGATATTTGGATAGCATACAAAATACATTATTAGATTTTTTTGTTTTGAGAACCAGAAGCTCTGTTTATTCACATCGGTCAATACTTATCACTCATTCTGAGGAAACAGACATAAATTCACAACAATGCCATTTACATGCAAATTTTATTTCTAAAGAATAATAATATTTTAAAATCACATGAATGTGAAAAACCACAAAAGCTACACATTTTCATTTATCCTGGGAGCCTATGACTGACCTCTATTTTCATTTATTTGCCTATTTGAAGCCTTAAAAAACATTCCATCCTTTATGTTGGTTTCTTATGAAATACAAGCACATTGGACCCCATACTTGCTTAAATTGTCACTGGAAGTTGATCAACACACTTTCTCAATCTGCATAAAGGTCACATAATTTATGAATCCTGCCTTTCTCAGAAGAAAATCTATAGCTGAATTACTCTCTGCTGTCAGCTCTCCTGCCCACTTGGGACTGAGAAGAGAGAATTTTCTAAAAAAAAAGGTAAAGCCAGTACTACAGATGGGGTTGAAAACTCTCTTCATGCAGCTTCTTTCAGGATTTTCTGCTTCCTGCATTACCCCCCAACTTAACACTCACACATAGTTACCCTGGGAGCCATAGACAGCTGAGCACTTACTTACAGCAAGCCATTTACAGGTTCTTAGTGGATGATTAAATAAATTCCTTGCCTTGGAAAGGTTACTTTCAGTGGAATCCAGGGTACTATTTTAAGTGGATAGACAAATCAGTCACTTTTAACAGTCAACACAAAGACATGGGAATACATTTGTTGCAGCAGATGGACTAATTAATCCACAAGCAAGTTGTGAATGTTAAGTAAAGAATATATCTTTTCTCATGTAAACCATCCTCCCGCGCTGTTTGATTAAGCTTTTGTTTAATGAACACTCTCCCCCTCCCCCACCCTCCACACCCCCTGCCCCCTATTGGACACATTGCAAAGTCTGGGTTCACTTATCAACATCTACCCCAGAGTGACCACTGGCCACTGCCTGGATCCTGGCCATCCCCTTTGGATTCTTGCTCCAAATCCATCCACATATAAAACTTCATCAGCATCAGAAAATAAACAAGAAAATGGGCTTTGTCTTTCATGCAAACATCGACTGACTTTGGCCAATTGCCACTTCTAATGCCAGCACCATTGTACATACACTTATTCCCCTTCACACAGAGGTCGACAGCAGAGAATGAAGGACAGGACTAAATAACAAAACAGTGAGTATAAAAAAATGTAGACAACTGGTTGTTAGGTTATCCTCATGTTATGACTTCTGAAGAAAAGCTGAAAAAAATCAGTCCTTTGATGAAGATGGCTTCCAGGATTTAAGTGCCTGTGACTGAGAATTTAAACTGCCTTGTCTGTCTTCTAATACTTTCCTGCTCTTGATAATTTAACACTGGCCAGAATTTTTGAACCAAAAGGGCTAGAAATGTTGATATGTTTCCTGTAGTCTTTACTTTTTCCGTGTTAAGAGAAAAAGGAAAAAAAGGAAGAAATAGTCGTATGAATGCAATCATCACAAAAGGTGTTGCATTAGCAGTTCATGAGATAACCTCCTATCCTCAGCAAATACCTGGCATATGCAAGTTGAAATTTAGGATCACTTCTTGAGTAAAATCCTTGGAAACGCTTTGTTTATTCAGTAGAGGTAAAGGGAGGAATAACCAGAGTGTTCTGCAAGAGCAGAGACGTCTAGACATAAGGCTTTCCTAGCAAAATGACAGAGATGCTGTCTGACATGATGACGGAGTTCACACAAGGCTCTCTGTCCTAGGGGATTTCAACACCCATACAGAAGATGCCCCTGACCTGACAGGTGCTAAATCTACTCTTATCACAGCAGTCTCTTCACCTTCAATCCCTCACCCTAAATACACCCAGGCCACCATACCCTGGGTGTATCCTTGGACAGCAGACTGGCACAAAGATTGAACACTGTCCCTAAGTTTGATCAGTCCTTCTTTAGGATGGTAATTTGAGCCCTCCCTAGCTGTAAGCAACAGAAAAGAAAGAACAAAAACATTTCCCCTTCCTCCCAGACTTACAGCTTTTGGCACATACAGACTCTAGAAAAACTTCCACTGCTGGAGGTGCAACAGCTGTGAGGCTCTGTGGGCAGGACAGGGTGGCTCAGCACATGGGAGCTCCCAGTGGCACACATGCCAGAGAGGACACTGCTAGTCTTCTGCTAACACAAATAGGATAGCTCATCTACTGAAAGGGTATTTGACACACTGACCTTTTAGGTTACAGTTTTGTACTAAGCTGCATTTCTTCAGAAAGTTAATCCAAAAGATAGCAAATTCAGCCATTATCCAATATCACTATCTCAGTCAGGGTTCACGCAAGTTCAGTAAAGAGGCAACTTTTATTATGCTGGTTAATGACATTTTCTCTTCTTTAGCTAGATGACCTAAGCTACACTTGTTCCAATTTGATCCTTTGCTGCCCTGAGTGTGAAATCTTGTCATCCCTCTTAAAACCTACACAAGCTGCTGAACACACAGGCTCTAGCTGCTTCCCTCAAGCTGAACCACAGGCTTGTAACAAGAATTACATCTCCATTACCTGTACAGCTACAAAAACTGGGAAAATACAGAAATAGACCTATTACCACTCTGTAAAACGTCCTCTCAGAGGGGAATAACCCAGTGATTTCTTGGCAATTTTGATCACTTTAACAGCAGCTGTCAGAAAAAAAGCACCCTTCTTTCATCTGACCTCAGGACAAGGACCATGCTCCATTTTGTCAGTTGTTCACCGTGGCCAAGGCATCTGTGGGCAGGTCTGACAGCTACAGCTCCTCTCTATGAAGGACATGACATCCCCAAAAGACCCCAGCAAAGAGCTGGATGCTGTCTGGCAGTATTGCCTAACAAGCTACACTATGAGATTCAACAGATTCTTAAACTGGAGTGTAAAAAATGCCCCAGGCAGATGTACTTGGAATGGACAAATACTCATCACAACTGCAGTTAAATACAGTAAACTAGTAAGTAAGGAAACTATTAAGGATAAGTTTGTGCAGCTTCAGTTCTCCAACAAATAGAAACTCATTTAATATCTTTTTCCCCTTGATTTTGCCTTCTTTACCCAGACATCTCTAACTAAAACAAAACTGCTGCTAGATGAAGCATCTCCCAAAAGTCAAGTGCATTGTAAGCAAAGCAATCACTGAAGATCCCCCTTACGTTTAGGAGGATGTTTGGAGATTTAAATACAAAATTTATTGACTACCTAATTGCATTTATGGTATTGAGTATAGGAAATGGATGGTGTTTTAGATGCATTCCTATAGCCTGCTTCGAGCTGGCTGGGTTAGGCACAATGATAATTCACTACATTCATTACCACTTCAATCTCCTCCAACAGTGTATGGGACATTTCCATGCCTAAAAACTCTTTGTGGATTTGGGCCCTCACATTGCGGCATCTCTTAAAAAAACACTTGGACGCTACAATTCACATCAATTGGATAATTATGCCTGCTCCAAGTTTAAACTCACCACTGAGTTAGCAGCTCTAACTTGTGGCCAAAATGCAAACTGAATTTCTGCACTTCACAATATGAGGCTTGGCAGACTGTGTAACTGGGGAATAGTCCCTCCAATTTATAACTCTGTGTTAAAGCAATGTACATTTCACAAAGATCAATTCCAGTGCTTTAATGCTGATGTCCAACAACATCAGAATAGCTCAGAAAGTTCAGCTCAGAAAGCACAGTTCTGAAAGCACAGCAACAGCTCAGAAAAGATTCACTTGAGTTTTGAAAGCCAGAATGTACTATTATCTCTTGGTTTGTGTTATCTGCAATTCCCTTGGTTTGTGAGTGAAATTAAACCAACAAATTAAAACATCAAATTAAATTTAGGAATCACTGTACTAGTTTCAGAGTGAGCTGCCCAGAGACAACTGCAGGTAGACATGCATTTGTTATCAGCTGTTGTTATCCTCTTCCAACTCCTGCAATCTGCCCAATAGACCTGTGACTAGTTGCAATGGCCATTTTTCTTCCATCCTCTTCCAGCTAGTATTCCCAGTTTCATTCTCCTTTCCCTTGCTTTGCTACCTCTGGTCTCTCTATTAGGTTGTCAGTTCTTTCCACTCTACTGCCTTCTTTCAGTGTGAACCCTTCTTTACTCTCTAGGAGTCTTCTTATTCTCAAGCTTGCTGATTTCAGTGTCTTCCATCTTTCCTTTCCTGAACTCTTCCCCACAAAGACCTCCCACTGAATTTGCCCCCCACCCGCAGGTTGGGAACACTGGCAGTTGTCATCCTCCCATGGTGACAGCTGTAGAGTCTGAACCCTCATGAGGTCTGCCTTCACCAGCACCTCCTGGTACCAACATGAATGCTCAGCTAACCCAGATGGTAGTGTTGCAAGGCTGCGGTGTATTTACTATGCAAATTGCTTTTAATATTGACAAACAGTTTTTCTGATGATATTAACATTCTGCCTGAGGGCAATAAAGACTAAACTAGCTGTGGCATGCATAAAACTCCTTGTGTTACTTCTTGATATAATTAGACCATCATTTATTACATTAATCATTGCAAACTTTTACTATTTATGTATAGGACATTAAATAAATCTCTCAAGAGATCTACCACATACAGCAACTCTTTGATGGTGGGGAAAATACAATCAAAGGCCAATATGTGTGCTCTTAACAAACACTTTTTATCCCTAAGCCCTTGCACTGAATGCTGTATTCTCCTGTGAATTAATGGTGTCCCTACGCTATCACGAGCTCACTCTCCAGTTTCTCTTACAGGGAAATTTTTCTCAGGAAAGAGGCTCTTCTATTAAAGTTTTAGGAGATCAAATTAACAACATTCTTTAATCATCTGCAATTCCCAAAGAATAATGGAAGAGGCTGAATGGCAGATTTCAGGACTCTGTAAATAATGTCGTCACTTTTTTCTTTTTCAGAGAATCATGTTCTACATTTCACTGACAGAAAATTTCTCTTTCACCTCTAAAAAAAACCCCCACCTTTCTATGAACTCAGCCATGGTTGGGATTGCCATATGAATGTTACACTTATCATTGTCATAACAATTAATCCACATACAGACGACTGAAGCTCCTGGTCTCCTCTGAAATGAGTAGTTTAAAAAGATAGATGGCTGCCTTCTGGCTAATTGTGGGAGTTCTTTCATTACTATAAAAAGACTTTTTATATCTCAAGTGACTTTATAAGCAGTGAATAATGAGACTTAAAGTCTTTGGAAAAGAGTCTACTGATCAAATGCTAGGATAACTTATGGGCACAGTGACCTTTTCCTCAGTAAGATACTCCAAACTGCTGCTGTTGGCACATTATTAAAATCCCCCATTTAAGGCATGCAGTTAAGCACAAGGCAGACTATTTTTTATTTTTAAATTCAGTTTAAGGTAGCACAGCAAGAGCTAGAACTCTCCCAGCATGGAGGACTAACTCCCAGCCACTCCAGCTGTGCAGGAGCAGGACAGATGGCTGTGGTAGTGCATGCAGCTGGCTGGGTCTCGCCACCCTGCTCCCAACTGCACTGCCAACACTAGGAGCCCGCTTCCCCTGTGCCACAGTGATCCTCAACCCAGCAAGGGGGCTCCTTCCTGCCAGCATGTCCACCAGCAAGCACCAGTACACTGGTTTGGCTCCTATGAAGCTGCAGAGAAGAGCAGCCAACAGCCCAGTGCGTCCAACCTATCTGGTAAGCAGAGTTTTGCCCTGGCCAGGAGGGTACTCCCTGTGCCAGCATTTCACACTGCAAAACTGCAGCGACATTAAGCCCAACATGAGAGCACTGAGCCAGGCCCCAGCCCTGGCTCATAGCCTGGCTAGTTCCCGGGTTCTGTCACACAGCTAGCACAGCTCGATGTCCTGTTGGGGTGCTAGCCACGGGAAGTGCTAAGGTTAGAGTGATCCCTAAATGCACCTGCACTGGTTTTTTTTTAATGAATGTACAACAGACTGGCTCTACTTTAACATGAATTTCTTATTGTGCATCTGTTTTATTTTTTATCTTGAAGGAATAGAAAAGGCTCCTCTTCTTTGGAAATAAACTTGGAGGGTCTCTTTCATTATTTTTCTGTTCTTTTCTTATGCATTCTTGACAACATTTGGCACTGTTGTTCTTCATTGATTTTCATGGCTTTATTCCAGAAGAAGGCAAGAAACCATGGTAAAATATAAAATATCTAAGCTGTGCACAAGTATAGATTAGGAATGGAGTGGCTGGCAAGTAGCCCTGCAGAAAGTGATCTGGGGGGGCTGGTTGACAGCAGGCTCAGTGTGAGTCAGCTGTGTGCCAAGAGGGCAAACCCCATCCCGGGGTGCATCACCAGCTTGTCAAAGGAGATGATTACACTGCTGTATTCAGCACTGGTGTGGCCTCATCTGGAGTGCTCTGTGCAGTTCAGGGTCCCACCATTTGAGAAAGATGTGAAAGGACTTGAATATGTCCAGAGGAGGGCAACAAAGCTGGTGAAAGTGCTGGAGGAAATGTTCTATGAGGAGCAGTTTAGGACCCTGTGTTTGTCTGTTTCAGAGAAAAGGAGGCTGAGGGGCAATTCCATTGCTCTCTTCATATTCCTGAGGAGGGAAAGGGGCGAGGGCAGTGTTGACCTCCCTGATATCCAGTCACAGGACCCATGGAAATGGTGCAAAGCTGCACCAGGGGAGGATTAGAGTGGACATCAGGAAGCACTTTTTTACTAAGAGGGTGGTCAGACATTGGAACAGGCTTCCTAATGAGGTGGCCCCTGCCCCAAGCCTGTCAGCATTTAGGGGCAGTTGGGCAATGCCCTTAAAAACATGCTTAAACTTTTGGTCAAGCCTGAAGTGGTCAGGATTGATTAGACTATTGGATTAGATGATTGCAGTAGGTCCCTTCCAACAGTAAATATTCTAGTCTAGTCTATCCTCACAAAATAACCGAAATACGATGTTGCAACATCACAGCTTGTAAAATTGTTGTTTGTTCTTTAAATAGGAGGCAGGCAGGGAGCAGAAACATATGCTCACAACCGGATCAATATACTGTAGCGAAGTGCAAATTTCAACCAAGTCTTATGTGTTTTTATAGCTCAGATGTACCTGAATTCAAAGGTTTCTTCTTAGCTTATTTGTTAAAAAGGTTATGTTTTAGAATGGCTCAGTTAAGAAAAGTGTAATTTTCCCCTTAAATTTGAAGTCAAAAAGGTTCTTGTTTCAAAATCCACATCATGTAGGACTTGAGAATAGCTTTCTTGTTACTGCTGATAGGTATATTCTTTAAGAAAGCCAGCTTCCTTTTAAACTTTCATGGTAAGGTGGCTTTACAAGCTAGTAAAGTAAAATGCCAAAGCGTAAAGTTATTGGTGAAAAGAACTGCATCTGAAAAGCAGAGACTTCCAATAAATTGAGAAATGTCTGAAGCCAACTCAAAATGGCAGGGCCAAATTTAAACAAACCTTTGCCACCCAAGGAGAGGCAGACAGGCATAAATCATTCCTGGCAATCAATTCTGCTATTTGAATTCGTCCTGACACTTGTTGGGCTCGGTTGTTGATGTGGAACCATGGCAGAAAGGCCAGGCCACTAGGGAAATCTGGCCAGCTTTCACATCTGAGAATGAACCACCCGACTGCAGGTCTTCAACCCTTGTATCACGGTTCTTTGTACCAAGTATAAACCATTTTGTCTGTTGTGTTTCAGTTCTGCCACTATAAAGAAAATTCTTTGATTACTATTCATATAAGAGATGGAAAACATTGGAATGGTACAGGTCACTTTTCGGGCAGAGAGTTTAAAAATAAACATACTCAGCTAATATTCACAATTCTGTGTCTCACTGTTACTAGTTTGCAGTTAATTATTGATGTTGTTAGACAACAAAGAAAATATCTGAGAAAAGGGACTGTAGGTTTCTTATTCTGTGAAAATTCAATATTTGCATACACTGGAAACAAACCTGGTTTTAATGGAGATTCTCAAAGAAGATTTTTGTGGGAAAAAATTTGCATACTGGCCTTGAATGCTTTCATTAATACCACATGGAAATATCATCGCTCTCAGTTGTCACTGTGTAAGCCTCACTAAAAGGCAGTTAAGGTAGCCAGTGCTATCTCACAGACATTCAGAACACGCGTGTTTTCCCCCACCTCCCTCTCCAAACTTCAGCTGTAGGAAAACTCAGAAACTGTGCGGTCAGGTATCCCCAGATGTGCACTCTTAAACTCCAGCTTCCCCCTGATGCCTGTCACAGCGAGTGGAAACAAGCTGCAGGCCAGCCATCAGATCCTGCACGTCACACAGCTTTATTGAGCGAGAGAGGGATTACTTGGAGCAGATTGTGATACTGTGATCTCAGAGAGGGCAGTGCTATCCCATCTGATATCCTCATGCATGACCAACAGCCAAGGTGCACAAGTATCAAAAGGTGTCAGTATCCTCATTTCACCCTTATTATTTGGGTAGGAGGAGGCAAAGAGTTCCTCAAAGACTGTACGACATGAGATGCTTGTGGTCCAAGGGGCAAGGGAAGAGCCATCATGAGCAATAGGTCGCAAGTGAACTCAAAAAGCACTTTTAGAGCTGCTATCAAAGCTTTGCAGTTAAGCAGCCACTTCTCCCCACTAGGTTTATGCTTTCACTCCAGGGCCAGGATAGTCAGACAGATTTCTTAAAAAGTAAGTCAACCAATGGAACACAAGACTTGCCCTTTACCTTCAAAAATGAGGACAGTACAGACAGGGAGCAGCAGTAGCTTCATATTGACACATTAGCCTAACAAATAAGTCATTTGCCTAGAAATTTTGAAAACGGAACTCAGCAAAACTTTATGAAATTACATCTTTCATTTGGCAAGGCAGTCTTTCCATCAGGTTATTGGGCATTTTGGAATGCAAGAAATTATACACTGCTTTCTGAAGCTGTAATTTCAAGTCATAAATATAATCTAACCATCCATCAAATAGGGCTGGAGTTAAGTAGTTAAGTATTTGGGTAGATTGAGACTACTCCTCTTACTACTCCATCCCAGTCAAATGGGCACAACAGCAGTTTAGAAATCTCCCAGTTGCGGAGCAAATGGGAGAAATAATGGGTCTAGTCTCAAACTCTGCTTTATTATTACACTCTAATTACTGTCCCTTCATAAAACATGACTCATTATGGCATGTCTCTTTTTTCCTCTCCACCTTCTTTCCTCATCATTTAGTCTTCTCCCCTCCTCTCCTCCTCTTTTTTCCCCTCAGGGTTCCCAGGTAAACCCCCCAGTTCTGCTGAAGCCACTGGTATTTTAAAAGGCATTAAGCATGTCTTTAGGAATTGGCAGGTAAAGTTTGCTGATATTTCTGCAAATGTCAGTAATAAAAGTATTAAATGAGATCACTGCTAAGACAAACTCTTCGGAAGCTCCAGCAGTAACCTCTCCCCAGCCTTTCACTTTCCTTTTTAGCACTACATGTAGACAGATATTCCTCTAGAGTCAACTCCATATTCTCCTTACTATCACTTGTCTAACCAATTCTGCTCCAATTGAGCTACTATTTTCTTTTATAGTACATGACATGATATTTTTGTTTATCTGAAGTCCAGATAAAGAGCACCTAACACATACTCTTTGTCAAGAAAAGGCATTTGCTAATCAAAAAGTCTATCAGGTTAGCCTGGCTTTGTAACTGTACATCCCTGCTTAGTTTGTGATTCATTATGCCCCACTTAGTCTTTGCCTTCCCTAAGTGTAATCATCCTTTTCTTCAAATTGTATATTAACACTTCCACACTGTGTATGCTGAACTTGAAGGCTAGCAAATCCCACAATGATCCTAAGCATAGGTATACCATTTAATTTCATTCCACCAAGTCCTCCATGTTTAACTACATTAATAAATCTCCCTATTCATCCTGGCTGCTCCTTTTCTCAACACTCATGTCCCTTGCCTCATAATTTTGCCAGTACAGCTGTGTCTGGGGGCTGTGCTAAAAATAGGATCACTGAAACCCCCTGCTTCAGAAACCATCTTTATTAAAATATTAGGGTTATTTACCCTACAGGTAGCTGCCTTCTCCCTCTATGTTGCCCATGTTCCCCTCAAATCCCCTCTCTTCAGGTGCTTTTTCCCTCCACTCAAAACATGTACCTGTGCAAATCCTTCTGACAGTTTAAAACTTTTCTGCTTGACACAGATTGTATCTTCCGAAACAGTAGAAAATCTTCAAAATGGGCAGACTGTGATAAAATGACTGCTCGCCATAAGTTGTGTTTCATGCAGCTATCTGGACACAAGGCACAGGCAATGTGCAGTAGAGTCAACCAGGTCTTCAGGTTGAAAAGAAAGACAGCAATTGGTCTTTAGTACTAAACACTTCGCAATTGTGTGAATATTCTTCCAATCTACTAAACGATGTGACCTTGGTTTTGGAAAATTTAGAGACAAAAAACTCAGACATTAAAATAAAATTGGTGAAAGACAGGAAGAGAACAGCTTAAAATGCTAAAAAATTATAAAGATATTTTATTATGTCATTTGTTAATCCAGGGAGAACATCTCTATTAATAGATAGTAGTATTCAAGGGTGTTGTAAACATATTTCCCAGGATGAGGTCTGATTTATAGTCTTGGACAGAAATTATTCTTCCCATGTCTTACAAAAGCAGAAAAAACCCGTTTGCTCAGCATGGTTTCAAGTTATGCAAGTACAACACAGCGGAGACACTGCTGCTTCTTGATGCCTTCTGTTAGCCGGAAGTTAGCACAAAGATGGCTTTAGAGCAATATTTGACAGGCTGTTAATCCAGAAAGTGGATTATTGCCTTTGGGTACTTTGTGAAAAAATAAAATAGAAACAACTGAGGTATTTAATTTATTATAGCTGTTGCTATGTATGGACAATCATTTATTTTTCTCCCATAACAGATTAGGCTTCTCGGCACTAGAACTTCCTAAAGCAGCTTCACTAACATAGTTGGCTCTAAGCCCCTTACAGCCTGTCTTGTCAATTATCTGTGAATTTAGAAAGACTTACAAAAAAGACCATAATGAACTGGATTTGAAAGAGGCTGTAAAGGTGTGAGGTAGTTATACTGAAGCTTGGAAGAGCTATGGTGCAGATATGTATTGTGCCAGGTCTTGCACTCAGATAATAAGTGCTTTTTCATTTACAAGTTATGTTTAAAAAAATGTGGAAGCAGAGCTGTGAATTGGATGGGGCAGGACTGAAAATTTCCAAGGTCTGCCTTTATCACAGGCATAGTCCTGTTATCTTTGCAGAGTCACTTGACTGTATTTTGATTTTTTTCCCTGCCCGCTGTTACACTGGAGGTAAAACAGTAGACTTCTATTCTGACTTCAATAATAAACTATTGATTTTTCTTTTCTTTTTAATAGAGAACTTTTTTTTTCTTTTCCTCCGTATATGCAGACAACCATCTCCAAACATGACACACGCTTGTTGCACTACAGTTCAGAAATGCTACGTGGCTGAGCTCATGTTTGCAAAGCACTTCTGTACCAGAAAAAAGAGTACATTTGCCAAGCAAACTGTAATAAGGACAGATGTTGAAGTTTGATAAAAACTGCAGCAATAGCACAAAATAAAAATAGGCAAAGGTCGTGACTGACATCTGACCCTTGTTCATGTATCTCCAAATGTCACCAATGCTTAAGACTGGTATTGGATGAGTTACCAAGAGGGGAATCGCAGCACAGTGTTAGCAGAAATAGGACAGTTCCTGTGCCAGCATATCTGCATTTCCAATCTATCTGACAGCTGAAGGACTCCATTTAAGGTCTGGACACCAGTTGGCAGATACAGATGTAAACGGCTTGTAGGTACAGCTCCTGGAAAATATGATGACTGCAAAGAACAACTCCCACTGGGAGCACTCTGCATGGCTCCATCCAGCTCTGCCTCTGGTGCATTCCTTCAGCAGTGGGCTGGCATGCTGATGGCACCAAAACCAGCTCTGTCTCAGCTTTCTCACTCTCAGCCTCAGTAACAGTGGATACAGGCACAGTATCTGTACAGGTCTTTCTGTAGTTGCATGCTATAGAACATGGATACAGCTGGGTTAGGACACTACTACAGGGGCCTGCTTTTAACTTGTGGCATGTAACATATGCCTATTTGTGCCTGGAGTCCATTCGTTGTCACACAGTGTGAGAAGGGCTTTTAAACCACTGTTTACAGGACACTTGACACATTCAGAAATTACCTTCTCTGTCAAAATCATAAAGTGGAAACATCCTCAGGAGAAATCAAAAAAGCTAGAATATATGCAGTTGTATACGCTAATTAGCCCCTGGAATGCACATGTATAACAGGGCTTGTGAATGTAAAATTAACCTTAATTAAAAAAAAAGAAAAAAAGTTTTGTGAAAAAAGTTGTAGGCATATTTAATAGGAGGCCGGAATATTGTTGCCTGAAGAAGTATGATATTTATAGACCAAGATGTGCAAAACTGGAACATTGTTTTTGTCAAGTACAAATTAAGCTAATGTACCATTAAAAGCTGGAGGCTCATACACATTAAAATCATGAGATTAGGACAGAGACTGTGCTATGACAAACTATCTGTGCAGAGATATGGTAGAGAAGATCCAGCATCCAGCTAGGAACTTGAAAATCTACTTGCTGTTTCTCATGTGGCATATTTAGGATGAGTCTTCCAAACACTAATATTGCTCCAAGCAAAGGTGTGCCTTATGAGAAGTAAGGCAGTACTTCTGGAGACAGTATATATCATTTTGTTATGATGCACAGCTCTTCCTTAAGATGGATCTTACATTCCTCACCCTGCAGCAACTTCACTGAAGACATACAGAGGAATTTTGCTGTTCTCAGGGGGAGAAGGAAAAGGAGGGAATAAGACAGAAAAGAAGCTTATATCCCTGAATGGTAAACTAAAGTTCAGTCAGAGGACACTGGAGATTATCTTTACACTGTCTCCACCTTGAGCTGCTAAATCAAATTTCCTTCCATGCTGCCTCGGCCTCCCCTACAGTGTCTCGCTGACCTTTCTGCTAATAGTTTTTTTTAATATTAAAAAATCACTTGCAACTTTGTTCCTGCTTGCTTATGGGGAACCACACAGAAAACAAAGAGAAAAGATAACAAACAAGAATTAAAAAAAAAAAACACAAAAAAACCAAAAGAATGTTAACCGTGGATCACACACCTTGTGGAAAGTGAGCATACCACCTGAGGCTCACAGGTCTGATACAATGAGAGCCTCACAGCTGGAGTGGCCACCAGGAAACAGATGACCTGAATCCAAGGCCCTCCACACTCTGGAGGGCTCAGACTTTTGTGGAACTTTGCTCTAACCAAAGGGCCATAAGTCAGTGTGCTCTGGGTAGCTCTGCTGCCACTACAGGAAAAGGACAACTACAGAAGTGGCTGGTAAGGGACATGAGATGACACCTCTCTGGGCAAAGTGCACTTGGACATGTGCGCTTCAATGTTGATCACCACAATCTGTGGGGCTGCCTTTTCTGTCTCGGGAATGACATGTGCTTCAGACAGTGACAATGCACCCCTAACCAAACCCCTTAATTTCTTTACCACTACTGTTACATAAAGGTTCTGTGTCTTCCATGCATGACCACTAGAACACATGGAATTGCCAAAATTCCCAGGCATCTGCGCTTTTAAAAACAAATACCCTGTCCCTTCCAGGAAAATCTTCACTATCAACAAACTAATCTCTCAGACGTTTCTGCTGAGAACAGTTCAGCAGGAATGAGAAACAGAGATTTCAAGAATACTGATGGCACACAGAAAAACAAACCCTGTGGATTTTTGTAAGAGCTCTTTGCTTTCGCAGTCCCATTGGAAAACTCAGCCCTAACTTTATTCATAAATCATGAAAGAAAACATAGCTCCAAGCCACCTCCTAGCCACACAATAGTCAGTTCAACAAAACAGGAGTAGGATGCAAACTGCCAGACAGCACAGAGGAATTTAGGTGAGACTCCCAAACTTTGGAGGACAGCATACAAGGAGCCTGCACATTCAGAAACAAAGACAAGCTGCACACTGAAAAGCAAACTCCTCCATCTCTGTAAGTCTCTGCTGCTGCTTTTTCTACCATGTGTGGTTGCTATGCTGTTCTCCAGCTTTGCTTCATCAAAACAATTATATCTGCAGCCTTTTGAAATTATTTTCCAAAGATAAAACAATTATGTCAAGGACTAGTAAAAGCTCTTCACTGTTCCACATCTGCACAAATTACCTTGTATTTCAAAGGATTTTATGTACATTTAATCACTACAGATTAATTAGATTGCATACAGAAACCAGCAAAACTGAAGAGCTAACTTCAGTTTAAGTACACATACAGCTAACTTGTGGCTTTTTAGAACAATTTTAATTAAAGGTTCTAGAAAACCCATTCAGCTGAAAATATTGGGAGCTTTGGGATTGGCTTAGCATAGCTAATTAATTTTATATTTAATCAAAGCAGCCTTTAGCTGTAATAAAAATCTATTTTCCTCTGGTAATAAACATAGTAATTTTATGAAACAGAATATATAATTTGCAAGATTTCATATGTACAGAAGATCCATTCTGAAAAGAGATCATTGCAATCCCAACCTTCAGAGAGTAGGTTGTTTTCCTTTTAAATATGTAAGTCTATTTCAAAATCAAATTTAAATGTCATGTCATAACAGCAATTTCTGAAAAAGATGCCCTGAAGTGCCTTGGATTCCTCCAAAAGAGGAAAAATAATCTAAAGTGACAGTAGGTTTGAATGAGACTGACTTTTCCAGTGAACCATAGAGAGAATGCAAGAAATGTCCCACCGGCTCAGACCAGCTACCTCGATCTAGGTAGCTTGCTTCCAGCAATGGCAGTGGCAAATGCTGTTCAGAGTGAGCATGAGGCCAGCTACTTTTGGCAATCCATTCCCACACACCCTTCCAGGCGTTCAGAGAATTTTACAGATCATCCTTTAAAAATGTCATTTGCACAAAGAATCGGAAAAACAGCCTTTTTCACTTTGTTTCTAAATAGTAGAGTATAATAGCTGGCAGATTTCCAGCTCCAGCCAGCCTGGCCAAACGCTGGATTTGATCCATGCAATCAGATAAAAATAGCCCCATTAATGCAGTATAAACCTTCCAGCTTCAGGAGTCACGAAAACACTCATCCGTCTACTTACACAGTGACAGCCAAGAGCTGCTACAGCATCTTTTCTGCTAGAGACTTCCTTTCATTTATGTAACACAAATTCCCAGTTGTGCTGCTGTAACATGTTTTTCATGTGGTCCCACACTGAATTATCTTCACTCCTTTATACTGGGCATTGAAAATTTAAATAAAATAGCTACATTAATCTAACATGATGCATCTTCTGCTCCTAAAATATCTCAGGTTCTAACACAAATAACAGCTGTGAGGCACTGCTTGTTTAGATGGGTCAGAACGCAAAGCATTTTAGCTGCATTGAAATATTTCATTCATTTGTAATTGTAAAACTAATTTTTTACCTTTTTTTTTTTCAGTTAACACAACAGACTGACTAGAAAATTATCAGCCGGATGCACCCTCCTGATACAATTAAATTGGCAAACAGATTAGGTATTGATCGGCTAGCAAACTTATATTGATGAATACCAGCTTATTGGGAATTAGTGTTGAAATGAAAATGGATGTTTCCTTTATAATATATATTATGCATATATGTACACACCGCAAGCTCCGGTAATTATGATTGAATGACAATAAATGTACAGATTCTTGCTTTACTATAAACACACACAAATACAGCTCATCTGCATAGATTTTTCAACATTATAGGGAGACTGGCTGTAAACACTTGTCCTGTAGTGAAACCTAATGCTGCAGTTCTCTTTCACTGGATTCTCTTCTACTTTCTGTGGGTATTTCAAGTATATTCTCTCTCTTTAATATCTAAGAATCAAAACCTGCTCTTCCAGATACTCGTGTAAATACTATCCTTGTCAGCATGTTGCACAGATTTAAGTTTATTAAATTGGCAGAAGCAGGTTTCCTGAAAGCCTTTCCCAAAGATTTCACTTTCATGACCTGCTCTTTCAGCAGGACACCAAAAAACTTTAGCACTGTAGTCAAATAGTTGAAACACGGATCTTAAGTCATCTTTACATCTTTACATTTGTACTTTGACTAGCAAAGGTATAGCATTTAAATTACTTTCTCTTTTCAGAAAAAGTGTGAAATGCATTTAAGTATAACCTCTCTTTTTGCCTTTCAAGATTTACAGT
This sequence comes from Dendrocincla tyrannina, assembly GCA_035047865.1. Classification (NCBI taxonomy): domain Eukaryota; kingdom Metazoa; phylum Chordata; class Aves; order Passeriformes; family Dendrocolaptidae; genus Dendrocincla; species Dendrocincla tyrannina. The sequence goes on along the minus strand of JAWWMP010000041.1, from coordinate 27,926,649 downwards.
TAGGCCTTTCTCCACAGCAAATAGGTCCTAGTCCGAATCAGCTAGTCCACCAGTTTCATTCCTGCTCATGCAAAAATGTCTGGAACAGGATTCCCTAAATTACAAAGGGGCTTACTCTGTGTATTTACTCTGTAATCAGCATTTCCTAATAGCAAACCATTCTCACTATTCAGCTTCGTTCTGTTAGATCTTGCTGTTGCTAGTTGCACTTCATTTGGGATGCTTTCCATTGTTCAACATATCATCACTATTTTTCAAGACATTCTCCAATTATATGATAGTGGCTACCTTTGGAATGAAGACATAAATACATATGTCCGATCTACGCACCAAGAATATGAAAAGCACAAGTCAACAATTTGTATTTGGGCTCCATCTTCATGACAGACTTTCCTAGGATTTTCCATCCATCCCTATTTTTAGATGTCATCCCATGCATATGTTAGCCTTACTCAGGCAGTTTGATCTATAAACAGTAAAGGCCAGAAAGTTCTTTGTAGAAAAGACAGATGTTAGAAGAGAATCAATCAAACCATAATCACAGAATTTAAGGTATAGACCCCTTCATTTCCACCAGTGAATCTCCCAGAGCAATACACTTACGCCAAAATGTAATACCTTAGACAGAACTGATCAGAAGATAAAGATGAAATTTTAAAAGTTGAAATTAGCTGTATTGATCAACAACTGTGCATGTAAGAAGAGCAATAAAGACAGATGAGGCAATATATTCACATACACATGGTACCAATATTATTTCACATCCTGAAATGGTAGAAATCTTCGTATCTGTACCACTTACTATGTATATCCTCAAGCTCTGCCTTCTGTTCCTTTACACAATTGTTTCCCTATGCATATTTCATGGGGAAGGAGACTGGAAAGAGGTGTGTTTAACAAATGCAACCATTAGAAAGAATGCATTGCTTTTGCTTTCACAGGCCTTATTGCACCAGAAATAATTCATCTATTCTGCTCTGAGTAGATTCTCTATCTCAACTTAGTAAAACTACAAGTGCATCAAAACAGTAAAAATGGCAATCTGATTGATGACCAAAAATGATCAAAATACTTCTTTATCCTTGTGCTGATGCATATCTTTAGGATATGCTTCAAAAAGATACCAGGGCAACTGAACATTAGGAACAAAAAAAATCAAAATAAACCAGGTGGTTTGAAAACATCAGAATACACAATATGTCCCATTTCTCCCCTAAGAGATTAAGTTGGACTTGACCTCATCTCCATTGTTTTCAATAAATGATCTAATATCAGAACATTTCTCTGTTTCAATGACACACAACACAGAGATAGTTATGGTGTTATTGCTACTATTATCTAAAGACATCAGAGTAAAGTACATAGAACATGATAATACATCTCATAGAAGAAAAGGTCAAGCAGCAGTTCCACAATCTGCTGATCCCAAATATATGTACAGTTGTATCAGTCTGCATTATAATCACATTTCTGATGTATTGCCAGAGTGCATGATAGCAAGTTTATGGTACAATGCCAATTACATGACATTGTGGGGGAATAGACAACTGTTGAACCAGCATAAAGTTAGAATGGTGCAGACAGATGATATCTGATTTGGTATTAAGCATAAGCCTGCTGGTAGGTAATTAGCCAATCAAAATTTTTTCTGCTAAACTGGAAGATGAATTTTAACCCAGTCAATGGTAAGTGAAGTGAAGTCACCGAACTTGCTCTCTAGTATTTATGAGCCCCAGAGCAGCATTTACTGCATCACTGAATGACAGCCCAAGAGAGCTGGGGAATATACATAGAATTTAGCCAGACAAGCCTTTCTCCTCATCCAAAACAGACAAAGCAACTTCAAATGAAATGAGGACCATAACAGTTGCTCTAATTTAAACTGAGCTGTATTAATTATACAAAGGCTAACAAAAGGGTTGTTAGCATATGCAGAACAAGAGGTAGTGTAAGCAAGGAGTAAGAACCCAGAGAGAAGAACAAGGAATCAGCAAGTTGGAACAGTGAATGGCTACCTTAGTCAGATGTAGATTATGAGAAAATAATATAATTTGCTCAAACATCTCTATCTAGTTCATGATTTGGGGTATGACTGACATTTGTCTGTCTCCCAGGAAGAGCTGCCTGGTTTTGAGGACCAGTTATACAATGATTTTATTTCATTTGCAGAATAAGTTATCATAGTAAATTTTTTTTTATTGATTGATGGAGATTGGATCCATCACTAAAACAAATGAAAAATTAGTTACTGTTTCTCTAAGACTCCAAAAGGGGAGTTTCTGTGAAAAAGAAATGGAAAAAAAATCAACCTGTTGCTATTACAGGAGAATACCAGTTAAAGCTAGATTTAACAAATGCTAAAATAATATTGACTACATTGGAAAAAGGTAATGTCAAACCACATCACCCATTAAGATTAGGGATAATAACTGCAAGTCTTGAATGAAGTATACAGAGATAATTAATCTTCTAATTAGGATGCTAAAATTAGATCTGGAATTGAAAGATGAAATGCTTTAATCTTCACTTACCTATGCAAAAGAGTTTTCATCTTTTACTTTTTTAAGAAATGATTCATCTTTTTCATTCTGGTGTATTTTTTCCACTGGTGTATGACAAAGACTGTAAATTATATGTGAAAGCCTGATTCTGAGAAATTTTCTGTCTTAGTTTAGGAATGTACCCACTCAGGTAAACTGGAGAAGCAAACACATCACAAACATGTATTGGATTTAGTGCTGAACTGAGTTTCCTGAAATTAGGAGGAACTTAAAGCTTTTCAGGATATGTCTGAAAATCAAACCCTTTACAGATTTTCTACTCAGGAAGCATTAGCCTTTTAGCCCTAGTTATTATGCAGAAATCTTGCACATAGAAGCTTATGTCCCACACCCAGATGTCCTTTATCAAAGACAGAAGTTCACAATTGAGATTACTGGACATAATCAGTCTTTATGTTTTTAAGCCAAATTTAAGCCATTCTTATTAAAAAAAAAAAAATAAAAAATTAATGAACTATGAACCCAGGCCTTGAAAGCATCCAAAATTATCACGAGTAGATCCAAAAATGTGAGCTGAGGCTAGAAGTACCATTATGTTCCTGGAGAAAGATCAGTGTGAAGAGAAAACAGAAAGGAAAGAGATGAAAACAACTAGAGTATCTGCTGAAACTTCACTGTAGTCCTGCACCAGGGGAAAAGGTTTCAAGCTGATTTTATCTGCCCCCTCTCAGGGCCACAGTGAGCTCCACTTTTTTAGTGAAGGAGAAAAGGCATTTGCTACACCCTGTTTTAGAATGAGTCACTCTTGAAAAACCATGCTAAGTGTCACAAACCTCAAACCTGTCACGACAGGGCTTTGATCAAGACAGAGTAATACTTAAAATGCAGGGCACACCACATGTTAGAGGAACATGCTGCCACCACCTGCCCGGGTGGTAATGGCCTGGCTGGTACATAGAGTGATAAAGAGGATGGGGAAGCAAACTTTTAGCCTTGCTTCTTCAAACCAAATCCAGGAGTAAATGTATCTCAGCTCTTAAGTCTCACAAGTTTAAAGCACATCTATAGTTATTATCTAAATTAGATAAGGCACCAGGATCAGATACAGTACATTAAAAAGAAACCCTGTAGAGAAAGGCAAAGCTCATTCATTCTTGTTACAGACCCCTTATAAGCTCTTTTTTGCCATTCACATCTTTGTTAAGAGGTGGGTTTTTTGTTTGGGGGTTTTTTGGTGGTTTTGTTTTCTGGGGTTTTTTTGGGGTTTTGTGTGTTTTGTTTTTTTTTAAGTTGCATGACTTTTATTGGTGAATAAAACAAGAACAGCAGGATCCAACTCCTATTTCTGTAACTCTTTCATCTGCTTAGCTGACTGCATTAGCCACTTTTCCTGAAAGGAAAATGGGGGAAAGTTCAACAGCAGACTGACATAATAATGAGGACACAAAATATAGATGAAAAGAATACATGCCTAAATGTCTGATGAACTGATATTAGCATATAAATGCAATATATGTACAACAGCAGCCTTTGAATTAAACCACAAAGAACACATTCTACTTGATTAGTTGTTTATTTTTTCTTTTGAGGCAACACATGCGAGCCACAGATTGATACTTTAATAGGGAACCCAAAAACCTTTAGCAGAGATTAAAAAGACTAGTAGTCAGATGTCATAATTCATGGATACTGACTGCACAGGACTTTGACAAGAACCATTAATTGTCACCTTCTGAAGTCACATACTCAATTTAGTTCTAGTTCTTACAAGATGTGGTAGGATCATTAAAGGAAGCTTGAGGCTAAGCACTGATAATGGGAGTATTTTAATATTCTCAGTACTTTCACAAAGGAACAGCATGTCATACATCTTCTCTCTGTATTGCACCTAAACTCTGTAAAGAAAAAAATTCTTTTTGTTGCCTCCACTGTTACCTAAGAAAGTGAGGTATTAGCGTTTCTGCACTCTTTTGCAAGCCCGTGGCGCAGCAGGAATCTGAAAAAAAACCAAAACAAAACACAAAAAAAAGCCCAGCCTACAGAGGGCTTTCATATTTTCTTTGTACCTTTTGGACTCATCGTACAAACTGACTACTTTTTCACAGTAAAGAGAAAAAAAAATAAAAACAAAGGATGTCCTCCTTCTTGCTCTGAAGGCTTCAGGAGTTCTAAAAGGTAAGATCACTTTTCTTTTCCATTGAAAGTCAGAATGGATAAACCCCCAGATTAATGTAAAATTAAACAGAAACTTTCCCATTCTCCTTTATTTCCTCTCTGCAGTTGCTTCAGAGCAGCAAAACTGAAACACAGCAGCATAAACAGAGGCTAAATGTGCTTGTGCAGGCAAAAAAGCAAAGGAAAACTTCAACATGAAACCAGGTCTCAGAGCTCATTATTAAGGTAACAGCACGCTTTAGGTCAAATAAATAAGCATTGGAGAGGCATGGAGGCAAAGAAGGTTCCCTCAGGCCACTGTGTCTGTCCTGCCTGGAGGACTGGCAGGTTTATTCTCCCACAGAGTTATACTACCATAAAAACATGAGATAGCATCCACCTTACCTGTCTTTTAGATATGTGAAGCTGTATGTCTAGTAGTTGCAGGCTAGATATACACATCATGTGATGGGTGAAGAATTGGCTCATGGGTTGAGCACAGAGGGTGACAGTGAATGGGGTGACATCAGAGTGGTGACCTGTCACTAGTGGGGTTCTGCAGGGCTCCATCTTGGGCCCTGCGCTCTTCAACATCTTCATAAATGACTTGGATGCAGGACTGGAAGGGATACTGAGCAAGTTTGCAGATTACGCAAAACTGGAAGGAGCTGTTGACTCCCTCAAAGGCAGGGAGGTCCTGCAGAGAGACCTCCATAAATTAGAGGGCTCGGCAATCATCAACCATATGAAATTCAACAAGGGAAAGTGTCAGATTCTGCACCTGGGATGGGGCAATCCTGGATTTATGGGCAGACTGGGTTATGAGATGCTGGAAAGCAGTGCCACAGAAAGGGCCCTGGGGGTCCTGGTCCATGGCAAGTTGAATCTGAGTCAGCAGTGCCCTGGCAGCCAGAAGGGCCAACCTTGTCCTGGGGGGCATCAGGCAAAGCACCGCCAGCCAGTTGAGGGAGGGGATTGTCCCACTCTGCTCTGCACTGGGGCGGCTTCATCTTGAATATTTTGTGCAGTTTTGGGGACTCCAATGCAAGAAAGATATTAAGCTCTTGGAGAGTGTCCAAAGGAGGGCAATGAAGATGATGAAGGGCCTTGCAGGGAAGCCATATGAGGAGCAGCTGAGGAAACTTGATATGTTCAGCCTGGAGAAGAGGAGACTGAGGGGAGACCTCACTGCAGGTACAACTGCCTTGTGAGGGGAAGAGGAGGAGCAGACATTTTTCTGTGCTGATCAGTGACAGCACCCAAGGGAATGGCCTGAAATTATGCAAGGGGACATTTAAGTTGGATATTAGAAAAAGGTTCTTCACCCAGAGCGTGGTTGGGCACTGGAAGAGGCTTCACAGAAGTGATCACAGCACTAAGCCTGACAGAGTTCAAGAAGAATTTGGACAATACTCTTGGGCACATGGTGTGACTCTTGGGGATGGTCCTGTGCAGGGCCAGGAGTTGGACTCAGTGATCCTTGTGGGTCCCTTCCAACTTGGCATGTTCTGTGATTCTGTGATTCCTTTGAAATCAGTGGGGAAGAGAGCAGCTTGAAGTCAATGCATATGATCCATTTAAGCTCTGCTAAGGAAGAGGTCAGCTGTTCTCTGATGGTGTTTGCTTCTTACCCTGTTTTTCCCAAGTCCAGACACATGGTTGAAATAGGGTTGATGAATCCTATTCAAGTGTCATTCATCTCTTGGAAGCTTGGTTGTTGACCTCAAAGAGTTATTATTTCATCTCTTAAGTAATTGGGCATCAACCTCCATGGAGACAAAAATACACAATAAAAAAACTAGCAAGTGTATAATAAAATAAAAAAGCTTAACTAGCAATTCACCAGAATTTTTCATTTAGGTAATCTTACTTACACTTACATTTTGCTAACTATATGCAGATGTTTGCTAATTAAGATCACCTTTTGGTGTTTTAATGGCTTAATTTGAATACTGTCACTGTTCACAGGGCCGCTTCCAATCTTGCTTCAGACGGATACTGAACTCAGGACTTGGCTTTATGCCTCAGTCACATGGTTTTTTCTTTTCTTTCTTTTCTTTTTCTTTTCTTTTCTTTTCTCTTTTCTCTTTTCTTTTCTTTTCTTTTCTTTTCTTTTCTTTTCTTTTCTTTTCTTTTCTTTTCTTTTCTTTTCTTTTCTTTTC
>JAWWMP010000041.1:27872173-27910863 GCA_035047865.1 Dendrocincla tyrannina | reverse complement strand
CTCCCAGCCATCCTTCTTACTGTTGTTAGGGGGTCTTAGACTGTGGTGGTGCATCTCCCCCCTCACCTCATCCTCAGACCTCATCTCAGAAGCCTGATAAGCCTTGACCAAACCATCTGAGTTGTGAAGTGTCCCATGACCATACCAGTTGAGCTGTGAGGCACTCACGGATCATACCAAGAGCTCTTGCATGATAGAGATGGGAGCAATCAGAAACATCAGCTGCCCAATCAAGGAAAACAATAGATAACAAAGGATAAGAAACTATCCTGTCTGGTACCATCTTACTGCACTTTGGGGAAAAAGCCCAATAGTTACCAGCTTGTGTTATGGCCAGAATAGAAATGTACTGATGACCCAATTCAATCATCTTGCAACACTATAAACAGTAGTCCTAACTGAGCTCTCCTGTACTGCAGGAGGCTGTGCCAGCAACTCTCTCCAAGTGGGATGCCTCTCAGAGCTCATGAACCCTCAAGTGTGCGATACTCAAAGAACCATCACCAATAACGAGGTCTAGCCTAATACCGCCCCCAACACACATCTCCACAATCCTCGAGGTGAAATCGTTGCCTGTTGAGGAATGCAAAGGAATTTGATGTGAGTATTTCACTAAACCTGAGGGGAATTTTTGATGGGTACCCTTACACACATAGAAATAGATGTACACATAGTTTTACCTCTGTGTATGTGAATTGATTATGGTATGAATGCTCAAATCTACAGTTAAGTCACTGTTATACTTGTAGTGAACCCTACTGCTTTGTAAAGGTTAAAGTACTCAGTGATTAAGTGCTGCTAAACGCTTCTGCACCCCTATCTGTGCATCCACATGCTTTGCACCCTTACCCCTTTTCCATTTCTAGCTTCTGCGTAAATCATTCCAAATTGCTTATAATTTGATCTTCTTTTGTATGCTTTAACCTGTGTAGTAAGTAAGAGAGTGAATGTTGCCATTGAACTCTGAAAAGCTGCATTTTCACAAATTCATATTATACCCTGCTTTTGCCAATACCTTCAATGGTGTTTCTTTAAGTGGCTAAACCCCTCATTCACAACATGGACTCAGACCCAAACTGGTATTTTTGCAGTTTAAGTATATTTATTGTCTAACCCTTCAAAGGCGTGGAGAAGAGAGATTCCAATATGCACCTTTAAAAAACCAGACTTCTCCTATCCCTAAGGACAACAAACCTCTTGAGCTTTGCTTTCATGCCATCGCTTAGGTGTGACTTCAGCCCTATAATTCTCAGTTACTTGCATATTTGTTCTTTCTTTCTCCTTCCCCTGTTTTCTGCTTCACATAAATTATGAAGCTTTGCACACTGAGCCATGCTGCATATCCTTAGCGGCAATGGGCTTGCTCCAAGAGTACTTCACTATTTTGAAAATGCCAAATATAAAGTGAAGCATGTGCTGCTTTGCATCTGTCAGTCACACAGCACTCTCCTTTAAAGCCCATCAATAAGCACACAGTGACGGGCGGTCATCTGAACAACACTCTGTGCTTCCATATTCAGCTCAGCAGTCTACACAATTTTAACCAGGGAGCTGCAAGGATAAGGAGAGAAAAGATTTTTTCCAATCAGGTTAAAATGTTTCAAGTGGCCCATTCACTTTCTGTACACTTCTGAAAGATGACTAGGAGTGAAAGCGAGAGACTAAGCTCTGTTGGAGATGCATTGTATTCTTAATCTATTAATAAGCAAGAATGCCTCAATTTTGGTTTGACACTGGCAATAGACTAAACTACAAAAGGACATTCACACAGAGGTGAGAATGAAAATGGAAGGTAGTGACAATGGATTACCCTTCAACAGTAGAGGACCTTGGAAAACTGTAAGAATGATATTTTGTCTGCAAAAATACTGTAAACCAGTTGTTGCTCAACAAATTTCCACAACGAAAAACTGCCTTTATGCATTTAGCATTTTAAGCTCCAGGACAGTCCCAGTAAAGCCTGTGAGTAAGCTACAGCAGTGGAAGGAAAGAGGTGATGTGCTCTTCAGATCTCACAGCTTCATTATGTTGTCATAGTTGTATCTACATTTTAGAGATAGCCCCATTACCAAACAAGTGTACAACTGGGATTTCCTCCCCAGCCAGCATACTAAGAGGTAAAGCCTCTTCAGATAAATGTGTTGTTCCTATCTAGCTATTTATGCTTCGAATACTTTCTCCTCTTTGAGGGCAAACTTTCTACTCTGAACACACTTTCAGAAATCATGCATAATTGCATTTATTTAATTGGAAATAAACCTATACATACCACAGACTTTTAAAGGAAGGAGGCATACAACATGTCACAGCTCAGAAAAATGATGGCAACCTGAAGTCAGGCTCTTCAGATTCCAGCCAACAACCCTTTGACACCACAATGGATTGGAAAGTCAGTATCTCAGTGGCAAAAATGTTGTGTCAATTAAGAAGTTCCTTTTATTACTTCTGGAAACAGAAATTGTTAAGTCTGGATTTTAACCAAAATGCTTCCTACTAATAAATGAACTTTTTGCTGGACTATGTCAAAGTCAAAAAGTTTCTTTAAGGTTTGGGATAGCTCAGATTTTTCTGGTTGCTTTGTTATTATTTCCTTACTGTGCTCACATCTGGGTTTGGGAGACTCACTGAAATGAAAATATATGTAAGGTGCACTTCCAAAAATCTGAAGACATAACATTATTACAAAACACTGGTTTGAAGCATATCCTGCTTCCTTACAGAGGCTTCTGATTTCCTTTACTAGGTACTGAAATTCTACAGCAATTACTTTAAGTATTTCTGTGGACTGATCAACTATCGATCTGAAACTATCAATTTGAAACTGATTTAGCTTGGATTCAGATCATGTGTTACACACATTAACTGAATACCCAGAATATAATCTACATGCTCAATGACCAAAAAAACCACAACCACAAAAACCCAAAAAACCAAACCCCCTTGCTTTTCTGTACCTTTATTTCACAACCACAAGTGAAGTGGAGAAAAGGATTAATTGGCTTTTATAGCAGCAATAACAAAACATGACCATACAATAGCAAAAGCTGAATAAGAAAATTATTGTGTCAATCCTGAAATCTGTGAAGGATTGGTCATTGCTGTAGGTTGCCCACAGCCTGATAGGGCCCTTGCTAATGCAAACCTTGGCCCTTTCATTAGGCTGCACAAATATGTTCCTGCCTTACATGCTTCTGGGAACTGTCTGCAATCATTGGCTTTCTTATGAATGATGAAATCCCAAAAATTCTTAGATCTAAGGCTCTTAATTCTTTATAGCTCTCTTCAGGTGTTGTTTTCATTTCTCAGCTTCTATTTGTAATTTCTCAGAAGTATTCCAGCAAGGCAGTACCCCAAACAGAATAAGAGATTAAAGATACCTTATATGAGTTACATAGGTTCTTTGCCAATATTTAGCACCTTTCCACCTTCTGACTCCACACACATTTTTTGTACAGCCACCAGCTATTATCAGCTAGTTGAAATACAGAGCATATAAACATATATGAAACACAGACACATAAAAAGTGCCATTCTCATGAGTTCAGGACACTTAATGTACAAGGAAAATGACCAGGGAAATAAACACCAGGAAGGAAAAAGGATACTAAAGGAGGAAAAAGTTATTTATTAAATCAAGGATATTCTTGGCTTCTATGTCTGAGAATCAAGATCACACACTGTAAATGGAACTAACATTCAGATATATTGTACAAGTCTTTTATGTTCTCTGTTGTTTTCCACTGCAAAAGGAGGTGATACAGATCAGAGATCACACAGTAGATCATAACTTGTGTGGAAGGTGAAGGCTACATTTGTCTCTGGGTCATGGATTTTTATACTCTATTTGTGCTAGGTAAAAGTATGAAATATGATTTACCTGTATGATCTCTCTCTGACATTAGAAATAATGACTTTTTTTCCTGTGGAACGAGGCATGAAGAACAAAACATATCACATTATGTATCCATTTATATTTCACTGAAAAACTGTGAGTGGACGTGAAAACAAAACAAAAAACAGACACAAGGAAATCTCTGAGTGATGCTAACTTTTTATACGGCATCTTCAAGAATGTCATGACGCGTACATCCTGCACCTACAGGCATTACCTACATATAAATTACCATCAATTACCATCATCATTTGGCATTTCAAAGAAGTCAAAAAATGTAAATAGGAAGGCATGCTATATACCATAATGTCAATTCTGTCTTGTGTTTTTCCTTTACTTGTACACACCCTTTAAAACTCAAGGAAACCTATTTTAGCAATCTTGCCATAACTTCTCTAAACAGAAACGAAAACTCGAGAGATGGGCAGCTCACTACTCTTTAGGTTCCCTTTTTTTCTGCAAAATCTGAAACTTCCTAACAACCTCTCCCCCCCATACAATCTACTATCACCCTTAGAAGTCATTGAAACAGTAATAATATTTGTAACTGGGTATGACACTCGGCCACCAGGAGCAAAGCTATTTGGCACTATAATGCAAATGACTGCATTCATCAAATGAGCTTTGTTAGTTATTCATTGTGTTCCTTATCATTCCTTCCCCAAACCCCAGTGCCTCTGCAGTGTGCACGGAGGTGTGTCCATGGCAGCATCCCCACTGTAAAACCCACCCTTATCAGGCAGAGCAGGGTGCTACGGGAGTGACCTGCCAAGTCACTGCGTCCCCTCTTCTCTCCTTCACCCTTTTGTGCCCACTGTTGCTTCTTTGTCCTCATCCACGGGATCTGTCTCTCCCTGCTCAGCTCTCTGTGCCAGACTCTCCCACAGCTGAAATGATTTGCAATGAAAGGGACTCTAGAGGGATCGGTAATTCCCTTCTTCTTCTACCTCATCTCCTCATTTTCCTCTGAAATCAACTGTGCCGACCAACTTTCTGCAGGGTTAGGCTTTTAAAAACAACCACACTACAAAACAGCCCAAGCCCTCATGTTTATCGCAGCAGCCCAGGAGGCCTGCACAGACAGAAAGTGGTATTGACAGGTTTGGAAAGGGACAGACGCTGACTCTGATGCCGGCAGGCACTTGGGGCTTTTTTTTTCATTAAATCTTTCACTGCTTAACACAGTTCAACATACCATTCTGTACCTCCAGAGAGAAGCTTTTGGGGGCTGGAGCCAGAGATTAATCCCTCTGTAATTTCTACTGCTGCTGGCAGTACTAACTGCCAAGGGATTTTGGGGAAATAAAATGGCACTGTTAACTTGCAACCTAGGTGTAGAAGTGGTCTTAACAAAATGGGGATGGTTGAGGCCCCATCAATAACCACCACACACCAATTTTATTGGATGTAACAGATTCAATCTGTTTGATGTGATACAGGAGGCTCATCCCAATATGCTAATTGACAGAGGTTGGAGAGCCACTCAAAAAACTGTCTGCCACAATGGCAAAGAATTCAGCACAATTCAGTCAGTTTAAACTCTAAAACCAAGTAAAGATGTAAAAAAACCTGCAGTGTAAAATTGCATTTTACACTGAATAAAGATCCAGACCAGTCATTGTACTGGTCTGGATCTTTTTTCAGTGTAAAATGTAATTAAACAGGGTATAAAAACTGTGTATAATTAAACCAGTTTGGAATGATTCTGCAGATATTCCATAATTAATGTTTGTACAAGAACAGATTTTCTGTTTTGCAAGAATCAGCACATAATCAGCAGCTGATTGTTAACTTGAAAAGATGCTGATCCAAGCATAATTATTTTTACACATACTTACCCTTCCATGAAAACATAAGCAAGAGACATTTTCTCTAGCTGAAGAACTACTGTAACAAGAGGTATAATAAACTGTTTCCAAACAACTATAATTCTATTATTCTGTTTATCTTCAGCAGAGTTGTTATTCCTTATTTTGGGGTGGGGGCGAGGTGGAAGCACTGATTTCATGTTCTTGGCACTATGCGTTAACTTGAGAAGAACTGTCCTATACTTTCTGTTCTTTTCTGGTACTTCCTTCTCTCAGATCACAATGACTCTGACTTTGATACTATGGTTAGGGTAATAGACCCAGAGCAGTACTATTACACATTGTCAGCAATGTTCCTACAGATGTTTTGTGAACTAAGTTCTACGTTCCTGTAAATCTTTTCTTTCTTAAAAAAAGAAGAGTGCACAAAGATTTGTAGAAGTTAAAGGCTAAAAGAGGAATAGTATACTAGGAATTCATCAGTGCAACAAAGAAAATAGGAGCTATTTAATCCTGTGAGATAAGACTGTTTTCTCTGGAAACTCTTATGCTTCTGGTCATCTGTTCTCTGAAATTTTCATGAGCCCTCTCACCTTCTTGAATTTTTAATTTGTTTTGCACTAATGGAACATGATTCTTCATCAATGGTAATTAAAATAATTAACATACTGATGGTTTATACTGACTTCTTTTAAACTTAACTATGCATTTTCTGTGCCCAGGGGTCCAAGAAGGTCAATGGCATCCTGGTTTGTACCACCAACTGTGCGACGAGCAGGACTAGGGGAGTGATCATCCCCCTGTACTTGGCACTGGTGAGGCCACACCTCGAATCCTGTGTTCAGTTTTGGGCCTCTCACTACAAGAAAGACATTGAGGTGCTGGAGTGTATCCAGAGAAAGGCAGTGAAGCAGGTGAAGGGTGTGAAGCACAAGTGTTATGTGGAGTGATTGAGGGAGCTGGAGTAGTGTAGCCTGGAGATAAAAAGGCTGAGGGGGCACCGCTCACTCTCTACAGCCTGACAAGAGGTTTTAGTGAGGTGGGAGTTGGTCTCTTCATACAAAGAACCAGTGATAGTTGCACCAGGAAAGGTTTAGATTGTATATTAGGAAAATTTCTTCACAGAAAAGGTTACTGGGCATTGGAATAGGCTGCCCAGCAAAGTGGTGGAGTCACCATCCCTGGAGGTATTTAAAAGAAGTGCAGATGTGGCACTTAGGGACATGGTTTAGTGGTGGACTTGGCAGTGTTAGATTTACAGTTGGATTCAATGATCTTTTCCAACCTAAATGATTCTATGATTCTATGAATAGTCAATACTAAGAAGCCAGCAACCAGTTTTCAAAAGCACCTGCTAGACTTTGATAATATCTGTTGTTATTACTAAGTTTGTTCCCATTTATGATCTTATTTTCTTGTGCTTAGGAAAGCAGTTCTAATGTAGCAGAGAATCCAGGCATGTAAAATGACAATAAAAAACATACCACTTAAGATATGCCTGTGTCAGCTCTGCTGTGTATTGTCAGTAACTGTCATTTACAAGGTTTCTCACCTTTCCCTCTCACCTTCTTCCAAACATGCAAAATTCACCACTATGTAGAACACCATCTAAAGCTCAGACAGTTTTCCATGCTCTTTCTATAGAATATATATAGAATATATAGATTACTATCAGAATAAAAGTGCCAAATGCCTGCTGGCAGCATCAGTCAGTTGCCTGGAGTTGGAGTTGTAAAATGCTTCATTCCTACAAGTGATGGTGGTGTGATGGGGCTGGCACAGCATTTTGGGAAAGATTGCTCAGGTGTATCTCAAAGACAGCACTTTCCACTTAAATTTGGTTGGCTTCACCTCACAGGGTTTAAGACTGAAGGATCTGTAGAAGACTAAGAAAATTGCTGAAACTGCCTGAAATTCCATTGTGACAAATATCTAACTCTTGAAAAGGGCCTTTGAAAATCCTGGACAGAAAAACACTGAAAGCAGAAAAAGCAATAATATAGAGGTATAGAAGCACACAAAACTTCCTTTATCCAAAGTCAACAACATAATTTGCATCTGTATAAAAAAGATTGAATAGAACAAACTACTTATCAACCTGTACATTATTCATCATGTCTGTACCAGCTCTGGTGGCTTACTTAACAGCATATTCAACACAAAACATCACCAGTAGAGAAACACCTGAAAAAAAAGGACGTGGTGCTTATATCCCTGGTATGCTGAAATAGTGACTGACGCTGAAAACAACCTCTTTGCACATTTCTTACACTTAAAAAGAGACGTAAATGTATCGTAGTGCAGAAAAATCTAAAGGTGTACTTACAGAAATGGGAAGTAAAAAGCTGAGGCATTAGACACTCTCTTAGCAGATGGAAAAGCCTTTCAATTGGCCACAAGCTCCATAGCACAGAAGATTAAATTCTAGTAGAAAATTATCAAATCAGCAGAAAATAAAATTGATTGTTCCCATGCATACTGCAAAAGCTGTATTTTACTGAGAAGACTGAATACCTCAAATACAACATAAAAGCTTGCCACAATGACAGATAGTTCTATTAGAAAAAGTACTGAGTGCATAATTAACCACTGCTAATACCTATCTGAATATCTGAAAAGAAGAAAAATTTATTCAAGTGGAATATAAACTATTCATCAAAGCTGAAAAAAAAATAAATTGCTGCACTGAAAACATGCACTACTTGGGCTATGTTTATGATCCCCTGACAGAAATGTATAAATAGGAAAAATTTACCACTCATTCACTAGGGGCTAATGAAGCAGAACTAAGATCACATGCACACCATCACTCAAGTGCACAACATTTGCAACTTCTCAATTTTATATGGAACTGCCTGTTCAACTCACATATTATGTAACAAAGGCCATATTTTTTGTTTCAGCCTGAACAGCAAACTGTAATTGTCTCAGAAGTTTCATTTTTTAAAAGCTAATGTTAATTTAATGAGCATTTTCTCCACATTCCTGGATATAGGTGATGGAGGACTTTGCTTTCTAAGTTTCCCAGTATCAATCAGTTACATATAGCAAGGCATAAAAAGTAATATTCAATTGAATTTGCCTATTTTGTAGAATGATTTATACTTTTGGATAAACAACCACAGATCTAAACTCTGGGATTTTTTTATAGCAGTTTGCAGAAATGAGGAAAATCTAACCCCGTTATATCCATACTATCTAAGCCACTGCAGCTATTTAGCTGCAAAGGTGGAAACAGTACATATCCACAATACAGTAACATTACAGTCTGTAATTTTAAAAATGCTTCTTAGAGCTAAAACATTTGTAAAGGATAATAAGTTTATACTGTGTAGACAGGTGCAAGTAAGGTCTAAATTCTCAAACAACGGCAAGTTTCCAATCCCTGAATGTTCATTTAGAGCAACACAAGCTGCATTACTTTGCAGCCAATAGAGGCATATGGGCAATATTCCTGAATATACTCTCAGCTCTGAAAGTTGTAACGTTTGCCACTTGCAACTGTAAACATATTTATGAAATTTTAGCATCATCTTATACTGATCTGCATCACGTAGTATTTTCCAGAAACTGTTTGTGAATGAAATATAAATTGGTGAGGTTTGAAGTATTTCCCATGAATCTACTTTCTCACAGGTCCTATCAAAAATGCTGCCCTGCAATTTTAGTCAGGTGATAATCCCTAATATATTATTTTCTCCCTAATGGACTTACACAGCCTATAATTCACTTAACAAAGATCTCAGTGTGTAAGGTACTCTATGAATGCTAAATAGATTAAAAACTATGGGACTGTTTCTAAGAAAAGGAAATAAATAGTACCTTATGCTTCCAGCAACATGCTAGGAAAATACTCTCTGGAGATGAGTTCTGCCTCTGTTCTTCAAATGGGTCCAACATTCTGCTAGTCTATATGAAGCATGACTTTTTTCCTGCCCTAAATATAAACCTCCACTACACTTAGGGAATAGAAGCGTCCTCAGTGAAACATTTAACTCTGCATGTTGTTTTCTGGTTGTAAGCACACAGATAGCTGAAAGAACAATGGGAAAAAATACCTTAGAGCACCTGGTCATGTATATTTAACTTCACTCTGCCTAAAGTTACATACCTAGAAAGCAATGACCAATACAGTCCTATTCTACAAATGTAACCACAAGACTAGCTTGCTTATGGATCATCCCTTGAAGC
This sequence comes from Dendrocincla tyrannina, assembly GCA_035047865.1. Lineage (NCBI taxonomy): Eukaryota > Metazoa > Chordata > Aves > Passeriformes > Dendrocolaptidae > Dendrocincla > Dendrocincla tyrannina. The sequence continues at coordinate 27,900,972 of JAWWMP010000041.1, read as the reverse complement.
CATAATTAAAAAGAGAGCACCCTGTCACTACTGCAACCAGTGTCACATCCTGCTCAGCAGAGGCCTGGGTGATCTTGCCATCTTGCTGCACAGGCTGAACAAAATCCATGCCAGTATGGGGAGGAAAGGCAAACTTCCCTGGTGCAACACTGTATTTCCTTCTTGAATAGCAAAGTAGAAGACATCTCTGTCCACTAGGAAAAAACAAACAGCCTGCCACTGGAACAATATTCACGGTACTTTAACTGAGGACAATAACGTTTTACTCCACACTGTTGTACATATTACTAACGCCAGTGTAAATCGTATTATTTGAACAACCACGGATGTGCTGTGGAGTAGAAAGCTAGTCAATCAGAATTCAATACTTACTCTTACTGAAAACACCCATACCATACATACAAAATCTCATACTATAGGAAGAAAACGAGGAACCATAAAAGACCTTTTGGCTGAAAAAGCTTGAGAAGCCACTTCACAACACTTTGTACACTTTGCACGTTTCATTGTGGATGAATTTGCAAACAAATCTTATAGAATGGCTCAAACCTTTCATTCTTTCCCATCTTTTAGTGTTTCTGAAGTACGAGTAGCAACACCTATGATACTGTAATTTTGTTTCACCAATGAACAAAGATTGATGTGGTAGTCCAAGAATCAAATTAGAAGGAAGAGACAGGAGTAAATATTCTGTCAGTGTTGTTCAGTGTTCCTGTGCAATAAAAGGAAATCCGATTTTCTCATCCCTTCTCTTGCATTCAGATTTTCCTCACTACAGCAAAAAGCTAAGCAATTCTCAGTGTCTTATGAATCAAAAACGTGGGAATAGCAGCTTTTCTGAAAATATGTTACCACAGGCTTAGGATAACTTCCAAGTAAAATCTCCTGAGGTATGGGGAGGTGGGAAGCTGAGACCTATCCCTTCTCAAGTCATACTGAAGACATAGGCAGGGGAAAGAATTACCATTACAGGGGTGCAAATTTCAAAGCATCAGCTATCTGCTACTTTTGTCCAAAATAAAATACAGGGTGCATTCTTCCACCAACCCCTTTTCCACCAGTCATTTTAGCACAGAGTAAAAGAGTGACAATATACCCCTGTACATAAAGTTTGTGCCCTGGGGTTACTTGCTCAAGTGCCTCTAATGCAAACAGTGAGAATGTGCTTGAATAGTCCAGAGCTATCCTGCTAGGATCAGACTACTAAGTAGGATCTGACCAAAGGTTCATTGTATTTTTGCTTAACTTCCCATCATTTCAGGAGTTAATTACCTGTAAGAACGTTATTTTAAAATAATGAATCCAGTCTCAGCTAGACGTCTACTAAGCAACTGAAGAGAGAGGAAACCTCACAGAGAAATTACTAAATTAAGGTTCTTAACGTCGAATTTGCCTATTTTAATCAAGTTCCTCTTCAGAAACTTTAGATGTGCACAATTGTCCTTATAATAACTCAAGTGAATCCACTCCCAACATAAAAATATTATCCACTTCACAATTTCCAGACTAAGAAAAATGCTGGACAAAGCAACAGTTCTTAAAGACTATCAACAATCTCAAATATTTACAGATATTGGTATATGAAACAGTCTTTCAAGACCCAGAGCTCTCTGAAGCGCTTCCCAGCCCCCAAGCCAAACACACTTTATGAACTTCAGAGAGAATACCAGCCAAGCCTGAATTACCAAGACAAAGAAATAATGTCAAATCAAAGTCTAAGAAACCCAAAATCCCTCCACAGAGTTTTACAAATCCAGAACATAATTGAACTTTGCATGGAAAAAAACTTTAATGCATTGGAGCACCACTAAGGAAGTGCATCCAGCACTTGGTGAAGTCTCTACAGGAACATCAGGGAGCCTAAACTGGCCCATTATGGTGCATTTTTGGGCCATGCAGGTGCCAATGGTCAAAGTCCAAACTTGAAAAAAAGAAATTACAGTCTCATTACTATGTACAAATGCTATGTTGAAAAGGCTGTCATAAATCTATAAATAATCAGACATACTGATCACTCAGGAGTCTCTCCTTTTGAATTTCCTCTGTGTCTTCAGTTGTCAGTAAATATGACATCTGTCCTTTCCATTCAGCTGGCTAATGGCCCTCGTCTAACTCTGAAACATTGGACTAGCACTTCATGAAGCCATCTGTATCCATGAAAGAAAAATAAAGCCACCACTACAAAGTGTCTTGTATTTTGACTCTCCCATTAATTGCCCCGAAAAACTTAACATAAGATAAGCAATACTTACACCAAGCAGAACCTTGTGACATCTCACAAAAATGCTCTTCCAGAAGTCAGGAACTGTGGCCAAGCAAAGCCCTGTGGGTTCTTCCTCGGAAGAAAGGCCTGGGCTTGTCAAACATGCCTTCATCCTTCCCTGAGAGGGTAATTCAGGCATGCTAGCAATATCTCACAGGCAACTGATATAACTAAAAAAGACTGTATATTCACTTACTGTCAAAAAATTAAAGGAGAAAATATTGATGCAAATTTACTGCTCTCAATACAATATTAAAAAAATAAAAAACCCCAACAAAATAAGGGATCTACTGCTAATATTAAAGTTAAGTAATATAGTTAAAACCAGAAATAACTGTTCCATTTACTCTAGACAGCAGTAGAGTCTCATTTGCTCTTTCAAAGGCATAATCAGTTGAAGGGCACATTTTTCTTCTCTTTGTTCTTTCCCATCAATTTTAATGGGTGCAGAACATCAGTCACATGAAATGTAATGGGACAACAAGATGGATGAGTACATTTGAAGCCACTAGTCACAGGACAGAAAACATCCTGACAAAGTGACACTGGCAGCATAGGGTTCAACAATAGAGCCTGGACAATATTTAGTAAGTGAAACTACAGTGCTACATGATTTGGTATTCTCACTGGGCAAAATCCTTCCCCTGTCACTATTCATCATGTTCCTACAGGTCAGATTTTCAAAGACATTCTCCTACTGAACACGACAAAATGACATTTTTAATTCAAGGAAATACGTAAATCTGGGGACAAAGAAGTCATTTGGAGATAAATGGGAATGGTCTCCTCTATTTAGAACTTAAAACTACTTCATCAAGGAGGTTTTAAATGGCTTACGAAGATTCACGCTTGAGATATGAAATGTATTACAGTTCTAAGAGTGAGGAGATTTGATATCTATGTTGAACTTATGGATATCAACAGGACCCCACTACTAAATGAACAAGTAGGAAAAATTCCCTATTTTTACTAGTGCCTAAAGAAAGCAATACCAATAAATTAACATTTAGGAATTGCTTCACACTAAAAAGCTTCTAATTTGCACAATACAAGAAAATATAAGAATTAAAAAGCAACATGCCCTATTAGCTATCTAAGAAGTGCTTTGGGGAAAATCGCAATGAAAATTCCTATAAAAACCAACGTTTATTGTACAGTGAAGGAAAAAACAGTGAAAGAAACAACAAACCAAATCAAACCCTTTCTGTACTTTGAGGAAGCACTGGAAATGCAGACAATCTACACACTCCTGCTATGATCCATTTGTGTTATAACTTTACCAATAAATGCCAAGTGGATTGATCTAGCACTTTACAATGCTTATTGTGATAATCATTGTCATTATTAGAGAATACTAATTCAGTTTATTCACTAGCCATTTGCCGAGATCTCTACAGTTAATCTTTAAAACTCTAAATAATACAGAACTTTATACAAGAATGGGAAAAGAGAAACCAGAACCTCTCCAAATATATCCATCAGAGAAGGAATTAGAGCCAGACCTCCAAGTCCTGCTGCTGCACTAAATAGACCCCACGCCTCAGTATACCTCAGTCACCCATCCAATAGCATGCAATATCCAGAAAGCAAGAAGACAGCTTTTGGCAAAGAAATTCTCTTAAACAGGGCAACATTCCTCTATGGCTTCACAAGATGCACTGTGAAGGTGATGGTGTATTCTTTTCCTATCAAGTACCTTATTGGAAACTATTTACATTAACCGTCTTGCTACTTTCCTTCTCTCCCACAAGATATGAGATTGCTTTCTAAGAAAATCTCTACAAGTATATTCTGGTAAAAATGATTGCACATAGAGAGGAGTTTCCTGCAGTAAGTCACATATCTCAGAATGGGAAATCCAGAGAGAATGGAAATTCCACATTGGAAGTTTTGAGATTTCACAAAGAGTATGCTTAACTCTGGAAACAACAAAACACCTTAAAATAAAGCATCACTTGACTCAATTTTGGCTTCCAAATTTCATACTATAAGAAATAACACACCATTTTATAAACTATTGAAGATATGATGTTTCAAAAGTTGATCAATGCAAATACTTAGCTATGATGATACATAACATTCAGACATTTCTGGAAATTTATTTCCTATGTTTGGGGTTTTTTTCTCTAAGACCATGCTTTGATGAATTATTTAATTTTTTTTAATGAAGCATTTTGATGGAATTATACTTCTCAGTGATAGTAGATACTACATACACTTCCTGGAATTCCCCATTTATAAATATCTCTGTCTTTCCGGACTGTAGTAGTAGACAATATGACAAGTAAAAAAAAAAAAAAAAAAAGGATATTGCAACAAAAGATGTCACTCCCGCTTTTAGAAATCTTGACCTCTGAGAAGACATTCCAAATGCTGAAGTTTTACTAATAACCAATCTCTTCTTCCCTCTTTTCTTACCATTAAAATTTTTTTGGAACTGGTAGTTTCTGTGACCACAGATATCATGAGGAGTCTGAATATTTCACATTCTAGCCATGGGGAAGTCGAAGACCTGAATAATGATTATTCCCTGAGCAGCTTTCCCTGCAAATTCATGACTATAATATGCAAAGGGCACATTATAAATACAATCGAACATATTAAATAGGTCAGTCAATTGTTCTGTTATATTAGAGGTAACGAAAAATAATCCTTTTCTCTGTTCAGTCCTCCTAAGGATTTAGCCAACTTCACCTAATCCCATGCTCCTCTTGGTCCTCAGGACACCAGTTCTGGCACTGCAGTTCATTACTTTTCTGACATTATGGAGCAGCTGAACATGTAGTAAGTTTGCAGTTCTTTCCCAGAAACTTCATGAGTTTGATGCATGTGGATACAAAATCTGCACTGACACTTGCAAGCAGGATGGTCTCTGAAGGCATGTCTGCAGATGCTTGCCAGAAATAGCCTGGCGTCTGAAGTGTGCCATGATGTGCTGACACAGCCATGGCTGGCTCCTGTTGGCATTGATGTCTCTGGACAAGCCCTGAAAGTCCAGAGCCAAACCACTTCCTTCTCCTTACGGCCATGCACCTCTGCCAACACCATGTGGCTGGGTCTCAGCCTCACCTCTCAAATAATGCCCTGATGTGGATGTTTGGACAACCACCAGAGAACTAGGACCCCAAATAAGTCACTCCCCTTTTATTTCTCCTCCCCCCATCCCTCCAATAACAAAGAAGCAATACAGAGAAATATAAGTAAAATTAACAATTTACTAGAAGAAATAGCAGTAACTACAATGATCCCCATCCCTAGGACAAAGATGAAATGGTTCCCATCCCGCGCCCTACGTGTCACATGGCCTCCCCAGGGACAAATTCAAAAAGGTTCCTATCCCCACCCTGTGTGCCACGTGTTCTCCCCAGGGACCTAGAGAGAGAGATGGCAGAGAGGTCTCCCCCTCCTGCCTGGACCACAGGGTGGGGAAAATAAGAAAAACAATGTAGCAAATATTTTTTGGTGGGAGGACAGCACACCGTAGGAGGGTGCAGGCTCTCTGTCTCAGTGGGGGCCAGCAAACAGCACTAGCAACAGCGAAACACCCCAAAACAGCAGCATTCCCTGGTGGTGGCTGGAAAAGGCAGGTAGCGATACCCATGAGGAGGTTTGTAGTGGAGGGACTGCAGAACCCCTGAAATGGCTACAGCAGGGTGGTCCCTCCTGCCTTGGCCAGCAGCAGCAGCCAGCGGTCACTGAGCAGCAAGGCTCCCCCCCACAGAGCCTGACGAGTGGTCCCAGCATTCTCTCTGCTCTGGCAGCAGTGCTGGCACTGCCAGCAGGTCCGCCCTCTTCCTGTGACAATGGTGCAGTTCTGGAAGGGGTTACCTTTCCCAAGAGCCGGGGCAAGGAGTGGCCATCCTTTCATTTCTGCCCGTGGTGCTTTTTGGCTGAAAACTATGCCCCCCAGCTATGGTCTGGTGGTATTGAATATTCAGGCTAAAGCTTCACCTCCTTGCTTTGTAACCGTAACATTATCCACCCCTTATTCTATACCATCCACATCATGCCCAGATTTACTTACAATTAAATCAACAAAAGTATTATTTCAGTAGTCACCATTCTCCCAAGGTGCTCATTGAGTTCATTTAGTCCATGTAGTATAACAACTAGTGTAACTAGAGCAATCCACAGTTGTTTGTCCATGGTGTGTACAGTATTCAATGGTAGTGTTATTCAGCAACCAGTATTATATATGCAATTCAACCTTACAGATGGTTCTCGCCCAAAATGAGATCTCCGTAAGGTATGCATCATGTTTCCCTATCTTTCTGCATTACCCACCTAGTGCACCCAGGTCCTTCAGCAAAATCAATCCTACAGATGGCAATCCCTTGCTTGAGTCAGCACTAGTCAAAACTGTCTTTCCTAATATATTTCTCATATGCATCACAGTGACTTTATCTCCATCTAAGGTACGTAGGGGTTCTGACTGGGCAGGGCCATCTCGATTCGCAGAGCCTGTTAACTAACAAGGCAGTTTTTGCTAAATGCACATCCCAGTGTTTGATGGTCCCACAGCCCTTTGCCTTCAATGTGGTTTTTAACAGTCCACTGTACCATTCAACTTTCCCAGAGGCTGGTGCACAACAGGGAATATGATATGGATGCTGGCCCTTCTGTTTCCACCTGCACTGCTTTTCGGCTGAAAACCATGCCCCTCAGATGTGATGAGGTGGTATAGAATATCCAATACTAAAGCTCCACACCCTTGCTTTGTAACCATAACACCTAGACATGCAGAAGAACACCAAACCAGAATTAAGACTGTTTCCAAACATTATCTTTCAAGTTCATCCCAATTCCTTTCAATCTTCATAAACCATTAATTAAAGCTGATTGATACTGGCAATCTTTTCTCACTGATCATGTGAGACTACTTCCAATGAAAAATGGTTTTTACAATACATGATTCCAGAAGCTGGGGGGGCAAAAAAAAAAACCACAAAAAAACCCCAAATACTGAAAGATATGAAATAAAACAGGAAAAATTCTCCAGCTGGGTGAAGAATCCCAAAAATAAGCTGTATTTAGACAAATTAAAGACACTTGTAGACTTTTGCAGATTGAGCCCTCTCAATACACATGAAGCACAGGAATTCTACATGTGACATGGTAGTTTGGAAGATTACTTGTTCCACTGTGCTTATGTTGTTTCACAAGTCAAACATCATGACCAAAACCTCTAGGGAATAATCGCTACTGTAAAAAATCAGACAACAAAACACAGGAAAATAGTTTGTTTTGCCTCACTTTGCGGATTATCAGGGTTTGTTTCTGTCAGTTGAATATACCAACAAATAAAACCCCAAACTGCTTCATGGAGAAAAAAACCAGAACATATTACTTATTCCACCTGAGAGAAGATATTTAGAATGTCCTAAGTTCCTCAAAGTGAAACAATAAAACCCCATAACAATGAGGGTCATGGAAGTCTACATACTATTATGCAGAAATGGCCAAATAGCTGCTCTGTCCTCTACCTGTTCATACCACTATTTTAAACTAAAATACAAACAACTATGCATGAGAGTTTGCAGTGTGTTATATGAAGACACTGCAACTCCATTTCTAGGTTCAGTCCATGGTATAAAAGTATTTGTAAAATTCTCTTTCTCACCCACTGTTTGTTATGAAAATACTATAGATAACCTTTGAATGGTTACTGATTTAATATCCTCCCTTAAAAGACTGATTTTTATTACAGTTATTGAGCAAAGTAAAACAAATGACAAGCTTATTACACACTACACAGAAAAGTAACTATCTTCACTGCAACCATAAAAGAAGTGTATTGAGAATAATTGGCATCAAAAATTTTAAGTTCTTTCATGATATTCTGAGGTGATGTTTGCAACTAGGGAATACTCTCACACTTGAAAAAACCAAAAATCTAACAGTATCATTAAACTACTTTGCATTAACCTAAAAGATGAGAAAAGCCTTTGTGGTTGAAATTAACCAGTTGGTTCAAAGTTATGGGGTTGACAGAAAAGCAAATAGGAAAAGCTTATGCCTCTTAACAAATCAAACATACTATGAAGCTAAACAGTCTTAAACCAACAAATCCAGTAATTTTTAATTTTTCTTTTTTATTTATTTTTATGAGACCTCATCAAATCCCTTGGGGTAGAAGGACTGCTGGTTATCACCAAGCCCTGCTGTACATGTCTCCATTAAGCTCTTAGCTCTTGAGAGAAAGCTGATGAAACAACCTACTGTCAATTAATTCCAAACATATACATGCCTATGGTTGGCTGACATTTTAATGCCCTTCCCTTTCAATGAACGACAAAACAAAAATACTGAACCTCTAAAATATGCTTCTTCAACAGAATGCTCAAGGTAGCAAGACTGGCGTCATTACACCACTGATGTAAAGAACTCACATAAAGCTAAATTTTGCCTTAGGCCTAAGGATTATATCCATACCAAATCACATCAGGAAGCAAGCCGCAAGAAAGGATAGCTCTGTAAAAAATAAAAATCTGATCACCAGAAGAATTCTCAATCCCCATTGTTAAATTCAAGATTTGCAAGGAACAGCAAAATGACAGAGAAAATCATGCTATTCAATACCTGAACCACTTTTTTTTTTTTTTATTTTCATGGCATTGCGTAAAAAAAAAATCACAGAATCGTAGAATATCCCTGTAGATTACAGATATAATCTCAGTATCTCTTTTTATAGCTGCCTCTGTTGTACCCATCCCCCGAACTCTTATCTCACATACTACTGGCTGCTTTCTTATCTCAGGATGACTCTTTCTTTATCTTTCCTCTTGAGGTATGCACAGGAACTATATGCCTTTTACAAGGCAGTAAACAAGGAAAGAAAATGAAAGCCTGGCCCCAGCTAAGTCAGTGGTAACACTTCAGAGTTTCCTGTATTTTACCAGAAAAAAATATGCATTTTATCAAAGACAGTTGGCATGATACCAAATAATACTTAGACACTTGGCATATAATTCAAGTGTCATGTTCAAAAGTATGATGCTAAAAATCCTGCTAACAGGTTTATGTTTTTAGAAAATCAGATGACAACTTCCTTACATGTGTAGTTATATGCATGGATGTCTTCTTCAGAGCCACCACATAATCAGTCAGCTAGGGCTGATTATTTTAAGCAGGATATGTGTTCCCAAACCCAAATCCCAATCCTCCAGAACTCCTCAGGGAGCCTTCACACCCAAACAGAGCTCTGTGTAGAAGGTGGCCTTAAAGACATATCTTCTCTTTTGAGCAACTGGCATGCGGTGACTCAAAGCACAGATGTGAGGAGTGGGTGCCCCAGGCTCTGGGGCCAGTTACTGCTGGGCAGCCAATGCTCTCTGGGGCCACAGACCAGTATCCAGTGTGGGACAGTGAGCTCCTCCACCAGGAGCAAGAGCTCAGTTGTTAGCCATCTCACAACATTGATGTCTCTTCCTGAGTATAGCCTGGAGAAACATTATAGCAATGGGATTACTTATTTCTATGATTTAATTTCTATGCTACTTAATTATTGGTGTAAAGTAAATAATCAAGGAAACGAACCAGGAAACCCGTGCCAGCTAACCACAAAGATCCTCTCTTGTCTGTAGAAGACAACTGTTTGAACTTGTTTTTTAGTCTTTTCAGTTCAGCAGAGACTCTTTAAGGGAATTCCAAGAAAGTTTCTACGACATGACTAGAAATGCATGACAAGCTTTACTTGATTACATTTTTAACATAAATACATTACTCTACTAATATGAGACAATGCAGCTTTAAGGGGAATTAAATAAAGGAAATCTAAATTTTTCAGTTAAACTGAAACAGTACTCCTCTAAGTTTGTTGACTCATTTAGGAACTTAAAATTTATTTTTGAATTCTTCAAACAGATAAATGAGTATTCAGAAGAGCTCTGTAGGAAAAAAAGTAAGAATCATGGGGTTATCAATTGTTCTGTTTAAAAAATTTAGAGAGAAACAAGAAATAAAAGACATTTAAATTTAGAAATTTTCCCTTTCATATTCTCCAGACATGAGTGTGCTGCTATAGAATTTCTAATAAAAAGATATAAACCAAAAGTCAGTTTGTGCTGATGCAACACAAGATAGTACTTTCCCATTACTAGTGAAATTCACGAGGAGTATTGGGAGCTGGCATTAATACACAAAGCAAAGGTGACACAAAAGCTGTGGCAGGTATCTGTAGAAAAGAATAAGAGCTAATGGCAGCCACTCCATAGGAGTTGTCACATAAATACCTCACCTGCTTATACCTTATAATTGTATAAGCATGAAAAAAGAGGAAAATAAGTATCACATCATCTAGTCTATTTAATTAATCATCTGAACAAACTCAAACTTCACCAAGACCAGAGAAAGCAGGTCCCAGTGCCAAGGAACACTGTGTGGCCCACAGTCTTCTTTCCTTATTCCAATGCCAGCTATAAGCAGCAGCTCCTGAAACACACAGAGGTGCCTCTGCTGTTTCAGTGGGCAAGCTTGATGTCTCTCTTGTGAGCAGTTTTGAACTTGAAGAGACGTACTACTAAAACTTAGTACTCCAAGTAGCCCAAGGGATATCAAAATGAACACAGAATCAGAACTCCTAACTGGTGAAAATTTGAGCTTTATGGTAATTATGGAAACCAACATGAGAAGCAAACTGCATAATCAGTCTTCAGAGGATTTTAAAATGCTGTGAGCAGGCTCTACTATCATCTCAGGTCAAATGTAAAATGTAAACATGCAACCTTCCAGTTTTAATCCCAGCTTCACCGCTGACTTTGTGAGTCATCCCAGACAGCCTCAGTTTTCCCTTCTAGCTTTTCTCCCTTCTCCCTTTCAATTCTAAGCTCGCCTGAGCTAGGTGTGCTTCTTAAGAGCTAACTCAAAAAAGAAATTCACATCATTCTTTGGTTGACTTCCAAAAACAGTGTTCTTTCTCCCCTCTTTTTTTCTGGGTTAACCACAGAGTTTGAAAATAAAGCACAAAAGTTCAAGCAAACAGAAATTATTTCCATATGATATCCACAGAATTCTGAATAAAATATGCATTTTCTTGAGTCTCATACAAGGCTACTGAAGATTACCGCTGATTCCCTTCAATTCTTGCCATATTCATCTTATCCTTTCAGCTAAATGAAGGAGTCCTCATCATGCTGCTAACAAATGACTTAAACTCACTTCTTTCACCCCTGCAGTGCAAAAGAAAATCAGCTAAGAATGGCAGAGGTCTGCTCCTAATGGACATGAGCATACACCAGATCCCACACTCTCTAAGTGACTTGACATAGACTTCCTGGCTGCACACTCATTAGCTCCATCCTGCTTATACAGCACACAGGAAATACTGTTAAAGTGCTTCACAAAGTAGCACGTAGGGCCATAAATTTCAAATTGAGACATCTTCCATTTCTGCACTTGTAGGCATATGGAGAAGAGGGCTTGAGGGGGGTAATAGGTCTGATACCTTCCCATCATGAAATCAAGAAGTAAATCTGAGCCATCCTCACATCTTGAGGACTGGTGAAGAGGCACTTAGAAGCACAAGGGTCCTTCACCAATGCGCAGTGGTGTCTCAAAAGCTTTCATTCTTAAAATACGACTATTTGACTTTTTATTTTAATCCCAGTCTGCACATGCAAAACACAGTTATCAAAATAAACATCTCCGTCACGCTAGCAAATGCTGCTTTTGGCAAGGGTCCCCCTGGTCTCTGAACTGATATCTCAGTGAAAGGCAAACAAGTCTGGAGGAAAGGTATGGGGGGAAGAATGCGGAATTATAGATATTCTAATGATGTCTTCATTCCCCAGCAGCTCTACAAGAAAAAGCTCTGTGGTGCTGAATCTGACCTCCCTAAAAACAGTAGCAGAAAACCTGCCACACCATAAGCACTTGCATGGCTTTCCTCTGCAAACATGCTTTCCTTTGTTTACTGTATCTTTAAGTACATGAATGCACTGACCACCCACAGTATCAGCATGGGAAAGGTAAGAGATGAAGGTAGGATTGATTCTTTGTATGAATATAAATTAATCTATGTCATCCACATATGCTAGTGAGCCACAGCTCATCCCCAGTCAATTCATGTCCCTGACAGGCTGACTTGTCCCAAGCTCTCCAGAAATCATGCAGATGAAAGAGCCAAGCCTGTGGTATAGGAATTACGGGACTGGAGAGTTAAAAAGGGATTTGCAAATCAAGTAGTAATTCCTGCCTTGGCTTAATTTAATGTATCCTATTCTACTGCTGCTCCCCCCTCCCAGCAGCAGCAAATCAGTGTTGTACACAGAAGCAGTCATGGTGTGAGACACTACCTGAGCTCTGCTGCAGCACCTGGTTAAAAATATGCTCAGTATCCTCTGGGCTCTGACCTGCATACACTGAAACAAAGATAGGGATGAGCTTACAGATGAACATAGGATCTGGCAGTGAGCACACTAAGTCATTTCTCTGCTCTCCTTCTGCACCTTATCAGTGATATTTCCCTAACAGCACGATGCAGCACCAGGCTCACTGCATTTCAACTCCCCAAGGAAACTCACTCAGATCCTCACAGGGATAACACTTTATCTGGCAAGCACCAGAGTAAAAAGTGAAAGCATTAGTTAATTTTGCACCTTGGTTGCTCACATCCACAGACACTCCAGCTCAACAGCAGAGAAGATAACAGATAAAGGGAAGAATTTCTCTAGAATCTCTTAAAACCCCCACCTCTGGGTTTGCTGGCTGATCAATCACATTTATTACCATGCAACATTACTGCAAGGAATATTTTGAAAATGCATTTGCTGTAAACCAGGCTCAGCCTCTTTTCTTTCCTACACACATTTAGGAAATGTCCAATTCCCTCCATAGCAGAGCCTGCATTTGTTATTCCCTGGCACAGAAATGCAGACACGGACCTACTCTACTCCATTTTACACTTTCAGATCAGTTTGGCAATCAAGAGCTGGGGAGGGGGAAAAGGAAGAGAGGGAAATGTGCTCCTATGCTTTTCCTTGTGCTATTGCTGTAAGAAAAAAATGATTATAGGATTATGACTAAACATTAAACGAAAGGGAAGTGTTCCACCTAGGGACCATCCTCACCAGGGAAGGCAATGGGCATATTACCTGCAAAAGGACACTCTTTTAGGAGTGACTGTGCCTGCTGGTTCTGTGATAAAAAATGATGCAGAGGTATTGCCCCCAGTAGTAATTAACAATGTTAATCTTCTTCTTCCTCTCTATGGTGATAAAAAGAGTAATTTTTATATTTAATTAATGCAGAGGATCATTTTGGAAACTGGCTAATGAGGCTCTGATCACATTACCATGAAAATGTGCATTAACACCGCAACTGAGGAGGCTGCTTCATGTGTAGAGAATCCACTTTGTAATTAGACCACTGTGAAATGAATCACATCAGGAGGAACTCGGAACCACTCGGCACTGGGCATTTAGCTGCTGCTGTGCCAATAGACCACCAACATTCTAAGCTGGTTTTTCTCCTCTGCACTGCCTGTCAGCAGCAGTGCAGCCCAAAAACGCCAGTGTTCAGCCTCTGTCAACGGCAATGTGTCAAAGCCAGGACAAATTACAGAGAGGGAGAGAACAGATGCTGAAAGGCACTAAACTTTAGTACGTGAGAGTCTGATGCGCCAAGAGGAAAAAACAAACAAAAAGCTGCAAATAAAATACTGATTCAATAGGATCTGAGCAAAAATTATGGGCTATTATGGGAAGTGCTTGTTTAGTCTTTTCTCATCTTATTATGAAGGAGCTGGGAATATGTTAGCAGCAGACTGCTACATACTACACTGCTATGATGCTGAAAGAGACCCTACAATATCTAAATGGGATTAAGATCTTTGTCTAGTAGTAAACTGAAATAACACACACAATGAATGAACAAGCAGCACATCTCACCCATGGCCACCCTGTTGTACTCAGTACCTGTTTAAAGGTAACAATACATTTCCGAAGTATTTCAATTTTAATTAATTAATCTGAAAATTTAACATACTTCTCAGTCAGCACAGACATGCCATAAAAACTTTGTTTCTTAACTCAGAAATACCTGAGATCACACACCTAATGCTTTCAGAGGCAGCAGTGCAACTTATCTGAAATCAGTCTTATTACCAAAGCCAAAGGCTCCCTTAAAACATCACCGATACGGTTCAATGAGACTGCTGCTATATGACTGACATCTTGGCAGAAGATGCACAAAAATGTTAAAAGAATCCTACAGGAAGTCATCTGAAGGGGGAGTGGCATATGAGCAGAAAACAACAGGCACCCAAAATACTAATAATTACCAACCTTCCCCCAAACAACTTAGGCAGTAATTTTGCGAAGGAAAGAAAAAAGGCAAAGCAAAACAAAAGCACTACTTACTCTCTGTAAAGAACACACATTTTTACTCTGGAGATGCTGGTAATATCCTCTGCACTCACCTGTGAAACTTCATAGAGCAGTTTGTAGTGCTCCTCTCTCTTCTGAAAAGTGCACAGATTGCAGCCCATCCTAATAAGCAACACAAGAGCAAAGCCTCTAATTTCCCCAGCACTGAACGGCAAATGCACTGACAGGGAATCACCCTCCAGACTTGTCTACTGTTTTTCATCAGTCACTCCAGCCCCGACACAGGCACGCCACTGTTAGCTGGAAGCACAAGGCAGGGCAGTGTGTAGCAGCATGCTCTTCTTGCCTTTCCCTAACTATCTTACACTCACGTATACACACACAGAGTTTCGACTCAGTTCATGGCAACACTCCCCCTGTCTCTGCATCAGTGCACATGACTACACAGATTCCCACTCATGAATATTAATAGCCTCTCATTGATTATTTATGACAGAACGTGTTAGTGGGGAGGGGTGTCATAGCTGCTGATGATGACAGATGAATATTCACTAATTAAGAAGCAAATGTACTGTGGTTAAACAAAATTCACTTGTGTCAATACCAGCTCTGTTTATTAAGGTTAGAGAGACTAAGCTGCATGCTTTTCACCTACACTCACCTTAATTGTGAGACTAATTCATTAATGGGGGTGGGAAAAGCACAAATCAAGTCTTTTGTTAGGTCTCCACCTGGAGCAGAAGGGATCATGGCATACATATAAAATATTTGTAAGCATTTTAGGAGAGTTCTTGTGAAATCTGAGCTGATATTGCTAAAAATTTAAAGCAAAGAAGGGAGGAGAGAAAATTAATCCAGATGGCTATACTACTAGCTTCAACTTTGACACTGCCAAATTTAGACAAATTCCAGTGTACTCATGAAGGGCAGGGGGTTATAACAACTCTTCACACGTATCCAGTAAATGTGGAAGTGCAGGTTACACATATACACACATTGTACTATATATAAAGTAATCTCACATTCAAGTCTCTTTCATATGTAATAGATTAATAGTAATTATAGACCAAATTTCTCAGAAACTCAACAGATATACCCTCTTGGAGTCCTACATATCAAAGCTTTTGTTATGACATGTCATTATACCATTTGTAAATTAGATTTTAATGGTGCCACAATTCTCAATGTGTACATAAAGGCAAGGATACATTTAAAATTAAACCCACATGTTAAATATTAAGGCCAATGGAAATCACACTTAATTTGAGGCTGACATTAGTGTCTGTATTGTATATAATAATACATTGGTAATTAAGCAAGATAAAAAGCTCAAGCTATGACAAACCAGGACAAAAACCCCCAACTTTGCTTCCATTTTGTCCTTCCTTTCTCAGCAACTTTGCTCATTTATAACTATATCCTTGTTTCAAAGCATCTTTAAACTGGAGGGGATAGCAGGTGGAATCCAAAGCAGAAATAATTACATGAAACCAATGAAACCAGTTAGTTAAGACTGACACCGGGCCCTAAAGAGTTGCAATTTTAAAGCACTGATGTACAGCTACTAGGGTTTTTTTGGGTGCAGTTTCTTAAAAGTGCTTTGTCAAACATTTAAAATCAATAACAGGAAATGATTCTAATGAGCACTAATTGATAACAAATTGGCTTTGCATCCAACAGCACCTCAAACACCACCGATGCTGGGTAGCAAGCAGATCAACAATCATGTGCTGCTTATCAGTTCAGCCCCTAGGGATATAATAATCTGATTTTCCGGGCCCTAATTTTACCTAACAGCCAGGATAAAAGTCAAGCAGAGAAACCTACAGGAAAAACTGGACCATTGCTGCAAACTGTCCTTACTAGTAAAGTTTGCTAGAATCTCTATGTAAACTACAGATAGGTTGAGACTAAATCTTAATTACATTTCATCTCCTTTAATAAATGATCAGAGCCAGGAGGAATCAAATAATGACCATTAACAGAGCAAGCTCTTCTCATATCAGCTTCCAGCACTGTTCTGAAACAGAACATTAAGATTAATTTTTATTTGGTGGAAGAACCTGAGCAGGCAGGTTTGGTTATGAATTTTCTCCAAAGTCCAAAGGTTTCAAAGATGAACCACGGAGGCACATTCATCATTGTCAGAAAGAATCAGCCTCTTTTCTCCTTCTCCACATTCACATGAAATGCTGTTCATGCTGAGAGGTTTAAACCCATGAAGCAAACATCAACTCAATCTTTGAAGGTTTCTATATCATGAGGTGCAGAAGGATTCTCAGATGTGTAAATTTTGAACTTAGGGAAGTCAGATCAATGAACAAGACAACAGTCATGCAAGGACAACCATGCCATCTTTCAATGAAAGTGTTTTCTCCTTCCACTGACACAACTTCTTCCTCTGACACATACACAGTTTGAAAGCTAAACTACATTCTTGAAAGGAAACATGATTTACCCTGGTATATTTTTGATAGTCTCTTAAAATTAGTTCTTAAGGGGGGTGGGGGGAGGATATGTTATTACAGGAATACAGTTATATACAAGAAATAAGAAACAACAACAACAAAGCCAACAGACAAAATAAGCAATGAAAAGCTACAGTTAAGCTTTCAGCAGTTTCCTCTGACAGTGTCTTTTTTCATTGTTTTTCCTCTGGTTCTTTTGTTTACTTCTCTGGAGCCAATATAGGCTTCTTCATTCATTGATCAAGTGCCTGCCCTCTGCCCATACAGAGAGTAAAAAAGGTTCTGTCTTCTGCTTCTGCAATCACTAATGGGCAGAGTCTGCAGGGCTGAATAGATTTACTTGAGAAGGAAAGGTGTACTTTCAGGTTCTTGAGCTCTACATAAACATACAGCTTTGATTTTACGTGTGGTCAAAATACTAAACATTCAAGGTAAAACTTGGTGGAAATACAAACTAAAAAGAAATACATAATGTGCTTTGGTCAAATTGAATTTGACATTGGGAGAAAGCAATCTCTTTCTTTCCCTTTTTCTCTCCCTCATCTTAATCGCCTTCCAACACTTTGTAGCTAAAGGGACCAAAAAGGTACTAACATAATCAAGTAATTCTTATTTTATATGCAATTCAAAGATATTTCAATAATTCAATGCTTCTCTTTACTGTGGAGTTCTTTATGTACATTGCCAACAATTTAATTTTACCATAAAGACTAAGATCATAATTCACAGTCAAACAGCAATGCAATAAGGAAAAGGGATGAAGTTTAAGAGAGTTATAATAAAATTTCTGTTAACATTTGCAAGCAAGGTGCCCTTGTTTAGGTCCCCTCATTCATTTTAAGTACCTGGGAGATGACTTACATATTTGGTATACAGTTTCCTCATGGAGGTATAGAAATGTCTAATTACATGCACCCATGTTTGAAAGTTTATCATTGCAAAAAATTCAAGACAATGACACTGCAAATTAAAGACTATTCACTCCCTTACATCTCCTTTATCACGCAGCTAAAAAAAATAATAAAATATAACATTCATTTTAAGTGAGAATAGTGAAGTTGTTGGTCCAAACTCAGTGGTGAAACCCAGTGCAACATATGTGGAATTCCAAGTTTTCTTTGCAAGCCCCTGAATTCACACGCTTCTCATGAATGAGCCAACCCCATAGCATTTACTCCATAAATTTTGTGGAATTCCCAGAAATCTGGCTCACAAAAGAGATGGCAATGCAATTTAGTCTAAGGGCTGCATAGCTGTAAAAAAAAGTTATCATAAGAAAAAGGGAGTTGGAAAAATCCTTTGCTTATCCCCACTGTCCTGAACAAAGGCTTGAACTGATAAAGCTTAACCTTAGCCTGGGCAGATCTTTTAGCTCATTGTCATAATTAGTGTTTTTCATAAAGCCTCAGCTGCTGGAATCAGGTGATAGTATGCATCAGTCAGTGTGCACATTAGAAAAACATGGAATTTTCCAGACCTATGATCGCACAGAAAAACTTAAAAACCTTCAGTAAATGTAACACAAAGACGCAGAATTTGCAGGTTGAACTCTAAGACAGCATAATGTATATTACCCAGTAGGCTAAATGAAGGTGCAAACTATAGAAGTAGAGAATCATTGACATGAGCTTAGGTTTCAATAAAATGGATTTTTGAAAATATAATAAATTGCAAAATCTCACCACACTCCCTACAAGATACATGAAAGCCTTACTCAAAGTAAAAATGCTCTGGTTTCCACAGGCATCAGAACATACTTAAAAATGCATTAATAGAAAAACTAAAAATTTGTAACAAAAAGATGCAATATTACCTGGAACATTAATTTATGTCCATAGGGAAGACACTTGTTTAAACTCATACCTTTTAGTACAGCTAGCAAAACTTCATGCCCTGCTCAAAGTCACAGCAAAAATAAGGGTGGTAGAAATGAAATTCCCATGTTCTGTATTTCCCAGGAGGACTGTAATTTATCTGAAGACTATCCAGGCTCACCTGACTATAAATCAAATGGAGTCTGTAAGTGGTATCTTCCATTAGGCTCAAATGCCTCCTGGAAGGTAAGGAGCACCTACCACATCATATTACAGAAGTCCAGTCTATTGATATCTATTGGGTTTTTTTTATCCTCATCCAAGGTTAAATTGATATGGGATTTATGGTATTCCTTCTCCAAAATGTAAATACCTCTCTAAAGAGAAATCGAAAGCACGCAATAAGGAAATTTTTCTGTCACACTTGCTCACCCTACAAGATCTACTTGTTTCTTTTGTTCTACACAGGGGAAAAAGAGAAAATAACCCTTTTGTTTTAACCCCCTTTTATCCACCAATCCCATGCGAATGGCCTGGCTTGTTTTCTTAGAGAAAAGTACAATTCCTTTACCAGGTATTGGCCAAACTTCAGACTGCTCAGACACTTCTTTTTCTCTCTTTTTTTTTTTCTCGAAGTTTCATCCAGGATATTCTTTTCTGAAGATTTTACTCAGAGTGGCTTCCTTATGGCTCCTTAAACTGCAGCCATAATCAGTTACGCAGCTGTTGCAGAAAACCAAATGAAGCCTATGCTGAACTTTAAGACCCTAACAATACATAAAGGTTTGTGTCAGGACTTTGTTACCAAATTCGGGAAGGTACTGAACTTTCTCTTGACTTTCTCTACCTCACCAATTAGTTACAAGGAAATTGTCTTATGAACCTTTACTTTTTTTAAACCATGTGATCATGTGAAACCAGATTGATAGCTCTTAACTGCAGCAGAGGGTTTCAATACTATGGAGTGTACAGAAGAGAATGACTCATAAATATACTTGAAATCATTTAAAGAAATCAAGGATTATTGAGGACAGCCAAACCTAAAATGTATGAATGCAGTTATGGGAGAAAACTGATTATAGATAAATTGGGATATGAAGGCCCATGTCAATAAACATTAAATAACGCACTTAGGGAGTGTTGCTAAAATATTCAGAATCATGGTCTCTAAAGTAGTTATTTCTACTCAGAAAACAGATCTGGAGTTGGGGACAGTTTCCTCAAATGGCCTGAGGAGAAGACTTACAACAGAGCAGAAACTATTGTAACGAAACTGCACAAACCCCAGAAAGATACACATTTGAATACAGATAGCAGTCCTGGTCTTTCCATCTTTAAATCATTTAATGGAAATGGAAGAGCTATGAGGAACAAATTAGAAACACAGATGTGCAATAGTTCATTTCGCTGCATCTTTCATCTTAATCTATACATTTTTTCCACATGTAAAAGACATTCCTTCTCACATGACACAATGAAATAATTAGATAATACATTTAAAAGGAAGCCTGGATTTTTTTTCCAAGTAATTTGACAGCGGAACTCATTACCAAAACTCAATGGAAGTAAAAAGCAGAAAAAGGTTCAAAAAGATATTAGACAACTTTACGACAGATATCTGTCTGTAGTCATCTGCCTGCTTAGGAAGCCCATAATTCACCGACTCCTGGGAGCTATGAGAGGTAGGACAGCAGCGAGATTTCCCTCCATGCATCCCCTTGCTGATAGCTTGCCTGTGTTTATTATCTGCCTCTTCAGAAATCTAATATTGGCAATATGATCCCTTTACTAATTCACTTCTAAAGCTCCACATTTACCAGTTCTTGCACAAAAAGCTAGAATACGCACTTAACTGAAAGTTCGTTAGCTAACATTAGCTGCTAACACACTACAGAGCCCAACTGCTACAAGGCTTTATTAATGATCATTTAATGACTTTGAATTTCAAACACATTTATGAAAGTACATTTTATTATTGTCCAAATTGGTTTCAAAGCTTTTTGAGCTACATCTCTTAAAAAAAAAAAAAGGCAATTTTCCCCTCCATCTGAAGATTATATCTCAGCTTTTTTTACATCTGTGTGGGAAAGAAAAACCATTTGGAACTAATGCCAAGTTCAGGCCCAGATCAAACAAAGGCAAATATCAATGAAAGGCCTCAGTGAGAAACTGGGCTCACAGTAAGAAACTAATTCAACTGCTGAAGCAGTAGGAACTAGTTCAGAGGATGACAGCAGTGATGAGGAACTCCTTGGCTCTGTTCTTTCCTCTGATACCCGTGTCATTAGAAAAGCTCTTCCTTTTTACATTCTTATAAAATAAGTAAAACCTGTCTTGCAAGAGCATCAATTCAATGAACCTTTTAAGACTTTGTAGAGCTTTTCAAAGAATGTATTATGGAGGGCTGTTACACCCACATAAGTTCTGCTGAGGCCACCTTCGTGGCCTCCAGCTCAAAAACGTAATAAACATGTCTTGCTCGGTTTCTCAATTAAAATTTTTAAGTTTTATACTGCTCATCAGTATAGAATTACAAAATGAAAAATTACTCATTACTTGATAAAGTCCCTTGCTAAATATAACAATCACAGAAATTTGAGTGATTAGAAAAGTTAACATGATATATACTTAGGCAAGGGTGATGGTTGAACATGCCTTCATCCTGGAGTAGCTAAAATAACTAGCAAGAGGTAGATTGGACTATCCTTTTCAGTTGCCTTCCAGTTTAATTAGCATTAGTTGGATAAATCTACAAGAGTAGTTTTGGCACACCTGAGTATTTTCAGAGTGAATAAAGATGCTGAGAGGAGCAGTTTGTCATGAATATGGCACTACCAATACAGAGACACATTTACCAATAGAGACATGCCACTGTTCACTTTCAAAGCTCATACGATTGACAATCTGGAAGATCTGTTGAGGGATTCATGCAATAAAATAGATTAGTATGTCTTGCCCCATATAAATGGCCTACTGTGCCCAAGAAAAACCACAGGACTAGGGAAGTTTTCATGGCCTTGAATGGATTTTCATGGTATTGAAACTCGAAAGGAGACCTGTACTGAATCAGGCCGTAAGTGCAGCTGCTTTTCTCCTTTGACAAAGCATAAAGATGTTGTAATGTAACTGTCAGAAGTTCATACTACTATAATAAAAAACAATTTTATAACACAGATAGGACCTAAGTCTTTAAAGGAGGAGTGAGGCAGAGGGGAGTTGCTTGCATTTATGTTACTAATCATGACTTCATCACACCAAAGCTAGTATTAGGTGGTGTTTGTGATTGTGTGTCAAATCTGGCTCCCAACAGACACCTGACAGAATGACAGACGCAGGCGTGGCATTGCACAATGCTGCAGGAGCAATTGTCCACGCTACTTCTGTGTCTGACAGCTAGTCAGAGTAGCTAGTTTTGTTTGAACTGGCTAGTTTGTTTTAAAATAAAGATGTGAACTGAAATTAACACTGTTGACAATCATTAACTGACCACTATAAAAAAGCCATTAATTTTGTTGTCATCAGCAAATGCTTTGTAATGGTCTAAACCTAATGCAGCTTCCTCTCCTATAAAATCCCCACAGCGTCAAAGGTTTAGTTTGTACACTCTTTGGGCTTTCTGAAGCTTAAACTCACTGCCAGTGCACCTGCTTTCTTGAAGATCATTAGGTAAATATCCCAGCAAAGCCCAATCAACCTGGCTTTAGTTACCTTATTATGTCTGCTCTAGAAGAAAATTAATGTTATGAGATGTGCCTTTCCCTGAAAATTGTTGGTGTTAGGTTACTGTGGCAGCTGTCAGGAGATGCAGGGGTCTTTCTGCTGGATGTTGACCCAGCTGGCCTAGGCACAGCCCAGTCCCTGCCCCCATGCCACATCACTGGAACACTGTACCAGCCACTCTGCCAGTGTCAGGGTGCCCTGAGCCCAAACAGCACACCAGAGCTCAGACTTGCCAGTGTGCCCTGCCAAACCCCAGCTCCTTTCAATGCTCACCCAGGCCATTGTCAGCTCTGAACTCAGGTAATAAGGAGCTAGGAAGAAACATGTAGAAAGAGTGAAAAAACTCCTGCAGAGCTACATGGACGGAGACAAATGAAATCCGATTAACGACACCTCTTTTTCTTCTATTTTGATGTCATGTGGAAAAGAAATTAGCATAGCAAATCCTGCTTTTCTCTGAATGAAATTTCAGATCCTTAGTCTGAACTCCGCTCCTTTCTCCTGGAATAAAAAGCTAAAACGAAGAGCTTGTCAGCTTCAGAGGAGAGATTGGTCACACTTCAGTGGTTTGCAGGGACAGGTGCCCACCCAGACATTGCTGCCTGGCCACAGGGACACCACTGCCACCCAGCCTCTCTTCAGCTGCTGCCACCCCTATGCTCTGTTTCAGCCTTACTACAGCTTGCCAGGACTTCTGGTTTGTCTGAGCCCTCTGGGCAGGTGCATTAAAACCACTTTTTAAACATCGCTTCCTAAAATAGCCAAAGGGCAATGTATAGTAGGGGAAAAGAATTCAGTCGCATTACAGTCAAAAGAATGGTGCAAATTAAAGTGCTTAACTCATATTTAGTAAAAAAAAACCCATATAAAATAATATAAACATCAAAATCACTTAAAAGAAACCTTCATGTGGGAAACTGGCATTGTAGAGGCAAGGGTCTCATTCACTTTACCAAGACAGATGCAGTTAAAACCCTCACTGTGTTCTGAAGATGAACCACTTAGCACCCTTCTCCACGGGTAAGTATTAATAGATGAAATAGTAGCAACACCAGTGCAATTTATCTGGGATGAAAATCCTTCCCAGTTAAACTTTCACACAGTGAAAACACATTTTCCCAGAAGTTTTGCATTTTGGATTTCAAAATATGCCCTTCTTGAAATACATGCCTGAGCTCCCTAGGGCATTTTGGTTGTCAATATCAGTCATAAATAAAGATAAAGCAGACTTCAGAGCAGAGAAATAGGATGAGAAATGAAATAGAAATCTCCTGCTCCAAGAATCTTTGCTTTGTAATTCTCCACAGATGTTCTCTCTAGTACTAGTGCTGGGAAAAGGATGATCTTTAAAGGTCCCTTCCAATCCAGTGAGTTCCGTGATTCTGTGGTTTCACCTAAACTTCTTGCCTTACTAAGACATGTCCACCCCGCTTTGTCCAAAAGTGCCGTAAGTGCCCTTGGTACCCTTATACTTTACCAAAAGCAAACAATGATATTTCTTTAAAATAATAAAATGTTATCTTTGCAGGATAAATATTTTAGGAGATACTGCTTGGAGTTCTCTATCTCAAAACTTTCAAGGCCAGTTGTACAATCTTTCTCAGTTCTTCCAGTAAGGCAGACTTATATTGGTAACAGTTTAAAGATGTTTACAGGCACGTACCTTCCCTGTGCCTCCACACCTACCCATCCACTTGCCTGCCCAGACCAAAGCACCCTGCTGCAATATAAAAATGGATAAACGTAATCTCATATACTCCAGACACAATTTCAGTAGTACAGAACCATTTAACCTCAAAAGGAAAACAAGGGACCTCAGGCCAGGCAGGCATCTCCTGTGGCTAAATCTGCACACATTTGTATTTGCCCATTAAGAAGTCAGACCCTGTATTTTCAACTCATCTTCAGAGAGGAGAGTGAGATGCTTTCATTTATACAGAGGAGGAAGTGACATCCCTGAAAAATGAATTTACTTATCAGCTTCAAACTACAGAGAGTATGTATGCGAGTGTTCACACTGGAGGCAAAAGCAGTATATTTCCAAAACTCACGTGTTTAATTTTTTTACAGAATTACAGTTTTCACCTTATAAAAAAAGAAAGGTATTTAACAAAAGAGGAAATATTTAACCTTCTCAAAGTCAATGCCCAGTCTCTTCTCAGTGATTCTTCCTGTAAAGATATGAAAAAATCACAGGGCGAGGGGGGGGATAAAAAGAAAAAAAAATCAAGGAGAATAATTGATTGGGGAAGGGTGGTGCTTTTTCTGCAAGACCTTCGCATCTAGTCTGAATAACTTTCATTTCTATTCAGTTCTTGTGCAGGACACTAGGATTATATGTATCAACTTAATTCAGTGATAAGAAAATCCTTACTATAAATCCTTCCATGTGGGACAAATCTGTCAAGATCTTGATTATCAAAACAAATGAACAGACAGTAAAATGTGACATACGTAGCATACACTTTACATGATAAATTAGCCCCAGCACAACTGACAGACATACTGTAAGGGGATGTTAAGGCTGCTATGGCAAGCAATGTCTTTCCTCCCCCAGCACCTCAATCACAAATTTTCCGAGTCAATGACTTCTAGCAAAAGACAAAAAATTTTCTACAGTTAAACACTACTTGCAGATAACATATTTCTCTGTTCCACTGTGTTCTCCTTCAAAAGTTACTGCCTCCAACAGTTGACCTCATCCTGCCACTGGAGTGACTAGCCAGAACCTGTAAGGTTGCTCTCTTCCCCTCATGAAATCTGTTAAGGATTTACTGTAATTTCCCAGGGATCCAATAGTTATGGTCAAATAAATTAGGAAACTCATGCGGTGAGCAACAACATTGTCAGCTAAGGAAAAACAAGAGTCCTGTCTCAAGCTAGAAATCTGAACTGAAATTCAGGTACTTTAGCTACCCAAAACTTTGGATGTTACACAGTCCTCAGAAATGGGTTGTCATGTAAGGTCTGAGATTTTTTTTAAGAAACATTCCCACTTTTGGTTGGAATGAAAACTGCAGGGAAAAAAATCTCACGATTTCAGCATACTTCCAAAATGGGGTTTTGAACTCCTAAGGCAGAAACTCAGTGATACATTTAAAGAATCATAGCAAACCCAAGTGAGAATTTAGTAAATAAATCCATAACAGCTATTTCTGTCAAGACATAAGCATGAGCTCTCCTGCACAAAGATCGAAACAATAAATAGAGTATATTCCTGACACAAGGTATTCAGAACCTCCATCAGGACAGGCTCATCTTTGCTGCAAAAAAATACATGAGTCTTATACAGTAATCCTGACAGCTTCATTGATTACTCCTCCTGGAAACCCGCTAGAAGTACAAATTAAATTAGCTTCTTCTGGCTTTCTTAGCAAAACTCATAAACAAAGCTGTGTTCTCATTGACCTGAGCAGAGGCACCAGCTGATCCAAAACTCTTGTTTAGCTCTAAATTCTTTGATTACAGTGTCTTTTTTATTTAAAATTAAATAAAATACGTATATTGATCATCAGCAGATCCAGCTATGACCATATGAAAATCACCATGGGAAATGCTCACGTTTCTGTACATTTAGGAAGGATTGTGGAAGGCACTTGTGTCATCTTTCTGCTGCTCATCATATGAACATTTCACAAAAGGTCACAACTCAACTGACAAAACTAATAATTAAGGTGTTTTCCTGAATACATATTATCGTAATGCAAAGTTAAGTGATAAAATAAGGATGAGAAGCAAAGATCTTGAAAAACTATCATCGTCAGATAAACTCTCTATGCACTGTTGGTGAAGATGAGATCAATTTCTATAAAGGTATATTTTCTGTTTCAAAATACGTTTTATTCACAGAATCAGCAGAGTTGGAAGGGACCCACAAGGATCATTGAGTCCAATTCCTAGTGCTGCACAGGACCATTCCCAAGAGTCACACCATGTGCCTGAGAGTATCATCCAAATGCTTCTTGAACTCTGTCAGGCTTGGTGCTGTGACCACTTCTCTGGGGAGCCTGTTCCAGCACTGAATCACCCTCTGGGTGAAGAACCTTTCTTAGGTACAAGCAGAAGAGCAAATAATTCTAAGCAAGTAAAAGAGATTATTTAAAAATAATTGAATTTAACTTGTACTAAAACACCGCTAAATCTACACGTTTGTAAACTGTTTACATAACAACACAAGTCAAGTTTCATACAGAATTTTTCATACAGAGATATCTAAGTACCTCATAAAATCAGGTAAAGCTATTATCATTTTACAATGTGTGAATAACAAAGAAATCTAGCAACACATAGCACTGAAATACAACAAATAGTTTTCAAAATTGTTGAAAAAGTGTAGAAAGCAACAAGAAACTGGTGTGAGGGAGCTGGCCAGCACCAGGTAGGTGACAGAAGAAATGCCAAAAGATGGCATCTAACGAATTCTTTGGGGTAACAAAACCATTTTGAGATCTTTATATACCTTGAAAAGAAACAAAACCAATATGACATTAAATCCAATCTTGAACAGAAAACTCTTTGAGGGGAGCTCTTACAATAAACCACAGAGAACACACATAAAATCTGCAACAGCTTCCAGCCGGAAACAGAAACTTACGCAGTTTTACCACATTTTCTCCTTTCCTTCCTTTACTGTATGGTGAGATTCTAATTTTGCATATCCTGCTCTGTATTTCCTTGTTTCCTATGCCCAGCTTAAATTCTGTGCCTTGCAACAACTCTGCATTTATCTCCCCATTCACCCATTCATGACTCCAAACAGGCCCCTGCTGCTGTGCACTGCTCTTGTCCATCATGTCCTGCTCCTTCCTAGCTCTTCTCTACCTT
Source organism: Dendrocincla tyrannina (assembly GCA_035047865.1). Taxonomy (NCBI): domain Eukaryota; kingdom Metazoa; phylum Chordata; class Aves; order Passeriformes; family Dendrocolaptidae; genus Dendrocincla; species Dendrocincla tyrannina. Next base: position 27,873,560 of record JAWWMP010000041.1, on the reverse strand, counting down.
ATATTCCTTCACGCTTGGCTTCAAAACTTCCCCAGCATTGTCTCTCCTGTGCATCCTCACAAAAGCTGAACTCTGAAATAACCCCTCTGGCTAGTAGAAAGCTGTGAAGGAGAGGGGAGGGGAGCCAAGGGGAGGGGAGGGGAGCCAAGGGGAGGGAAGCCAAGGGGAGTGGAGGGGAGACCTCCTCAGGCTGTCTGTTGCTAACAAGTGGGAGGGTCTGCCCAAGTCTTTGCAGCAGGTTGGGCTCAGCCATGTGTGTTCCCTGGGGCTGCTCCCCATGACAGTCCCAGCTCGGTTATTAAAACAAGCAACAGCTTCACACCTGCTTTCCCTGCACACAGCAAAATAAACCAGGATGCTTGGGTCACAGGTTTAATTGATTCTTTTGTCTTTCACCCTGCTTCAGAAGTCAGTCTGATCAATACTACTTCACACTCTCCAGTACAAGCTCTACTGATCTAACCTCTGACTATAAATAGATTCATCAAAGCAGCACCACCGAAGACAATATTTATCCTTTGCAACACACAGGGAATGTCATGTTACAGCTTCCTCCTGGCTTTCCTCTTCTATTAGGAGAGGAGGGAAAGGAGGAGTAGAAAGAAGGACTCTCAGAGCCAAAGTGAGCGCCAGCACTGGAAACTAATGTTGTATATTTATCCACTCACATTAAGTCTGGAACAGGCAGTCACAGCTCGTGCTCCCTCAGTGCTCTTGCAAATTCTCTGCCTTTCCATCTTCCAGCAGGTAACAGAAAATAGTTACTGACAAATGCTGGGGGAAAGCACAAGACCTAAACAATAAATAATATATGCATCCATATCTCTACAATTCCTTTCTTCAAGTCCAAACAAAATAAATATGAGAAGCTGGATAGGAAGTCATGAAAGCTGCCAATTTCATTCATAAAAGCAAATAATTAACTTCTTCAATGCTCCCCTCCATTTCTTTAATAATCTGAATAAAAATTGCCACCTAATGATGCAGCAGAACATGTTCATTTGTCCATAAAAACCTTTCCCTTGCCAAATGCCCAAGTGTGAAGGGAGATAATCGGTGAGGCTGTTGGAGCATTGCCCCAGCAATACCTACACTGGAGGTACTGAGAACGAAATAATGCTTTGTCATTTTGTCACACAGGGGAGAAGATTACTTCCTACACAAAAATCATAGCTACAAAGACCTCTATGTGCACCTGACTTGAAAAGTTACTTGTGCCACTTCAAGCATCTACTTATTTCTTCTCCAGTCATCTGCTCTTATTCCTTCTTAGCTTGTTATCTGGATGTACTTCTCTCAAGGACAGTTTCTTTGTGGGAGTAGACTTGCCATATCAAGAGTGGAACAGATCCTGCAGGAGATGGACCACTGGAGAAGCCAATGAAAG
>JAWWMP010000041.1:27855817-27871787 GCA_035047865.1 Dendrocincla tyrannina | reverse complement strand
AAAATAGGGAATAAACAACCAATGAGGGATAGGTTGCTGGGTAGCCACCACCAATCAAAATAAAACATACAGTTACACGGGAGTACCTATCTAACTAATAGAGTGAATCGCTACCTATACTACCAAACATCTTCTAAAACGTGAATTTCTGTGTTTTTGAGGTAGTTGTCTGTTTTCTGATGTTGATTACTTGACTGCCAGTTCTATCCACTCGTGAAATTGTTCATTGTGGTCGATTTGGCAATCCCTGAGAAAGTGTTCCCCGACATAAATGGACAACTGATGAGGCTTAACTAACCCAACTCAGAGCCAGGAATTAGGACCTGCAGGTATGTCTGCTCATTTGAACAACTGAAAATGTTTTACACAGAGAGCACACACAGAGCCTGTAACTGAAGGTGCTGTAGCCAAACTAGTTTTCAAATGCTGCAGAAGCAAGTGCTTACCTCAAGAAACCATAGCAGGGAAAGAGTCTGAAGTAACCACCCTGAAAGGTCACAGTTTGACCTCCGGGTACAAAACAAAGACCATGGGCCTTTTCATTTCCCTTGCTAATGCTCAAGATATCACTTCACAATATTGCTGACATTAATAGAATGAACCAAATAATTCCTTTCAAAAGGCATGTCCTTTATGCAGAAACCCATAAAATCTGACCTGATTATTCACCACATTTCCCAGCAGAAACTAGAAGCTTGTTTCCAAAACTTCAGCCTGTGCCCCTGCACTGTCTGCTAATTGGACTCAGAACATGCTGAAATAGTCAGCTGGAAAAGAGCCACCTTATCTTTGCGCTCTGAAAGAATTTTTAAAAGAAAGTCCTGTTGTGAATTATGTGAATGAGCATCATTCAAATACTGTTAATAGAGTGATAAGAATTACCTTTTTAGTCATGTCTATAATACTCCGACCAGCAAGGACTCACTCTCTCTCTCCCCAAGCCTCAATACAAGAAGTTTTTTTTTCTTATTTACAGAATTAGTTTCCGGTGATATATATTAGCACATTTTTTCAAAACAGATAAATACTGCCAAAATAATTACTAAACACATCATCCCTGCATAGCCAACCAAGGTCTCAGTTCTAAAAACTTGTGCTATTAATGAATGACACACTGCAGCAAACTAATTGTATATAAAGTCAATGGGTGCATGTTTAAGAATTTTAATTACTCTTCTGTGATTGCTTTATATTCAATATGTACCATGCAGGTAACACAGCCTTTATGACGATAAGCAGTTTAATTAGAAAGCCAAGATAAGAAAAGAATGCCTTTAAGTTACAGAATTTGTTCATGCTGTCCATGTGATAACTCAAGCACATGGTTTTCCTTGGTATTTTAAAATACAAACCTGTAATTCTACCTAAACCTTTGTTTCCTCACACTACATGAACTGCTTTATCTGCCATTTTCCTGTCTCTCTTATGGGTGCCAGCAACACAGTTTAATTAGATCACAACCCTCAACCTGTCTTCAGTCTCTGCGCAGGTCCATGCAAGCGAGCAGAGCCCCCATGCTCTGCGGCCAGCATGAGCCTCCCAGTGACCTGAGACCAGCCTGGGCTGCACACTGGCTGCTATTAGCCTTTCAGCAAACTGTCTCAGAGGATGGCCATTGATTTCCTAGTTATTATGAACATGAAATTATTGAATGACAGATGATAGAGTGTTAGATCCTACAAGTATTTTCCCAAATGGGTTATCCAGCTGGTGTTGCCATGGCAACGAGGCTGTTTGACAGCGCTTATGACAAAGAAGTCTTTGCTCAGAATTCAGCTACAGAATAGGTCCTTGCTTCCTACCTTATCCTCCCTGATCTTATCCACCACCTCCTCAATGCCTTCCTAGCACCAGCCAGTGGCTCCAACACAGACCAGGGTATGGCACCACTGCCAGCCATCAGTCCTCCAGGACAGTACCCTGCCCATGGCAATTTTACCTAAGATAATATCTGTTCTCCTAAGATAAAGGAATAGGTCTCTGAGTGCTGGATCCACTGGAAATACAAGTTCTGCATCAGGACACACAACTGAAAGCCTAGGAGGAATCACGCTCACAAATCAGACATAACCTTGCCCAGTTAAAAGTTAAATAATTTCTTCACCTTCAAGTCATAACTCTTAGTTTGTTTGTTTTGGTTTTGTTTTTTTCCTAAGTCCTTTTTCTACTAGCAGGACATAACCTGAACAGCTTAAAACTCTTCTGCCCACCTTCTCCAAGTGCTTTCACATTTGCTCAACTTCTTTGATCATTCCAGAAAATGCCTCTCTGTTGAGCTTCTAACTCCCAAAGAAAGCTGTTTTGTGAATCCAAAATTATGTGCAATAATAGGTTATTTCACTTAAATTGTCTCACCCACATTTTAATTCACTGGGCAGTTTTCCAGAAAGACAGGAGAGGGAATTACTGAAGGGGGTCTGGCTGGTTGCAGTGAGCCACCACAAAGCTGCAGCCCAAAAGGCTCGCAAGCTTGGGTTTTGCTGCCTAGGCTAGTTAACTGCTCTTCACCACACACATTTATCACCTTTTTTCACTCTGTTCAGGCCACACTGAATCTTGCTGTACTTGGTTCCCATGCCGAGTGGAGATGAGCAGCATCTCAGCTGCCATCGTTTGAGTTGCGATATGTGGGTGAGAAAAGGATTACAAAGTGTAGCTATATTTTCAATAGGTATCAAGTTGTCTTGGCAGAAGGTGGAAAAATACACCTGGTAAAGCTGGACTCAGGACCTATTGTGAAAATATAAGTTAAAAATGTGCCTAGATATTCCCTGATATCCTTACCAAATGAGAGATTCATTTTCCTCCAATCTCAAAAATCTATCGCAAAAGGTGTGGTTTTTGTCAAGATGGAAAAGCACGACTAAAAACCTTTAAAGCACACAGCAAGTACTGACTGGATTCCCAGGGGAAATTGAGGACTAGTTATGGAGTGAGAAACATACATTTCTGCGATAAAGCTTAAATGTTTGGTCTGTGCCAACTATCTTGTTTCTGGCCAGAAATATTTTAGGTCTTAAAATATTTTTAAGTGCCTTAAAAAAAATATTCCTGGTACAGCCACATCTGCTCATAGCAGCACTTTTATAGGACAGCTTCAATTAGAGTTGGCTCTTGATGAGCCTGATCTAGGCTGTGCTGCATGAAGTGATAAACAAGGCTGTGAAACACATGGAAAGCTACAGCTTCATGCTGCCACCAACCCCCACTGTCATATTTTCTCTTCTCTCATACCCTCCTTCTAGCATAAGCAAAGCTGTAAATGTTTTAGGGCTCTGTGATAGTCCCTGAGAAAAACAGGGAGCATATGTAATGTATTTTCACATGCAAAAAAAAAATTTGAGATCCTAATTTCTAAAGTGTGCCTTCTGTCCAAAGTATACCCTTGACACTAACTCGGCTGTGATGCAAATCACTTTACACAGATTACTCAGCTGTAGATGATACCAAGGTACCATCAGAAGGGTATTAGTCAACAATTTTTTTCATGAAGTCCAATTACATGTTTTCTATATAATTCCCTGACTACCTACTAAAATTTTGCTGATATTAGTTCATCTAAAAGGCATTTCAGAGACCAGGAGCACAGATCATATCCATTACAAAACCATTCTGTGGTTTCTGTCAAATCTAAGTTAAATGCACTGTAGGGACTGGAAAGCTGCTACAAAAGTGCATATTCAGGATCTATAGAAAACAAAGACACTATGTCAATATACTCTTCTTTTTATATGGAGAGACATTCAAATATGTGAATACTGAGCTGAAAAAGATGCATCCAATGGCATAATACTGCATCACCTCTGAGCACCGCTGTGATGTAACTGTGAGGACCTACCTGGCCCACAGACATAATTGATTTCACCTGGATTTTCTTAAGTTTCTCATGCAAATACAAAATAAGTATCGAATGCATGCAATTATTAATTGGAAAAAAAAAAGACAACAAGCTTTTTGGTAAAATCCTCTCATTTTCTCCCTTCTCAAACAAATTTTCAAAATATATCTCATCTGAAGACATTTAAAGGGCTAGATGCTTCAAGATACAGGTAATGGCTACAAAGCCTTCACCTGCAGGTCATAGGTTTGCCTTCAACATCAGTGGGTAGTGACTGAACACCATTATGATAAGACAGCTGTTGAATGGTTTATCTGGATCAAGCTGGCAGTTTCAGTCAAGTTCCTACCGGGCAGATGTTTGCATCATTAAAATTACACCACTTCATTCAATAATCATGCTGGCAGTGTCAGCAAAGAGGCTAAGGAGAGAGTGGACTTGGGGACTTATGTTCTCCTGAACGAGAATCAAAAAAGCTTTGGCTACTTTAGGATTGATGTGTAGGGACAAGTAACAGAGAGAAACACGAGCTATTGTAGATTTCACTGAACTTATTCCAGGCACAAGATACTTCTTCATCTTACCATAAGCATTTCAGCCAACTCTTCATTACAGTTTTCAATTCTTATTAAGAATTTCCTATCTCATATGAATTCTCTTAAAATTAAAAAATATCTGATAAACTTCAAGGTAGAAGTAAGTCCCTACTAAAAAAATGAAAAGCGCAGTATTTTTGGAGGGGCAAGGGCATTCGTTTTTGGTTTTGTACTGCCTTTATACACTTTGCCAAAAGAAAAACTCAAAGTGGTTAAAGAAAAAAAAAAAAAGAAATCGTAAAAGAGCAAAAACTATAAAGCCTTGATATATTTCTTATTTGTGGAATATCCAGGGAAACAGTCATTGCTTTTTCAATTTATGTTACAAAAATGGTATAAGAGTATAGCATTGAAACAAAACTCAATGTAACAAACTGACCTAATTACCACCTTTAACTGAAATCAGTGCAGATAACTCATAGTCAGTGTCCTAGAAAGTAGGGGATGAGCTCTAGCAGGTTTAGCTACAGTTAAATAGAACTGTAGCAACCTTTCCAAATACTTACAGACTCTGTGACATCTGCCCTTTGAGTTCATATAGCAGGGAGCACATTACTTTCGTCATGTGGAACAATTCTGGGGCCATTTATGGGCCAAAGAAAGCACAGAGGATGTTACTGGAGCTGTCTGTATACACGCCAATTATCCCCACTTGGCAAAGTTTTTAGGAGTAAGATTTTCAAGAATGTAAAAGAAAATAGTAATTCAATTATGCTTGGCCAAGTTAGTAGAGAAAAAAATGTACCGAGAACAGCCCTCAAAAGAGAGATTTAGTGTGTTTCTGAAGCCATTAAGCGGAAAAAAATTACACTGCTATGTTGGGAAAACAGGTGCTAAAGGATATCCCTTTTTTGCTTCATTGAAAGTCACTGAAAGTGATCTCATTTGATGACGACACTGAAAAGTGATTGAAGAAAGTGAAAAGCTACTTCCCAAGTCCTTCCATTTTAAAATCCTGATTACAGTCTTAGTACAGCACAATACCGTATAAACACACTTGTTTATATAACACTAGTTAAGCTTATTTTGCTATGGGCAATCCCAGCAAGCTTTAAAAACAGAAAAAATACATTTGCTCACCAGGCAGATTTTTCCTATAACACAATAGCAAATTCAATCTGCTGTTAAAAAAATTACTCCATTCTAAAAGCAATTAAGAAGGGCATTTTTCCCCCCAGCTTGACTTGTCAATCCTATTAGACCAAATTCTAATTAAGGGTGGAAAAGCGGCTATTTTATCTGCCAAATGAAAATAATTTAGTGCCAGTTAATGAGGACTAGCTTATAACTGATTAGTCATTTTGATTCTGGCTTGTTACAGTGGTAGAAATTACCTTCAAAAGGTACAGTAGAATCAGCAATCATTTTCACACTTTTGAATACTTTCCTTTATGATCAGATTAGGCACAAAAATATCCAAAAACAGGAGCAAGAGAGGGGCAACAGCTTACAGCTAGTTTGAAAAATATAAACTACTTTGAATTATAATAATAGTATGTAAACTATTAAGACCTGGCAATCTTTTCGCCACATCACACTTGCAACAAGTAGCTACTAACTAACAAAGGGCAAATATGACTATGAGAGGGGGGAGACCAAGCTCACAAATTCTTACTCACATGAGCAGCTTTCCCTCAGCATTCTACAATGTCACACAAGAGTGCTGACATGAGGATTCTCAAAATCAACTTTATACCTGACATCAGTTACAATTTTTGAAACTAAGCATGTTGCAATGTGGAGTGGCAAATGCGGCACAAGAATAACAAACCCTACTAGCCCTACACAAGTGCGTAAGAAATCACTCAGATGGTTCAGAAGGCATCTTAGGGCAGTTGGCATTCAGTACGTTAGGACACAGGAGCACACACAGCAAAAATATCTTAAAGTAGATCACCTACATCTCCTGCATCTGTTTTATTTCTTACCTTCTCGATAGCTACACAGTTGTGTAAGCATTTGCATTTCTTAGTATCATTTAAAAATATTTAATACTTTCATAACAAATGATGTATTCTACTACTGTGGCACCTCACCTATCCTTGACAACTGTAAAGATATAGAATGATGGCATTCCACTTGCAACATTTTGTGTAAAGATAAAAACAATGTCAAACAAAATCCTAAAGCCAGATCATTAGATGCCTGAAAACTCATCTCATTTTCTCATATGAACACAGGTACCAAAATGATTAACTGGCTTCAGGAAAATAAAACCAATTAAGTCAAGATTGAACTGGTCATCTCACTACCTCAAGAAAGCAGATTTTTAAATTATTTAATTCACATGAAGCAGATGGGTATTTTCACTTATACATTTCACTTATACACTTATACAACATTGCAACAATATACACTAGCTCTTCTACTTTGGCTGGAAAAGCCCCAGAGACTGTAGCATGGTTTACTGTTAACATCAGCCACCACTAAGACACCACGGAGACATTTCTTGGCTGATATTCTTCACCTTTAAGTAATTTGATTTTGGTATTGGGACTTTAAGTAGACGATCTCCTCCAGAATCCAAAACAAAACCTGGGGAATAGAAGCAAGAAAAAACCAAAATCCGGTTTTGGATACCAGAAAGATAATGTCTGCAAGAAGTTAAGCACTTAAAAGTCCAGAAACAGACTAAGTTTCTCAAGTACTTGACCAGTTCCTCTCAAACTTTAAACATATCTCCAAGTGCCTCAATGACTTCAAAATCAGACCACAGCTGCCTGAAAAATATACAATGGTAACTCAGTAAACAACATTCTAATACTTCTTTAAAGTGACAATTTATATGGCTTTGTCCCTTCTCTGCAATGATTTAAGGCAGCTGCTGTATTGATATTTTACAATATTTAGATTTGACACTGAAGAACACAGTCTGCACGTAGTGACGTACTGTGGCACACGACACCTAATTTAAACCAATTGCATTGGCAAAGGGAGCTTGCTGGCCTCTTCCTCGTACTTTTTTATATTCACCTACATTTCTAATTTACAAAGGCACTTCCATAATCAGTGAAAAATTATGAGGATGTAAAATAATCAGAAAAAATTTTGGATGTCTCCTGTAGCCTATTTATCTGCATGTTTTACAATTACTTAAAACAAAATAATCTAGATCTAGATTCCCTTAGCATGCTGGACTGTACCTACGTATTATGCTGTAACAAATTTTTGTTATTAGATATACATGTCCACAACCACCATGATAAGATGTTCATCATGTTAATTGTCATAATTAATACAAAAATGGACATAAATAGTCAAGGTCACTGTGATTGGAGTGAGGAGCACAAGGCCACCGTGGCACTCCACTGTTCCCCAGTGCAGAGTGCTAAGCAGGGGAGTGCCACATGCCCTCCTACCTGTCAGAAACCTGTCACCCCATCTGTTCTAGTCCACTTGCACACAAGAGAGCAATGAACTTTGCCACCTTGGCCAGGATAATTCCTAAGCACACCAGCTTTCAACTTCAATTGAGGAAACAGATACTTTGATTTTAAAACTGCAGCAACTTCATTGCGCTTTAATTTCACATAGTCCCCCTGAAGCACTTCGCTACTGAACAGCCTGTAATATGATTTGAAGCAGATACCACTCCAGGGCTTTCTCATCTTCATCACTTGTTTGTTTTGACCTTGACATTTATTCAATTAGAACTGATTTGCCAATCATGCACGACGCTTCTTAAAGTCGATTTCCATACACCAGTGAATAGGCCCATCCAGTTAGCAATGATCTTTCCACATGCCCCAAGTAAAAATCCACAAAATCAAGGAGCATAAAAAATAGCCAAGGTGTCTTTCATAAGGCAACTGCTATTTTCTTTCCTAACATTGCTCTCAGTAGATGGAAAGTAAGAGGATCTGTGAAACCTCTTTTGGCAAACAATCAGCTCCAGCATGGCCTAACTTGGTCAGATTAATCAATCCCCTGAAATTTGCTTCAGTGGAGGAATGTCCTATGCTCAGGAAAGCAGGATTCATCCCCTGAATATCACGTCAGTGTCTCCACACCCAGGGAAGAGAGGAGAGCCCACAGTCCCTATCAAATCTCTGTCATATGCTCAGCACTAGGAGAGGAGAAATTGTTAAAATTGTCAAGTACCATTCACAAATTTATGCCTGTGGAGTTGTTCCTTCTGGAAGAGAACCAAATAACTCATACTTTTTGAAAATTGCTTATGACAGCTTTTCAGTCGGCTTCAGGCTGGCTCTCAGTGATGATTTGTATTTTCATATACTCCTCATACATTAAGAAATTTACACCTGTCAGGTCCTGACAGAGTGTCTCCATCTTCAACCTTTCTGGAGAAAATTCTTTGCTTGCAGACATTATCCAAATAAGTTTCTATCAGAAGTCTGGGTGACATAACAGGTGGGGGTCTAAGAAATATGCAGCAGACAAGCAGAGAATTTTAATGAGAGACAGGGGCTTCTGAGCTGGCATAAAAGGGATTGAAATTACAATTCTGATCCCTGACACTTTAAACTGCACATGAAGCCTATGGGTAATTCTTAAGAGAATACATAAATGCCTGTTACAAAATCTGCTTTACTATCTGGGTTGACATTATTTCTTTTTAAGGGAATCACACTTGGGGTCAAACAAAGCAGCTCAGAGAACAAGAGTCCTTGTAAAATAAGCAGGAGGATGGTCATTCCTGCCAGTATGCTTATTAATAGCAAAATAAATGCCAACATGGCCAGAAGAGAAGCTGCAGCATGTGGGGGTGCTGAGGCAGCCTCAGGCATGGGACTCCCTGTGCATTTAACCAAGCCCTGATCTGAAACTCCTCTGGAAAGCTGACATCCAGAAAGATATTACTCATCACAACAATACTACACTTTTGAGAACCTGCCAGAAAAAATGTGAGCTTTGTGGCTCAGATTCAGTGCCATGTCAAGTGACATGGTGCTCAGCCCAAGTATGTTGGTGAGAAGACCCATTAGCTGTGTTTCCAGCTCAGACAATGAATGCTTGCCACATGGCCAGCAGCACCCTGGTGCAGTGGCTCCTTCAAGAAGCTCACATTTGTCTGCAAGGACAAAGGACATTTGTCTGCAAATCCTTCCCTTCATCTCCCCATTCCTCAGGAGACAGAAGGTTTCACTCTGTGACTGCTCCAAATACTTCATTTTCACATGGGAGATGGAATTTGCGTGGAAGGCAGGGTGACGCTGGCAGGAAGCAGTGTGGGCAAGGGGTCACACCATGGCTTGTGTAAGAAAAGTGGTGTGGGACACGGGGGTGAGACCGTGCCTCCATGGCTCGGGATGTCACATGTCAGAGGCCAACGTAATTTGGGGCAGGAGCATGAGGAATGGAAGCAAGCCATAGACCTCAGGGTCTATTTCCGACCTCCTTTGATTGCTGGCTGAATGAAGAAACAAGATAGGATGATCAGAGAATGCTCCTAGCTACCGGCATCCTTTGGCAGTGGAGGGATGAAGGGGTGTCAGTGGCACTTTTGTTACACTCCATTCAGCAGCAAGCAAAAGACACAGCACCCACCCTGTTCTCCTGTCCCCCTCAGACTTCAGTGAAAAATGATCCCGTGGGTAAAAGAGAAGGAAGAAAATGCTGTAGCTGGCAAGGACCGAATGACGACATCATGTCTCTCCTGCCTTTCTCCCTAGGAGAGCAAACCTTTGTATTATCTTTAACATTGTAAGGCAAGTTATTTCACACCCATTCCTGCTGTAACTAACAGTAGCAGCACTGCTGGGCAGTAATACTTAATTATCATTGCTTTTATAGTTTAATAAATGGTTGGATTACCAATGATAAAAAGACACAATTTATCAACTGTAAATTAATGTGACTGAAATTAACTTTGGACCATGAAGAGGGCTTTTAATGTCACTCATCCATTCAACATTTACTACCCCTGTTTTGTAATTGATGTGGAAACTGCTGAATTATTGGATTTCTTCAATCTTTTTTAATTCTTTATTACTCGATACCTTCTGTTGTACTTTAATGATCTGTAATGCCCAGCTCTTCCAAATAAAAGGCTCTGTTAAAAGAAAAAGTCTAGTTAACCACTCAACAGATTAATTTTTTCCTTGTCCAACACCTACTGCAAGCCTCTCTTCCCCCTTTGATTGCAGAAGGAACCAAACCACTGATTGGTATTAGTTCCTGAACCATCTCCTTTTGCTTAGGCAAATGTGAAGACCGGTTTTTTCCAGCAAGTTTTAAGGGTAAAGATAACTAAAACATATATGCACACAGTGCAGGAGTTAGAGGAGACACTCATGTACTTGCTTGAAAGTTCCCCTAAAGGTCACTTCAATCCCAAAGGCAGTCAAACCAACCCCATTAACAGCACAGTCAGATGCTTGTTGGCATTATCTTTTCCAAAAGGCCACTTTGATGTTCAGGCTACTGAATACAGACTCTAGCTTTTTTTCATCTAGAGGTGCTTAACAAATTTAAATTTTTTGTGTGCAAAGCTTTCCCAAGTTAATTGCCACATTTAGAGAGTCTTTTTATGAAAACACTGCTTTAACTGACTGAGATAATACTCAGCACACGCAACACGAAGCATTTCTTGCAAGTTTAATTTTTATTTGCAAAACTCCATAGAAAAGCATCTTTCTACTTAAAAGATGTCAGTTGCTGTACGTACTAGTACAAGTACTGATGTAAGAGCTGGTACGTATCTGAACGTACACAAGAAAATTGAAATTTTATCATCCATTATCAAGTGACTGTTGGAAATTAATTTAATTAAAAATTAACAAATATTTGTAAGTGGAGACAGACCTTCTATTCAAAGATACAGCAGTCTGTCAGTCATGTCACAGCTGATGAACACCTGTTCTAGTTCTATATACAGCATAAAGCCTAACTGTTTTGTCATCCTTGCTTCAGGGATAAGGGAGCTTCATCACAGGACTTGAGGATGTGCCAACATAAAGGCTTAGAATATTCTGAAATTGGTCTGAACATCATGCAGTGAAAAAACTGTATGAAGGCAAAAAGACATGAAAGCAAAACAAAGCAAGCAATAGACTAAGTGTGGTAAGTATTGTGGGATTTTATCCACATATTTTTTAAGTGACATCCTTATTTGTATTGGGAAAAAAAACTAAACTCTCTGTAAATGTCAAAGTTGGCAGGACTACATTGTGGAAAGTTCAAAATACCATGAAGAGGGAAAAGAAAACAAACACAAAAATATGTAAGGGAACTGAGTGAAATGAAAAATATGAGCAAAATACAGAATGAGAGTAAAAGCAAGCTATGTTGAAATTAATTGTGGCTGAGAGAAAGAGCCAAGTGAACCAAAATGTCTGAGATGCTTCTGACAAAGAATTTAAAAATGAGTGTTGCAAATTAAGTGAAAGTGAGTGACAGCAGCTAATTGGGCATGCTTAGTATAGAGCAGTGCAAAAATCCGTGTTTGTCTCCATTAATGATCGACTGGTGCACATTCACAACATTGCAACATTCACTTCTTTTTTAACAAACTGGTATCCTTTTATTTCAAACACTGAAAACTTGCCTTTAATTTTTTAACAGAGATGATCTTCCTTTCTTCCCCTTAAATAATAAAACCAAAGCCTTTAGAACAACTACATTGCAGTAGTTTGACAGCCATCAGTTCACTGACATAGACTGAAAGGAAGTTTGCAAGCCATCAGGGTGAAAGGCAAAATATAAATGTAGTTTGCATTTTTTTCCTCAATCGAAACAGATTTAGATCAACCAAGACATTTAAAGTAGCTTTTTATTTGGCTAGAACTAAAGCCTCATGTCCTCTATTGAAATATCTTCATTACTTTGTTACTCACGTGGCTCAACTCCTTCATTACATCATACCTGAAACAAGACTGTAAAATTCACAAGCATTAACAGTATTTTCAGGTACTCTTTTTTTTTTCTCTGCTTTATTCCACAGTGCTTCTTAAGTGTTTGGTAGCTTAAAAAAATTAAGGCAGGCAAAAGTTTAGCAGTAGCTGATCATCCCGAATTATTCCTTCTGCCTCTCTTCCATTGATTCCATCAACCAATGTACAGTAGCTGAAAATTATGTCAGCGCAAGAAATCCACTGCTAAAAAGGAAAATGAGAATTAATCATTTATTTCAGTATAGTATCCTTAATTGCCATAAAGTAATTCAAAATGTTGGGAATAGTTTTTGTTTAGTTTTTTGTGTTTCTTTTTTAAAAAAAAACTAGCCTACCAGACAGCTAAAGTAGGTTTGAATAGAATATTGTCCCCAAGTCAAAAATCACGAATAGCATCTTTCATTAGTGATCTTATTAGGTGGATCACTGAAGGAGAAGAGCTATCCAAACCAGTGTTGTAAGCATCCCAATTTAAGTTCGTTTCTCTAATGGAAAGCAACATGTTTTCTCCCAAAGTCACAAAGCCTCTTCAGGCTGCAGACAGAATATATGCAAAGCATTCTGGTGCTAAGGTTCCCTCCTCAGCGGCAGAGGCAGCCACATGCCCCAGTGACTGCTTGGTCTTTAGTCAAGCCAAGTAAAGCATCTTGCTCTCACGGTTTTATTCTCACAAGTCCCATGAGGAGTGGTGGAGGGAGCTGGGGTTGTTTAACCTGAAGAAAGGAGGCTGAGGGATGACCTTATTACCCTCTACAACCACCTGAAAGGAGGTTGCAGCACAGTGGGGGTTAATCTGTTCTCCCAGGAACCAAGTGACAGGACAAGAGGAAATGGCCCCAAGTTGCATCAGGAGAGATTTAGATTGGATCTTAGGAAAAATTTCTTTACCAAAAGGGTTAAGCATTGAAACAGGCTGCTGAGTCACTCCTCCATGAAGTATTTAAAAGATGTTTAGATATGACACTTAGGGACATGTTTTAGTGGTGGACTTGGAAGTGTTGGATTCATGGTTGAACTCCATGATCTCAGAGATTTTTTCCAACCTAAATAATTATATTACTGTATGACTTTCCTGCTGAACTGCCTTTGACCAACAGGCTATACTACAGCCTTACAACCAGATGCTTGAAATCAAGAGATGCTGGCCTTATAAAAGGCTCTGCCAGAAACAAACCACATGTGACACACGCATTCCTCACGAACACGGTGTGTTGACAGAGCACCCTCCAGCAAGACTATGAGTCAGTGCCAGCATGGGAGCGGGGGAGTTTCCCTCATAGCCACCACTGTGCCCTCAGCCTCTGAGTGAGCCTGGCCCTGGCAGACTCCCTACTGCCCTTCCCAGGCTTGCTTTCAAAGAAACAACTTTCAGGGGAAGAAAAAGAGTTGCCTCATGCTGTGTTCCTCTAAAATGTGATGCACGAGGCATCAGCAGCACCAGGTGTCTTTTACTGCAGCATGAAGTATGCTTCTTCATAAACCATCAGCATAGTACTTCACACACAAGTGGTTGCATCTCATTATATTAACATATCACTATGGTGCTACACAAACAGAAGGCAGGGTGAAGCTGACAGACCAGATGCAACATATACAAGATACTTGTACTCACAATGTATAACCTACAAAATTAGTGGAATATAGGTATCAATGATTCATGTGTTGAAAATCAGAAGCCTGATTCATTACTTTGTAACTCCAGTGTTGTCGGAGGAAGACCTACGGGGAAGTTCTCCTATATCATACTGCCTAAACTCCACTGCAATATTGCAGTTTTACAGGTTACAAAAGTAAATTGGCAGTTTTGGTGAAAGATGAAGTAAAAAGGACAAAATTATGACATATGTGCTTCCGCCTTTTGTAATATTTTCATCTCTTCAGCAAAACTGTATGACACTGCCAAGTCAAAGTTGGATGAAATATATAAAAACCCAAGAAATGGAAGAAAGAAAACACTATAAATATGGGAGGGAAAACCAGCACAATACTACCAGTACTAATTTAGGACTAAGTCTTTAAAGGAACATAAATGCACAGCTCAAGATATTCCACATTTATCCGTATCTAATAGTTTCAGTGCCCATTGTTCTCCTGAAGTCAAAAATTTCCAGGGAACTCTTCACCTTTTATTTTTTTATTATTCAGTATTGGCTGCAGCATTTTGGTTTTTTCTTCATGATTTCCTCAGGTAGATTTATAGTGGAACTTGCTCTCTGAAAGACAGCAAAGTCTTTTCTTTGAAGGCAACAGAGAGCTTTACCATGAAAAAAAGGAACTGCCTCTGCTTTATTATACCTGGACATTCATTTGAGGGGTGCATTTTTCTTGGCTGTGTCAAGGAGCTAAAAAAAAAAAAAAAAGCAAATCAATTACATGGTCCCTGACAAAAAAGATCTCAAGCAGCTGGAACAATTCCAGCTGAAGCCCTTAACACCGAACAGGACTCCAAACACGGAGTAGCCTTTATTCCCTTCCTTGAATGCCATGACATTGACGCTGAACTCCCATGCAGGTTTAACAAATGGAGAAGCAGGAGGGTATATAGCAAAGGCCCTTAGATCCCCAGAGTACTCCGTTCCAGAGAATAGGAAACTCTTCCTGCTGAGAGCCAGGCCATCAATTGGTGAGGAAAAGATACCTCCAGTGACAGCAAGCCCTCCTTCCATGGCTGGGCAGAAAACCTTTCCAATGTGAGCCTCTATTCACCACTGAATCTGCAGCCAGGCAAGTATGATACCTCTACTCCTCCTTGTAACTTCTCAGAGGAGCAACAGAGTGGAGTTAACAAACCAGGGAATGGTAGAAGGATTGCTCTAATTTGGGAATATCAGCCTTGCTCAATAAAATAGTGCTCAGTAGACACAGTTACTGGGGAAGGACAAATGGTTTGGGGTATAAAACACCAGACTGTTTCTCCTCTCAGGGCAGCCAAGTAGTTGGAAAGTAAAATATTGGAAGAAAGTTGTAGGGTTGAAGAAAGAGAGAACAAAGAAAATAATGACATTTTCCCACTCTCCTAAGAACAATGGCAGAGCTAACTGCCCCAAGTCTTCTAAAAATCTTTAGCCTGGCAGAGGAGTTCACAAATGAAAACTTAATAGAAATTTCTGAACCCATCTTTTTCCTTAAAATGGAAATGAATTATTCATTTTTGGCCTACCTTAGTATGCTTTTTCACTGCTACAGTCATTAGAAACTTTATTTATTTACCCTGCACATGCCTAATAATTTTTTTAAGCCTCAGGACCGTGCCAATGCCTCCGGTGGAAATTTTCGCAAGGTGGGTTATATCTATCATCTTTTCAGGAGATGCAGAGCACCACACAAAGGGGTTTAACTGTCATATGCTTAGGAGAAAACACAACATGAAAAATACAAACGGATAATAGTTTTCTCTTCAGGGTTTTAAGTATAATGTTAAAAGCGCCATATTTTTAAAGGTAATAAGGCAATCATGATCAAAATGCCAGCATCTTTAGCTCATTGGTTTTTTCTATACTTTGCTCTAATGTAAATGATAGTTTTATTTTTGCGGCTGATCTCCATTTAACATCAAATGCATCAATCTTCTATTCTTTCCATCTAAAATGTACTTAGTAATTGTTAATAGGACATTCAAAGGAAAAAGCAAAATGCCATTTGTCATTTCTCTTTTCAGCACCAAACAAGAGGCTGGAAACTGG
>JAWWMP010000041.1:27795033-27855798 GCA_035047865.1 Dendrocincla tyrannina | reverse complement strand
GGGGGGGGAAGATTATACAGAGCAACAGAGCACTGGAACTGGCCTCATTTACACTTCTGGTCTTTATACAATGGTTGTTTTACGATTACAGAGCCATGAATGTTTAAAAGAATTTGCCAGCCACTTTTGAAATTCTTCCTCCAATGCTACTTGCCAGTTTTCTTTCTAACACATATTGAAGTAAATAAGCCAGGTTCTTAATACAATTAAAAATTAAGAAGCATACCTTTTTGCTAGGAAAGCTAAGAAGCACATGCATAAAAGATACCCACAAGCATTCCTATCATGGCAAAAAGAAGACATACTACCCACATTAAGCTAACGACAGACAGCAGACATTTTCACAATATTTTCAGATAGATTCTTTTCCCCCTGTGGCAAATTTGTGTGGTCACAGAATCTTTCTTTCACCAGACTAATACTTAAGCTTCCATCTTTCTTTGTCTGCTATTTCTGCTCTGTCAAACCTAGTAATATCCATTTTATTGCTAAAGTCTTATAAAAAGAAACAGGTTACCCAAAAAGGAAACATTATGGTCTATCCCATTAAACACAGTAAAACTTTAAATCTCACATAAAAATAGGTCATCCAATTACATAGCAAAAATGACATTTTTTCATTGTCCAGTACACAATATATTTACAGGAAAATTACCAGAAACCTCTCAGCTGTATCAGATCTGAACCTTATATTTAGATGCAGTCATATATTACTGCTGATAATGTGATGCCAGTGAATAGATTGGAATTTTTCACTGTCCTTTATCAAGATAAATTGTTCTGTCAATAGCAAATGGCTGGCAAGTATTAACACTCTGCACACTATATGACTTTTCATTCCAAGAAAAAATTGTATTTAATGCTTTTGCACAAAATCTATGGCCGTGACTATCCCTATTACCTATTTAACTACCTTTTAAAAGGAGGATTTATTTCTGCAAATTAGGATCTGGGTAACAAGACGGTATCATGCATCATAAACTTTAAGTCAATACAAGGCAGGACACTTGCAGTTCAAATGGGGAAATACCTTTCTCTCATCACTTGGTCATCCAATAGCGTTACCAAGCTGTGGTGGGAGCAGCTGCTCAGAGCAGAACTTTATCTTGGCGTTCTTCCACCTACACCACCACCGCGTCCCACAGTAGCCATTTGCTCATTGGCCTATTTCTTTCAATAGGTATTCCAGTAATTGGCTATTTCACACTTGTAAGGCTTGAACTGGCAGAGTGCAAAGGGCAGCCAACCAGCCTGTCAGGGTCCTGCACGCTGGTCATCCATCAATTATCATCTGCTATTACAAGAATGAGCAAATGCTCTGAAACCTTGTTGGCTTGGATCAGGTTTGCTGTGAGCGTAATTTATTCCCAAACCATGTTAAGTTCCTATCTGAAGAATGAGGAGGTTGCTATGAAGTGAGTAACATGTTTGTTGGTTGGCACATGCTGGGTAGGGAGGCGGTGGGGGAGACGTTGTTGATTATCAGGAGGATTGTAGCTTCTGCTGGGTTCTGTGGCCACCTGCTGTCCTACACTCCCTCCCTTTGCCAAGAAGTACTCAAAAGCAGAAAAATAGAGTTTGTTTTATAAATTATGACTTCAAAGGAAAAAAAAGGTTCTGCCTACAGCAAACTGGAAAGGCTGGGCCCACTGCTGGTGTTTGTTACAAATTGTTCTGCATCTGCATTTATGATAGAAACACATCTGGAAGAAAATCAGGGTGAAAGCATTACAGCAGGTTACAAAGTTACAAGGATCATAACACTAATCCCTTTTTTGCTTTAACCCGACGGTCTGAGAGGCTCCACTAGCAATAAAGTCAGATCTGGTCTCTCACGTCTCCTGCAACATTTTGTTCTGCACCTTTCCATGCCAGGCTTTGTAATTATCACTAATTCAAAAAGCAAAAAGGCATACAAAATTTTTGCCCATCTTATTTCCTATTCACTAGATGTCACAATTCTAGGTAATATCATTTAGTATAAGGTGGCTGGGGCTTATTATTTACCAGCTTCTTGTACAAACAACACAGACAACTCCTTCCCAGATTGATGTGTCGTCCTGCTAATTTACAAAGTGGTTTCTTGTCTAGCAACTACTTACCTTGAGCAAAACAAATGATTTCAAAAAATTAAACAACTCCTTTATTATATGTGTTAATAAAATCCCAAGTACTTAAAATGGATGAGGAAAAAAATCACATATGTATTAAGAGCAAAGTGATTTAGAAAGCTGCTAAGGATGTTCAAAAATCAATTCCAAACTTTGAGAGGACATGACTAAGGCTCTTAATAAATCTACCTCCAAATAGATCCAAGAGTTACGCACCCTTACTAGCTGAATAAATGAAGTGACACCAAAGCATATCTAATTGTAATACATCACAAGATAATCTGTCAGGCCCCAAGTGTTCAGGTCCTGTCACCCTTCTTCATCCATTATTTATATACAACCTTCACTGCCAGTGAAATCCCTGTGAAGTATAGCTTGGCATCCAAATGCAGGAGTTTTAGTCACTCAGCAGATACAGTCAGGAATCAAACCCATACAAACTCTCCAAAATAGCTGTTATTCTGCTGTAGAGTTCAGAAACGAACAAACACACAGAAGCCACAACTGTTTTGTGCTTTGCTTAATGGACTGAAGAGCTACCACCCCTGTGTCTTTACAGTGGACACTGTGGCATGCCCTGATGTCAAAGCTTGCTTTATATGCACTTCAAGAGGCTACCTGGGACCCCTCTAGCCTTTATTTCTTTATCCTATTTCAGACAGGAAGGCTTGCCTAGAAACACATCTCAGTGCTCTTAACAGCATCTGCTGTGGTAATAGGCAAGCAAACTAATGGAGCAGTGCAATATTTTTTACCCAAACTTGCCAAAGATGTGTGAAGGGCAAACAGTTGGACATATTTACATACATTCATGATCCAGAAAGTCTCAGTTCAGCAGCTGCTGCAGCAAAGGCAATTCTTCCCTGTTAGCCTGCTCCACCAGCACAGCTCTGCTTCACATCCTGCTGAGAGTGATGGGCCATTTGCAGGGGAAGCCTCCAGAGTGATAGCCTGGCTGGGGGTTTTTCGCCTACTCTCATTTCAGTAACTGAAGTCCCAAATTCTTAATTACCACTTTATTGCAGAAAAAAACAGGGATTCCTCCCACTGTTCCTCTTCCCCCAAGGTGCACATAAGACATTTTTTAAATGCAAGAATAAAGATGCACAATCCCCGAATCTTCAGCAATTCAGCCAGGACCTCTGCTTAACTCACAAGGCTGCAATAATAACCACAATCTGTTTCATGCATGCAGCACTAGGAAATTAAAGGTCCTGTAAATTACATGGCTATATTCCTCCCACAGCCCAATTATAGGCTTTATTATTTGTCAATAAAGTACCAAATAAAAAAGGTATCCTCCAGATAAGGCAGCTGTTGCCATTTGGCTCTGGTGAGCCTTTATTTATATTCCATAAGTTTGCATCATGAAAGTTGCTGATAGGCCATGCATGTTATTACCAGGTGCCCCATGGAAACTGCTTGTGTCCCCAGGGCCAAGTCCTCAATAGCACACGTCTTTTCCAGTACACATGCAGTCTATTCACATGCAGCATGATTCATGTTATTGCTTTTTGCCTTTGAAGCTCTGAAACCGCAGACACTGCCCCCCCCCCCCCCGCCCTTTAACAAGCATCCTCCAGCAGCCACCAACCCCTGTACTGAGCTAGTACCTGCTCTGGCTGCCTCTCATTATGATGGCTGGTATGTCCAAGGGTGGCCAGAGACATCAGCAAGAGCTTTTCGTTGTATACTCAAAAATGAACAGGACCAGACCCCTGCGAAATACCTTCATCCTGCCGAGAGTTGCTGTTATGTACTCCTATGCCTAAAAGATTGGCTGCTGTTGTGTCTGATACCCACATTCTTCCCCAGCTTTCCAGCAGTAATTGTGTAGAGCTGAAGCTTCTCTCTTCTTCCTCATCACCCATTTGCATTGACTTAATTAAAACATTTCTTTTTTTTCATGTAAAGAACTATGGCTTATGGCCTTTTACTATGGCTGTATGTTTTCCTCCCTAGGAAAGGGTAACAGCCCTCAGGAAGCGAGGCATTAAGACATCAGCACTGCACTCCCATGGCTTAATGTGCACAGTTCTCTCCCCTTCCCCAGCTTTTTTAATTTCAGGCACTTTCTACTTCCTATTTGGGCTTCTGAGTGATACAAGTGTGCAATTAGTGAAAAAAGGCATTAACATCTGCAAGGCACTCTTCAGACATCAAAAAAGTCAAGCTATGCAAGTTTGCTTGCTGTTTCTTGTAATCACAACATTAATTCCTTACTTTTGGGGAAAAATAAAATTCCTGTATTTCACTGATGATGGTAGAGCTAAAAATTAATTTAAGATGATAATGCTACATGAAAATAAAAACCTCCTCTGATTGAATTTCAAGGACTCTTCTGTTTAACTAGCTTCAAGAGTCCTTTTTTTGATCATAATAAAATTATTTGCCATATGGTTCAGATGCTTGTGATCCTCTCTCAATGAGAGGATTATGCATGAGATATAATGCCTACTGTAGCTGCAGCCAAGCACACAGCTGGCTCTGATAATGCCAACAAATGGCTTCATCTATCTCAATGTCACGTAGGAGCTGGTGCGATGTGAATCAGCCCAGAGTACAATTAAAATCTACATCATCTTGTGAGAAAGGTGATGGAGGTTCTGACATCAGAGCTGTGCCAGATTCATCCTCTTTCCATTGTAACAGAAGAAACATCTTGCCCCTTTCACCTTGTCACACTAACGATGTGCTTTGCACATCCCTTCCTGTGCACATTAAAGGTAGTAAATCAGGGAGACTCCTATTTAAAGGCTTTGCCTTTATCTGACATTCAGTAACGAGGACAATTTCTAAATTTAAGTGTATTTCTTGTTCCCCTCTCTGTGATGAGATAATGCTACTTGAAGTCTACAAGTGAAATATGCGTAGAGGAGTTTATGATCCATGCGGTTGCAAATTGTGACAGTATGCAAGAATTTCCTTGTTTTAGTTCCACAATATTTAGTCACACTAATAAACGGCTTTCAAATCCACTTCTTCCACCAAACCGAATTTTATTGCAAAAAGTGACCATAATTCACAGCAAACAAGCTTGATATCAAGACACTGATGAACCTCCTCTTTTAGGGCTTTAAAGCTAGTGGGAACTTGTGCAATTATTTTGTTTTATTGTTAGACTCATTAAAGGGAAAACCTACAAATATGTTTTATTAGCATTTTCAATGACTTAACGTAAACATAAGACATAATTACTTGTGTCTGGGTCTCAAATTTTATTACAAGCCAGGGTTCCATTAAAATTTTTAAGCCTTCAGTTATCAGAAATATAAAAGCTTGTCTGGTGGAACGTGGCAAGACACTAGCTAATGTTGTTTTCTCCTTTCTGTCAATTTAGCTGCATCAGTTTGCAAACGGTATTGCTAATCAATGCAATGTAGGCACTGGAAAACGAAGATACGCAGTTTTACCCTCACTCGTGATCTTTACTGAGATGCAATCAAAATCTATTTAAAAATATTTAATCACACAACTATCTTCTACTATCTTCAACTATGTTCTGGTTAGGACTTAAGACAAAGTCCCAGCGCATGCCTCTGAATAACAATGATAAATGTATTTTTAAATGCTCTTGTTTTTTACTGAATAAGACAAAATGCATTGTATTTGGCTTTCCACTGCGTTACCCTATATTAATGTCATTTGTCATAATGGTGTTACACTATGATAAAACTGATAGGCAAGTATCAAAGCATTATCTTTTGCACCAACACCAAAAATCTAAATCTGGGAACATACTGCTGAGTCTCTCCCCATATGAGAACTAGCACCTTGTTGCTTTCTGTTAGGCAGCCAATGATAACAGGAGGTTTTGCCTGCCCGCCAGCCTGCACATCTATAACAGCATTGCTCTATTAAGTTAATTTAGAAAAAATGACAGCAACATCCTCTTCCACAAGAGTTTACATGGTACAAGCTTTGGAGAAACATCCAGGTAACATAAAAATCTTCTGTTTAATACAGCAAAAATTACACAACTTTCAAATTAAAAAACCTAAATCAACTCAGAAGTTCTAAGGAATACTTAAGAAAGCAGATTGCTCTAAACTGAGCAATGCAACCCTTACAGTTGATGTAAAATTGCTCCTGGGGGAAGAAAAAAAAAGAAAGAAAAGAAAATCCAAACAAAATTTTTACTGCACCTGCTAGGTCTGCTCATATCTAAACTTATTTAGCTACAGATAAATGAAACAAAAAGTTGGGTGGCAAGGCTTCATGCCTCATTGAATAAACATTTATTCTCTCAGACCTTACACTTGGTTTTGGTTTTTTCCCTTCCCCAAAAAATAAGAGCTGGTAACTGCATAGCAATGCACTCATTTATAATTCAGGTATGGGCTCTTCACAACTGTACTAAAGAAACTTTGGTTTTGAAGATAAGACACCTGCAATTATATCCAAGTTTAGCTTCCCTCCTTTACTTGAGTAGATAAACACACAGTAGACTATGTTCAAGTTTGAAAATAAATTGCAAGAGCTCATGAAAGCAGCCACTCCAAAAGACAAATTGCCATTTTCCATGCATCTTTGAATAGCTCTGAAATAAATAAGTCAAACCACAAAAAGTTAAAAAGTAGAGCAGGAATGCATAGTATCAGTAAAGGTGGTATATATCCTTCAAAATGGAAAAATACTCAAACCCTCCCATGAGGAGAAAATGCTATTGGAAACTATTCAAACACTTCCTCTACAGTCTGCAAAATTGTATAATGGCTACCCCAACTCAGCTTGAGAGTGATCTACCCACTTTTATATGCACTTCTGCAGAGCTCCCACAAATCCAGGAATTTAAGAAAATCTAACATCAAATCTTGAAAAATATGTATTCAAGTAATGTATTTGAAAAGACAGAAACTCTGAAAATAGTGGTTTGTGAAAGACTGTTTCTTGTGGGAGGAACCCCATGCTGAAGCAGGTGAAGAGTGTGAGGGGTCCTCCCTCTGAGGAGGAAGAAGCATCAGAGCCAATGTGTGATGAACAGACTGCAGCCCCCATTCTCCATCCCCCGTGCCACTGGTGGAGAGGAGGGAGAGAAACTGGGAGTGAAGTTGAGCCTGGAAGAAGGGAGGGGTGGGGAAAAGGTGTTTAAAATATAGTTTTTATTTCTTCTTATCTTATTCTGATTTGATTGCTAATAAATTAATCTAATTTTCCCAAGTTGAGTCTATCTTGCCTATGATGGTAATGGGTGAGTAATCTCTTCCTGTCTTTATCCTGACTCACGAGCCTTTTTTTTTTTCTGTGTTTCTGTCTAGCTCAGGAGGTGAATGATAGAGAAGCTTTAGTGGGCACCTGGTGTCCAGCCAGCGTCAACCTGCCACAAGCCGAAATTCAGAATGTGACAGTATCTTCAAGTCATGATAAACTAGACTATTAATGATGCACTGAGACTGCAGAGAAGAAAAAATGAGGATCACAAAAAGCTATTTAACATGTGATGTTCTATTTTTCTCATACTTGGCAAATCTTCCTTCCTGTGATATTTCCTGAACTTACTGTTCTAAGTAATTAAGGAGCAGCAAATTGTATGGAAAACACTTCTTATCTTAGCACACCAAGCAGTTTAATTCAGTTTCCGGTTAACTCACTTTCAAACATCCAAAATATTTTGCTGCAAGGTTTTACTAATGCTTCCACTGTTGATATACTCCCCTTCTGCATGCTGCTGAGGTCCTCACCACCACATGAGCACCTAGATACAGACAGAAGCAAGGCGTACCACAAAAGCAAAATCCATTGAGTAAAACATAGCATTTTAGGATTTTTTTTGTTGTTTAATATCATAATTCTCTTTAGTATGCAAAATATTTCTTCACAGATTATTTAGATAAAAATATCTATAGGTCTGGGTACTTGAAAGGTGCAAGAGGTTGGAATAGAAGAATGGGCATATGCTTAGGCATCCCCAAAACATGCTTCCCGTTTTAAAGATAATATCAGAATCTCAAAGAGAATGAGAAATAAGAAAGATGGGAAAAAAGGCAGTTTACTTTTGAGCTAGCTCAAATGCACCTTTGAGCTTTGGTATTTTCTATTCACCTTCTTCTATATCCATTTTTTATTTTCCCCAAACCAGCTGTCTATTCACAAAGCCAGAAATATATTACTTAATATAGTATCAGTATTCCTAGTATAGCACTGACAGATTAGATAAGGTTGTTGAAAAGCAAATGCATATATGCAAATTTTTTTATATTAAATGGAAACATCCCAAAATCTCAAATGATCCATGTGAAATTTTAATTATAACTTAGCAGCTGTTTCAGCTAATTGAAGGATATCAGAAAGGTGATTTTCTTCTCATTGTAATTGAAGAGTTAAGCCTAATTTACTGTTGTCAGAACAAGACTAAATACCAATCTGGTCTGCCTAATAATATAAAAAAGGTAAACAGGAGAACTCCAAGATAGACTTCAGAATGTTCCCTCCTCCCTCAAAAAAAAAACCCAACACACACATGCGTGTACTAATCCCATCCATTCCCATCTCTATTGAAAAAAAAGTAAACCAGACAAGTTTCCTTGTGATCTCTTCTGCCCTATCTTTTCGGGCAAGAAGATGCGCAGTGACCTTTAAAGCAAGCAAGCAACTCACTCTAATTCTGCTTTGCCACCCTTTATTAATTTTCCCTGGAAGCTGTTTCCATTCCTTTGACTTCACAGACTTATTGTTTAATATTGTGGCTATGCATAAAGGTAAACATATGTTGCATTCACTAATGTGCTATTATCTAGTTGTCACCAGTGAAAGAAAAATGCAATACAGAAACAATGCTGAAATACTTGTTTCTCTCTGACAACACAAGTCTTTTCTTCCTGTAATTTTGAGGGAAATAGAGTGAAAAAAATCTGGGTTTGATCTCTATCTGAAATATATATTATAATACACAGCATACTTTTAAAATTGTACATTAAATACAATGGTCTTCATAAAAAATACAGCCCTTCCAAATGTACCTGAACAAAAATCAGAAGCTATAAAGTTCAAAGATTTTGTTTTTTAAGGAACATACTGATTAACAGAGAACCTGTACAGATCATGAGAACTTTTCTACTCCATGTTTTTCCACCTCCCTTGCAACACAGATGCCATTATTGAAGACAAACGTGGAAAATTTACCCAGACATCATAAAACCTGGCTACCAGAGTCAGTAATATTCAGTGTGAAGTTAATTGCTGAAGTATGAATTATTTCAACATTTACATATAAATATATATACACACACATACATATACATATATATACACATAAAATTACGGAAGTATATTATCTTCAACATACTGTACAAAACATCAAAGAATTCCAAAGTGGAATTTTGCTCCTATCCAGGTATAGGAGCAAAAGTGGTGAGAGACGAGTGAAACAGTGCAACCTGGGAGCAGTATTTCCCTGCAGAAAAGTGCATCTGTATATTTTACCCACATTTGCACCACACCCAACACTCTGCATAGCTCATGTGCAATCAGCATCAGACCCTAGCAAAAAGGAGAATAACAAGGAGCCCCGCTATGCCAGATGTCGACAATAGATCAGGAATTTAACTGAAAAATGTGAAAATCATCATAAAATGGTTTGAGTTCAAAGGGACCTTAAAGGTCACATAGTTCCAACTCCCACGACACCTTCCATTAGATTAAATGATCAAATTGCTCAAATCTCCATCCAGCCTGGTCTGGAACACTTATAGGGAATTTTCATAGGTGTTTGATCCACCATGAGGATCAAGGAAGTGCCAGTTCAATATGGAAGGCATTTTGGATGTCTTTAACAAAGGCTAGTGCTGATGGGAATGAAGAAAGGCCAAACAATCTCAGATTTGAGCAGAACCTAAGCTGAGTACAGCACTGTGGGCTGAGTATGATCTATAGCCAGAGAGTTGCTGTTCTCAGTTCTGTTTATTAAGGCTATTTTAAATAAATGCAAACAGAATACAGAGAGACAATCACATTGTGAAAGTACTAGAGAGAAGTTTGCAGTGAGCACGCCTTCTGCATTTTGCTGTACAAGAACCTTTATACATCAACTCCAGTGGCACTCTAAGCACTAACCACTCTGCTTTTATGGTCAATTAATGAGACTTAATCCAGCCATAAGCAGAATATTTCAAACAACTAGATTGTGCTGGGATTCCCCTGCCGCCCTGTGCTTCTGCTGACCTTGACAAATCTCTTGGTTCTCCTCCATACAACATAATTTCCAACATCTTTCTAAATGACCAAAAAGAGACAACACACAGCAAAAACTTAATGAGGAGTTATAAAAGTGTGCTTGAAAATCACTTCTGACTAATTAATTTCAAAGAAGAGAATAAAAAAAATTGCGATTTTATTCTCTCTAGAATATTACAGAGATAAATTGTACACATTCTATTTTGGCTGCTGTGCCCCCTGTACAAAGCAGGGCTTAATTCCCAGGTCAGTGGGAACAGCTAAAGATATTACTCTGCCTTTGTTCCACTGCTTTCTCACTCATTCATTTGTGCTTAGCCCTCTACCCAGAAATTGTGTAAAATCTTAATGCATATTCTCAGGAACGTTTATAGAAATATTTACCTTTACAGGTATCATCCCATTGGCTAACTTCCCCAGATAAGAAGCTACTAGAATCAAACTATTTTACTACTCATCTTTCTCTGTCCTGTCAAAAGTACATTTAACACGATCTACGTGATGAATGTGGCCTCATGAGAAGTGGGAGGGAAAATTAATTTGGGGGGTCTGACAATGAAAAGATCGTTTGTCATTACTGAGCTGAGCTGTGCCAGCAAATGACTGTATTGTTAGACCCCAGTGGCTACCCATTTTCTGCCCCTTCCTTTAGCAAACTCCTCCTTCCTAAAGCTCCAGTTTGCTCTGAATGAAGGTTATTAGCAATACTAACTAGCCAGAGTGGGGAGCTTGGATGCAGCGGGGGTGGGACATGAATTTGTAAGAACTAATTTGTCTAATGTTCAGTAACAAAGGCAAAGCGTCTGTGCTGTGAATTAATACAGCATCAATCACTGACTAACTGCTTCAGCACATGCAATGAGAATATTCCCAGGCCAACCCCATGGTCTGCACAGACAGCTGCGGAGATAATACTCTGAATTGAATTTTTATTTTAATGCACCTCCCATCTTCAAAGCAAGGAAGAACCTAGGGAGACTATCTTTGGTATATATGCATGTATGTATGTATGTGTGTGTGTGTGTGTTCTTTTTACATATATTTATATATATATTTAATATATGTATATACACACCCACGTGCTTAACAGCTTTTCAGAAAAATCTTATAATTAAAGTATTTATTTTGAAAAAGTATTTATTTTATTTTTTCTACCTTGTAGCTAGACGTATGTTGAGCTGATTGTAAGGTTCCCAGTTGAATGGGCCTTTCCTTTCAATTTTCTGCAAATTGTTCCACATTCTCTCCAGTAGATGTTTTTAATCATGTAGTTAGATCACCTTATTACAATTTTAGTTTGTATAAAAACAAAGAATACCTGAATAACATCCAGAAGAGGGTTGGTTTTTGGGTTTATTTCCTCTCCTTTATTTACTGGTCACATTAAGGGGAGACACAGAAACATTTTAATACCTTTACATTACATGTAGTCACACTTGAAAAACACATCCACTTGCATTTCTTTAAGAAGGGTGTTTACTATTTCCATAGGAACATCCTTCCATTGTTTTCAGCAGAAAGAGCAAATACATTTTTTGATATTAAAAAAATTTAAAAATCACTGCCCATCAAAAATGCAAGTAATTGAGAATCACCTGGAACAATAAGTGGGTGCACTGCACTGCCACCTTTGGAAAGAATCAATTTTCTGCATAAAAAGATTTATCAAGGAATGTTCAGGAGTGACAGAGAAGCCCAAAGAAAAAAAAACAACATAAAATAACAAAGAATTAAGGAGAAGTAGAAGGCAGACCTTTATTACAAAGGTAAACATGAGTGTGTTCACTGAACTCTGCATACTGATTGCATGCTCCAGCAGAACACACCCAGACTACTTGATCTTCAGCCCTCCCAACTTCACAAGGCTGTAGTGAAGTAATGAAGATATTTTATTCCTTCCCAAGTCAGACATGCTAAAGAATGAGAAGTGTTGCAGGTCATTACCAAAGCACTCATCACCCTCCCACCACTGCCTATTTATGTTATTACTCTGCTAAATATTTTGCTGCCTTCAGCAGTGTATGATTGCCTTAGAGACATCTAAAATGCCTCCTAGATCAAACCATAGGTTTTCAAGGGTGAAGGGTATGCTGCACTGCAGTCTAAATACCTAATCTACACTCATTTTGTAATGCGTACACTGTTAGGCACAGGTCTCAAGTAACACACAAAAAACCCAAACAACCCAGCCCAAATTGGAAATCTGTGAATTCAAGGCAAGTTTAGGACCATACTATCCTCTTTGCCAGACAGGTCCCTCACTGTCACAACTCTGTCTCTAAGCCACTGTGACACTGGGGGAAACAACAGGGGGAAGCAAACTGTGGCCTATGGTACTGGGTTTGTGTGGCCAGGTTTTGGTAGTGGAGCACTAGAGGGGTGGCTTCTGTGAGAAGCTGCCAGAAGCTTCCCCCATGTCCAGTAGAGACAAGACCAGCTGGCTTCAGGATGGACCCATCACTGACGAAGGCCAAGCCAACCAGGAATGACAGTAACACCTCTGTGATAACATATTTAAGAAGGCAAAAAAAATAAAATATTGCACAGATAAAATTGCAGGCAGAGAAGAGGAGAGTGAGAACACGTGAACAGCAATGCAGACACCAGGCTCAGTGCAGAAGGAGGGTCAGGAGCTGCTCCAGGCACTGGAGCTGAGGTTCCCCTGCAGCCTGTGGTGCAAACCATGGTGAGGCAGCTGTTCCCCTGCAGCCCAGGGAGAATCACGGGGTTGCAGAGATCCACCTGCAGCCCAGGGAGGGGACCCACACCAGAGCAGGTGGATGTGTGAAGGAGGCTGTGACCCTGTGAGAGGCCCATGCTGGTATAGGGTTCTAGTAGGGACCTGGTGAACTGTGGGGAGAAGAGCCCATGCTGAGGCAGATTTTCCTGGTAGGACTTGTGGCCCTGTGGCCTTAGTGTAACCTCATGGAAAGGCCAAGGTTTGTTTTCCTGTGAGCAAGAGACACTGGAATGAAATGCAACTACATTTTCATTTAAACTCATGTACATTTATCAGAACAAAAAAACATATATGTGTGTATAGGTTTGGTCACACAGCATTCTGACCAAGCAGGACACCACCATACTGGTTAAAATGAACACACAGAAGAAAAAAATTAATTTATATTATTTAACTGTGGAGCAATAACTTACAAGATCAACTGAGAACTATTTAACACGTACCTGACATGTCCCTTTACCATTTGCATGTCACATAAAAGCCATTTTTGATAAATTTTATACATATGAAGTATTAAGCTTTTAACTGGATTATGTACATACACACTGTTTTTATTGATGGAAAAAGTAGATCCTATAGATCCAATCTGAATTGACAGCGAACATAAGCCCCTTTTACTCAAGATGTACAATTAGCAGTCAATAGCATCAGTCCAGGATGAGTCCTAGGAAGGAACTGTGATTCAAATACAGAATTCTTTCCATTACTGTGATGGCAGAAGGAAGTAATTTATTGCAACTAAATAGAGACTGCAGTGTATTTCCCTTTTCTTCTAGTAGCTGGCGGGTTGAAACAGGTGCAGAGGATAAAGGCTGCATATGACAAGAGTCCCTCTTCTTCTGCCCAGCTGGAAGGAGAGCTACACACAGCCTCTCTCAGCCCAGACTTCAATTCCCAGGACAAGAAAAAGGGATAGAAAGATTCTGTCTTCTTGGTCCTACCAAATGGTGTCCCTGGAGCTCTTTTGTAATTTGGTTCCTGATGCAAAAAAAAAAAATCAAATAAATACCAATGACTCAGAGGGAAGGCTCTGAATCACATACTGAAGGCCTTCCTCTCTTTATGTGTCTTACTTTGTTTTATAGTAAAAATATAAATTCAAAAGGAGTATGATTTATTATTTATTTAAAGGTATAAACAGGAAGAACAGCCTGTTATTCACTTTAAGTATATCTTTCATCAGTTAAGCGACAACAATTCAAAAAAGTATGATAGTGAATGGCAGCTATTATTGTCAGTATAACTTTCCCTGGCAGTATGCCATAAAGAATGTGGTACAGTTTACACCACCTTCAGACTATTTCTACAGGCCTAGCCATTAAAAACAAAACAAACAACAAGAAAAAAACCCAAACCCCAACCAACCAACCAAAAAAGCCCCCATAAACTGTTAAACACTCTTGGCAGTGAATACATACATATATTTTGTTCATTTATGCCATGTTTCATACATATGAAGGGAATAAAATCAGGACAAATTATTTCTTGATAAAAAATAATCACTGTAAGTGCACACAGGTTGTGGTTTTGTACACTCCTTGCTTGTGGAAAAATTATATATAAGGTTAAATTGCCATAATTTTTTATGGGGAAACAGTATTTAACCACCTTAATCAAAACTGAGCATGTCAACATTCCCAATGACAACTGATGTGAAAAAGAAAGTCACGTATTCAGGCAATCTAAATCATCAATGATTTATCTTCTGCTGTTCTTGGATTTCTTGTTTTGTTTGGAGAGGTTGGGTGGTTTTGAGGTCAGTTGAGTGTGTAGAATTAAATCCAACTCCTAATCTGGTGAGTTATCTATGGTTTGCACGGCAGACACCATCCATTATACACCATCAGTGAGTGACAGTATGAATAGCAGCCTTTGCCAGTTAAAGCCGCGATAAGACCTGGATTGTGAGAGAAGTTCCTGCTCCAGAATGATCTCTATTGTTCCAGCCATCAGTTTTGGCAGCAAGACTGATTCAAAGATAAGACAGCAAGGATGCTGGTGCTCTACATAGAAAAAGATCAGCAAATAATTCATCTGCATTTAGAAAGATATCTATTAAGATGATTTTTATTTTAATAAGATCCAGTACCATGTTTTTAAAATTAATAACTTAAATATAAAGAATTTCTTAAAGTCAGGATCTGATCCAATGCAGAATTATTCTATATTCAGTATTTGCATCTCCATGACTGATTACCTCCATGAGTAACTCTCTGGTAACAGCCCTCATCTCAGCCTCTCCTAATCTATAACTTCACTGCTGCTCATGGGCACATTTGCTGAATTTCAATTAGCACTCTGCTGTTAACTCATCTTTCTGCCAGTCTGAGCACTAAGCGTGCCTATTCCTCTCCAGTAAGGATGCAGGAAGCGTTGTGCAGGAGTGCAGAACATCACTCGTGCCCACGACCCGCATGGCAACAGATTGCATAGCCCCCTCGTCGAGCGGCCGTTCAGCACCGCGGACAGCGCCGGGCGCCCCACGACACTGCCACCCACACTTGGGGGAAGATTTGCAGTACACGGTATGAATTCAGTTATCTTCAGAATGCCCTCAGCAACAACAACAGAAAAAGGATTGGCTTCCTGCACTTTTTTGGCAACATTTACTGAAAGAGTAGCTTAAATGACTCAAGGCACTTAATTTTCCTGAATTTCCAGTGAGCTTTCCATAAGCTCCCCCCATCACAGTCTTTTAAGGAAAATAAATAACCGTGGGGCAAAGGACAGAGTCATCAAATTGATTCAAAAATTGTTAAGTGATAGGAAACAATGAGTAAGGGCAAGTGGCTGCCCCTCAAAAAGAAGAAAATGTAAGAATGAATGCTCCTTGGTCTGTTATTGAGATGAACAGTATTTATGAATGGGTTTGAAATGAAACAGCACAAGTTAGGAACTCTGGTATTGCGAGTTTCTTGGGTTTTTTTTACTGGAGAAACTGGAAAGTTTTACAGTCTTCAAGTAGTTGAAGAACCTCAATGGTACTACAAGTGGCAAAATGAAAATCCATTACGAAAAATAAAATAAATATGAAGATAAATACCTTAGTGTATACTATGGGACTGAGAAATAGTTTTATAAAACAGAAAAATTAAGGCGGAGATGCTCTGTAGATAGACCTAGACAAATTAGAGGACTGGGCAATCACCAACCATATGAAGTCCAACAAGGGAAAGTGCTGGATTCTGCACCTGGGATGGGGCAACCCCAGATGTATGGACAAACTGGGGAATGAGATGCTGGAAAGCAGTGCCATGGAAAGGGACCTGGAGGTCCTGGTCAATGGCAAGTAGAATATGAGTCAGCAGTGCCCTGGCAGCCAGGAGGGCCAACCATGTCCTGGGGGGCATCAGGCAAAGCATCACCAGCTGGTCAAGGGAGGGGATTGTCCCACTCTGCTCTGCACTGGGGCGGCCTCACCTCCAGTGATTTTGCAGTTTTGGGCACCACAATATGAAGGATATGAAGGATGTGAAGAAATGAGAGTGTGTCCAAAGAAGGACCATGAAGATGGTGAAGGGCCTACAGGCTCTAAAGCCACATGAGGAGCAGCTGAGGTCACCTGGCTTGCTTAGTCCGGAGAAGAGGAGACTGAGGAGACCTTGTTACAGTCTGCAACTTCCTTATGAGTGCAAGTGGAAGGGCAGGTGCTGATCTCTCCTCTCTGGAGATCTGTGACAGAACACGAGGGAATGGCCTGAAGTCATGTCAGGATAGTTTAGGTTGGGTATTAGGAAAAGGTTCTTCACCCAGAGTGTGGTTGAGCACTGGAACAGGCTCCCCAGGGAAGCAGTCACAGAATCAAGCCTGGCAGAGTTCAAGAAGTGTTTGGACAGTGCTCTCAGGCCCAGGGTGGGATTCTTGGGGCTGCCTTGAGAAGAGCCAGTAGCTAGACTTTGATGAATCTTGTGGTCCCTTCCAACTCAGCATATTCCATGCTTCTATGATAACTGGGACAGTATTTTTTCATATATGCTATACAGTATGCAATTATTTCACCTGCCTCTGGATATACCAAACTACCCTCTTTTTTTCTAGTAACTATCTAAGAGAAATCGTCTGTCATAATGACTGACTAAATTTAGCTTAAACAGACACAAGGTGGTGCAAAGTAAGTCCATAAACATTCTACATAATTCCAATAGTGTATGTTATCCTGATTATTCAGACACAAAAGATTTGTTGACTGAAAGACCATCAATTTCAGCTATTCACAATTTATAATTATTCTACTATTAGCTTAGAAACATAATTCTTCAGAAGATAAACTATGCAATTTTTTCCCTTTTACTAAATTTCTTCACACTGTGAGGAAAAATGAGGGATATAAAATTTAAAAATATAGGCCTCAGATCATACAACAGGTATATTTTAATGTCCACTAGTGTGTTCAGCAAAAACCCTCAAAACACAGGAAAATAATTGACTGGTTCTAAGGTTGAACCAATAAATAGAAGGGAATAAAAGAATTAACAAAGTACAGAACTTTATAGCACCCAAAATTATATACAACTTAGAGGGAAATTCATACAGATACTCATAATTAGGTAGAATATATTAAAATCTGATCAAGTTCCTCTCTTTTCTCTATTAAATAAAATGAGTTTTAAATGGAAGAACAGCAAATTCAGAAACAATATAGAGAAACATTTCTTTCACATAGTCAGTGGAACTGGCTGTCAGATGAGGTCATCAAGATGAAAACCACAGCTATGTTTTTAAAAAGAACTGAATAATTTTATTACTAACATTTGTAGCTATGCAAGGTAAGAAAATAAGGGTAATCAGACCTCATGCTTC
The DNA here is from genome assembly GCA_035047865.1 of Dendrocincla tyrannina. Lineage (NCBI taxonomy): Eukaryota > Metazoa > Chordata > Aves > Passeriformes > Dendrocolaptidae > Dendrocincla > Dendrocincla tyrannina. The sequence continues at coordinate 27,837,975 of JAWWMP010000041.1, read as the reverse complement.
AGGGTGTACGACAATAACCTGCAAGGTTTAGAAAGAAATGTGCAGTGTCACACAAATGGGTAAGATGCGTTAGCCATTTGGGAATCTTTTAAAATATCAAGAAATAGCCACTGCCACAGGCACCACATCAAACTACAGAGACCTGGTGTCTCATCGTCTGTGACAAATCCCTCGTTATTATGAGTTTGGCTTTGATAGACAATAGACTCTCCTGAGTTTTATGGAGCTGAATTCAAATTAAAAGCACATGTTCTATGAAAGCATAGCTTGAAGGAAGGATCTGAAGGACAGAACTGTTAGCCAGTAATTAAGAGTTCTGCACTGTGCTTTCTGGCAGCAATTATTTTAACATCATTCTTAACAGAGTCTATTAAAGATGAAATGCCAATTAGCAATAGCTTATTGCACAACAAAACAATGACGGCCAATATAATTTAGCACCAGAAACTACACAGAGAATTGACTGCTAAAAACAAGATTGGATGGTTAATTAAAAATGGAAGAGAGGGAGGGGAATCTACATGGACTTAACATGCACAGGTCTGACGAAACTTCAGTTCCTACAGGGAAAGCCCAATTCAGAATCATGTTAAACTATCCAGGCTATGTTTATTATTTGAAGCACCTTTCAAATTAGAATGAAATTATGAGGTTTAGCATATGCTTTTCTCAGGTTACACATTTGTACTTGCCAACCAGTCAGTCACTCATTTGATGAGAGAAAAATTTGTGGGCACACTGTCATCCTTACACTTCACATGCATACAAAGAAGGGCAATGGAAGAGGCAAGAAGAAGCCTTGATCTCAGCCAAACAAAGCACAAGCAATCTGGGTCCACATACAGAAGACAATTTTCTGTTCTAAGGTTTTCTAGCAGCGCTGCAGATTACTCTCTGAATTACTGACCTTGCTTTTCCAGTCTAGCTTGAGTTCTGTTTTGTCCCTCATCCAGTTATTCCATCAAAATGGAATATGGATGACACAGAAAACATGCAGCCAGTGTGCAAAGAAAATCTACAGTCAGGAAGGCCTTGCTATGCAAGAAGAGCCTCTGAAAGAGTCTAATAATGTGCTTTTTCAAGCTTATAAAAGTGAAATTAGAACTGCAAGTTTAGCATAGATCTGCTAGTTGACTTTGCTTCTAAGTTCTGACAAATAAGAAAGAATCTGTGTATATTTTTACCTTGCAGAAAATGATGGCAGTAGGAGGCAGCAAATTACCTTTAGGTTGAAGATTTAGACAGCCTGCACTACAATCTATCCCATTAAGCTGATAAAACAAACCGTCACAGGAACCTGGTATGCAATGGCATTGATGCACTCAAAAAGATAAGACAGATAAAAAGAGAAATATGAGCTTCACAGTCATAAGAGCTGCATTGTTTTGCAATCAAGATGTTCAGCTATGTGGAAACACAGTTTGGCAGTATTATCACCTAAAAGATTGCAGTTCCCCATAAGACTGAAGGGAAGGAAGAATAAGAAAAATAATGCTCCTGCTTTTCCCCTTAGAGGATGGAACAAAATTGAAATGAGAGATCTTTAATTTTTTTCTAATTTTGGGTAACATGATAGAGACCATCTGCAGACAGATTTCTCCATGAATTTCTGAATATGTCTGATGTTCTTCAGAATTCAAGTTTACATACATCCTCCTGACTTCGCAGCTTCTAGTTTTAAGCCTTATTTGTGGATGGAAACATGGAATGTAATTCTTTGGGTCCCTGTATTCAATCTGAGAATTAATTATCTCTTGCCTCAATAAATTAGAAGCAATCTTTGCTTTTAAAAGGAGAACATAACTCAAATGTGCTTTGTCTGTCTATCTCAGAGTGAGCTCATGCTTCCTGAAGCTGCAGGTCACACACAGCACTACAGAAGATGGTATGTATTTATTGATGAACCACCTGATTGATCTGTTTTAAATTTTAGATGAGGTTTAGCCTTCCTCTGGAGAAAAAAATGGCCCTTCTTTTTTTTTCCTTTATACAGATTGTCAGTGGACTTTTAACATATTAACTGCCATAAACAGAAGTGAAAAATCATCAAACCTGAACTTGGAAATAAATAATGGTTATAAAATATCTTACAGACCTGATTTGATTGTTACAGAAATCAAATAATTACTTACTTTACCTCAGCTTCTCAGATGATGTATTAATCCCTTTCTCATAAATTAGTAGTGTACCTAGTACACTAGTACTAACTAACATATTAACATATTACTTAAAAAAGAAAAGCAGAGCTGAAAAATTTTTTAAATTTTTCATTTTTAAAATAGCACTAAAATCCTTCTTTTATTTCAACATAATTATTGGAGTCAATCTCTGGTAATATGTAAGGCCTAGAGTTCCTTCTAAATCTAAGGTTGTCAAACATTTTTTTCTTATTAGACTCTCCAGATACTCAGAATTTTGTCAAACTGTTCTTTTCATCAAAAATCTCCAAAAGGACTGTCTGACTCAGTTTTTGGTTCAAAACCTACTATTTTTACTGAGAAAAAGCATTTTTGGAATGTAACATAATCAACATGAGCAGTGTTCAGATTCAGCTATTAGACTTGCTCCACAACACTCTGTTAAACACATATATATAGCTTTTAATTCTGTTGTTACTGCACAGTAGCAAGCATGTAAGGTTTTATAAAAATATGTCTTAAACAACTACAGACTTGCAACAAACATCAAGATGTTAGTTACCACTATATGCACTATATGCACAGAGGGTATTACATTTCTGTAACAGTGCACAGCACAGACACCTGCACACTGGTATAAACATCGTAGATTGTTAAGAATACAGATACAGACCTCCTCTTTCTGTTTTATATTGAAGGTTTGTTCCTAGTAAGCTCTACATTTTACTGAAATACAGACTACCGCATGAACAACTAACCAGAGCAGCAAGCTTTCTCCTAAAAAGAGATGAAGCTCTAAGCTAGGACTATTCAAATTATTTTATTTATGACAGTCTTTATTTAGATTTTCTTGTATGCCTGTCTAGAAAAATGTTTTTAAATTTGAGTCAGCAAACCCTAATCTGTGAATTCCAGTTCTCCAGAAGACAAAGAAATCAAGGGTGTTTTGTGGAAGTTTAGTCTGAGTGCTGAAAGGATGCATCTGACTTAGCAACTAAAATAGCACTGGGCTACTCAGAAAGAGATCTTTCTGACCAGAGTTATTACAACTCAAAAATAAGCTTCTCAAAAGCATTCTTAGAGATTTATGTGTTATATTTATGAAAACGCTTCTTTGGAGATTTGGGTAACATAAATATTTTACTCTTCAGCACCAAATCCTTTATTCCTTCTGAATATGCCCATTCTTCTTGGACTGTAAAAAGCATCATAAGATATTGTGTATTCAAAAATCTGGTTCTATCTCTAGAAAACTACTGTATGCTTCCATATAAAAATGACTTGCTCCTATTTCAGCATTCTGCTTTTAAATACAAAGCTATGCCCATTACATCTGAAATACTTTAGCTATAGGTAAAGACTGACAAGGGTCTTTATTTTCTCAAGTAATGGTTCACTGTCCATTTTCTAATTACATATCATAGTATTTGCCTGATAGTAGCATAGGAGGTGAAAGCATAGAGGTGATCTGTTGAACAGATTCCATTTCATTGAACTTGACCCCCAAGCTACTTTTTGCCTATAGCAAATGACTTTACGCTTTTCTCTCTGCACAAAGAAACTTGCTTATCCCCTTCCTTCACTCAGGCATTGGACTTTGTTCCAGATGTGAAGACCCCAAGAATTAGGAACCCCTAGCTGGGGAAGGCTTCAGTAGGCATTGAGTACTGGCTCACTTTGTCCAGACCTGGCAGAGCAGCCAGCTTGGTAACAGGTATAGAAATGAGAAATTGTGTGATCTACCCACTGAAAACAAAATATTAGACTTGAAACCATACAATTCAGCTCAGTTACTGTAACAAACATAATGTGTATATTTATATATTTTTCCTTACAGATAGTTCTTAGAATTGAACTTTAAAAGATTCTTGCTTTCATTTAAACTCCTAAAGGAAAACAGTGTATGTAATTCTTACTTGGCAAATTTCCACATATTGCCTTTTTTTTCCCCTTTTTTTTTAAATATACCAAATTAAATGCAGATACTATCACTGCCATATCTAGGATGAAATATTTCTTTATCCAGACCAAAAAGCTGTTGACAAGGGTTAGTAGAATGCTAAACCATCAACTCTTGCGTGTCTGCTTCCAAAATGAAAATGTAGACAGAGTCGAGTTTCACAGATTTAAGGGACAGAAGTTCTGTTCAAGCTTTATCTCTACCCTTATATATATTATGACATCATAATGGCTACATCAGCTGTAATAAAAAATGAATTCCCTTGACATATATTACCCATAAGTGCAGCATAGTAAATAAATGATTCATGCAAGTTCAATTACAAGGGTATGATGTCTATAAATGCTAAGTACCTGCAAGACAGCAATAGTAAAGGAAATGAACCCATGCAGTGTTAAAAATACCTTTCAGCTAAGATTTCTGACCACACCTTTCATCTCTTTTTACATGTTTTTTACATGTGTTTTACTAAAAACACTCACAGTAACAATCTGCTGAAAGGTTACATATAGAGTACTGTTTCTACCCTTAGGTAAATCTAAAAATAGAACTCTTTTAATGCAGAGGCAGTAAAGAAATCTTTTTAAGAACTGGAACTCCTGCTGAATTTAAGACTTCACCTCTGCCTCCTGTGAGTTAAATTACTAAGCCTTTAAAAAAAATCTCAACACATGATGAATTACATATGAACAGTCTAAAAATAGTATATTTCATGTTCATATATTTTGTTTCTTAAGTATACATAAGATGACATGACAAACATGGTTTCTTATATTTTACAACTATTTATAGGAAACAATGGCTCAGAGACAAGTCTAGGTAGGTAGGTGGTCATACTCAACTCTAAATCATGTATAGTTGATAATCCTAGGCAAATGCGTTTCTAAGTCTGCCTATACTCTACAAGACAACCATTCTTGGTAGCAATTTTTGGACATCACTAGCAAAAACCCTAATTTCTGAATGCATTTGGAGTAGCAATGTCATTGTTTTATGCAGGTTTGAAGTTGCCCATTCACCCAGAAGTGAAATAAGATCTGCCATGTGGAGCAATCCCCACCTCTCCTAGGACACAGCACTAGATGTGTTAAAAAGGTCTTCCAAGAGAACAGAGTTATCACTGTTAAGTGATTACCACATCTGGTTTTATCCAAATGCATGCTAAAAACTGGAGTAAAGAACATAGCACATAGTTTAAATATACTTTCCATAAGTGTATATTGTCACAATCAGCATCAACCTTGGATATTTTAAAGAGTGACTTAAATAAAAACTGAAGCATGAAAATTTGGATAAAGTCTCAGTTTTCACAGTTTCCTAAAAAACAGGTTCCAGAGCGAAAATAAAAGTCTTAGGCCTACGTTCTCCATCTCATTCATTAATCTTTTAATCTGTTTGGGTTTAGTTCATGAAAAAATCCTCAAAACATTCGCCTAGTACTAGCAATGAAGCCATGGACTTTTGAGCCATGGATGAAGGTGAATTTCTATTTTTTAGGGTTCCACTTTACAGTAAACAGCATATTTTAATGTCTTCTACATTATTGTGTTTAGTTGCAACACTAATTAGAAAAACCAACCATAAATTGTGAAATTTCCTGTCTTCCAGACAGGCATTGAGGCCTCTGTGTTTCATTGCAAGAGCCTTACCAGACTACATTGTGCAACTAAGTCTTGAAATGTCTTTTGCCCAAACCAAAGGGCAGATATCTGCAAGTGGATCAAAACTTCATAATGCAAGAAATGATAAATGCAAATGTCAGTTTGCTTATTTCACTATTATGGCCATGAAAGTTGTTGCAGTTTTAGTTAAATGAGAAAGATTTTTGCTGAATTTTTTCATACTAGAGCATAGGTTTAGAGCATAGGGACTGCTCCACCAGCTGAGCTGAGCTGGAGAGGGACTGTCCCCACTATCTTGTGACCTGCTGGAAAGGTGTGTCCCTGAAGTAAAGCATTGTGAAAACTCGGGAGATGGGATAAAATCCCCAGCGCTTTCAGAAACTCGCTCTCTTTTTCCTGGGTGTAGTTGTCAAGGGAAAGGACCACCACAGCCCCCATGCTGGGCACTTCAAGGAGTTTCCCCATGCCTTCACAGTTGGAACATATTGTCATTAACCCATGACAAAGTACAAAGAATAATTTGTCTAGCACAGGAATCTCTCATTGTGATAAAATAAATACATGAGAACAAGGACAGAGTTCAATATGACAGTCTACAAGGAAATAAGACACATATGTACAAGTATTTGAGTCCACAAGGATGGGTTTGACTTTTTGAGGCCACTTTTATCATGAGCAATAACAAGGAAAAATACCTCTTCTAGGTTTGAGGTTTATTTGATATTAAAACATTACAAGACAGTGGCTGAATATGAACAGAAAGTTTTAGTACGTTTTGTTTACTTTTTTAACTTACGGCTGTAAACTATTAGAACTTACATCATCTGCTACAAACAAAAATAAATTTTAGAACAACAAATACCTAAGTAATAAGGGGGGACTACTAAGTCACTTGTCGAAAAGTAAAACACTTGAGCATGCAATTCTCCTATACTGTACTGAAAATTTGCTGGGAAAAATTATTCATAAAGTATCAATGCATCATTATTTATTAATGAATTTAGAAGTGACACCATCCCCTTAAGCTGTTCTTTTCACATTTGCACAGCTTGGTTCTAACCAAAGATGCAAATAAAATATAGAGAAGGCAAATGACCTGAACTCCTCCTCATTTTACACTCCATCTATAACAGCCAAATGATCTGAAGTGCAGGGCAATGAACTATTTTTATATAAGAAAAATACATAAAGGTCTCTGCCAAATTTTATGCAGTAGTAGTAATAACAACACTGATATATGTATTTCTCCTTACCTCTTAAATGGATTTAAAGGTTGATCCTTATACTCACCTCCCTTGAAAATTCTACCATATTGCAGCATTTATTTTTACAAATTCCAGCAGTGATTTTTAACTTCACTTTTTTTTCCCTTTCTTTTTAACACAATAAACACTACTGTAGAGCTGTATTAAAAATAGATACACACTATTAACTTACACCACATGTGTAAACAAAAGCTAACACTATCAATTCTGCACACTGATGTTTTGCCATTTTTTATCAAATAATGCAAAAAAGGTAGTAAATTTTATATGGGCTTTACTTTTAGTTTAATACTGTGTCTAATTTGATGTTTGTCTAAGAATATGAGGCACCCAAATATCCTTGCAGGGATACTTGCAGGAATCACATTACTGGTTTTTATTAAATCAGCGTTCTCCACACAAATTCCAGCATATGCCATCTTATCCACAGAGTTAATAAATGCAGAGATACAGATGTCACTCACTCCAAAAAGCACCATTACTACACACACTCATGTTCTTCACAAGTCTGTGTTTGCACAATGGGAAGCAGCTCAAGACTCAGAAAAACGTTAGATTCTCTAGGCACTTCTTTGAGTAAAACATGTACATGATGCCACACTATACCCTGAACTTCACAGTGTGCTGCGGCTGTATCTCCTGGCACCTTTTTCTCTCAAGAGTATGGTAGCAGGGGTACAAGAAGGTGATGCGTAGTCAAAGTTGAAAGGCAGAGTTATTCATACACCTCTCTGTCCTGATCAAGATGCACTAAGGCTGCTCAAAACTGAGTTCTCACCACCAGTTGTGGCAATATTGCAATTCTAAATCCAAAATTTTTTGCTCCAAAAGTCCACACTCAAAGGCTATAGAAACATAGGAAAAACAGGTCAATCCCCAGAGAAGCTCTTCCCATAACCCACTCTAATAATAACCAGTATTTCTAAAATGGCAAATACAGCTTCCTTTTCATTCAGACTCCAATAATACTAAGAACTCACTGCTGTAACGGAGAAGGAACACAGCTTAGCAATTCTGCTTTTAGAGGATGCGTCTCCTAAGTTCTCCCTAAAAAGGTCAATGAGAAGGAACTAAACTGAGGTTTTCTGAAAAATCTTTTGCAGCAGTTGCTCTCTATCTACTCACTGCAGAGAGAAACTACGATGATCAATCTCATTTGGTGAATACCCAATGTAAATATGTAATATAAATAGATATAACCGTAGCTTAGACAGACCAGGAAATGAGTAGGCTCCAAGTATCTTAGCAGATCAAACGCACAGAAATCTTCATCCCCTGCATCCCCTTGTTCCCTAAGTTCTGTCTGCTAGAAAGTGTTGTTAGGCTCTCCCAGGAGCATGCATATAATCAAATAAACAGTTAACATTATTTTAAAGATATTTTATTAGTTGGAATAGAAAATATTCTAAATAATATCCCTCTAAATTTTTTCTTTCTCAATTTTTTTAATTCCTGATTTTTTTTTCTCACACATGGCTAGCTCTTTCAGTTTACATTGTACTTGTTTAAGTTGAATTAAGGTTAGCAAGAGTAGGCCTAACAGATTTACCAGGTTGTTCTGTTGCCATAAGATTCAATGATCAAGTGCTTCAAAAAAGAATATTTTAAAATTTCTATTAAAAACATATGAAATTAAGACTTACCAGACCAATTTGAAAGCCAAGCTTCCAAACAGCAAACGTCTGGTGATATTAACACCAGAAATAGTTTAGGGGAAATAAAATGGCTCTAGACTGTATTTTTTACATGTTGGCATCAGTGTTCAGATTGCCCAACGATTCAACTAATCTTTTTAATGACACCTTGCAACAGGCAATTGTAAAGGTGATCCCGCTGTTGCAGTAATAGGCAATCTGACTCCTGTTGGATATGGTGGCTATTTTCTGAACCATCATTATACCTGTAAGGGTATCAGTTTTGAAACTGGCAGTCTATTGCTACAGATGACCTGTTTCAAACATGATACATATCATTTTCTCATGCTCATCAGATTTGCATCTCTATTTTCTTCTTATGCATTTTTCTTTTGCATTTCGAAGTGACCTTGTACATTAGTGCTATTCAGTATGGCAGAGCTTCACATTAAAGCATCAGTATTGTAAGTGTGGATTTGCCATGCAGTTCCATCTTTGAATAAAATATGCCAGTATTTTACTAAAATAAGTTCCACCACTGTAAATAAACACCAAGAGCAATACTTTTCTATACAGCATTCCTTTTATTTTCCAGAACCCTACTTCTTAAAACCAGCAATTGACTGATTACTTAGCAACCTCACCGGGTCTGATAGAGTCACGCTGTGATAATGGAACTATCAATGCTGTTATAAGGTACTTACACTTTGTAGATTGCTGTTTCAAATGGAACAACATTCCCTTCCAGCACAATGCTTCTCTGCAAAGCTGGAAGGCCTGGTAAAAACTGAATACATACCTTTAAAAAGAGTAAGTTAAGAAGAGATATCACTGACCACTGATCTTTCAGGCTACACTGATTGTTGCTGATGCTACTTTTTTTTCCCATTCTATTTTCTCATTTAACAGTAAGTTTTAAACTTACCTTCTGTGAAGAAAAGCAAAGTAATAAACATCTTTATTGTATTTTCCTACTTATATTACTTTGCAGTAATAATGTCAATATAACTAATAATTAGTAAGTGACCATGTTCTATGCTATTGGCATATCACACAGATCAGGATTTTTATGTAGAGGTATTTCACACAGTAGACCAGCCAGTCTACATCATGATGACATAATTTGTATCACAAAGGTACTTATTTAGTTGTAAAACATTGTGACAAAAGGGCAGCATTTACAAAAGCATACGAACAGCAGTTACATCTAAGACCCAGCCTCAAAGTCTCTATCTGAAATATACCCCAAAAATCTCACTCCTAACAAACGAGCCAAATGAAAACAAACAAAAACAACACCAACAACCCTGCATGCACACACTCCCACCAAAAAAACCAAACACAAAACCCAGACCCACATCTCCTCCGCATTGTAAGAAGCATGGATGGCTTAGCTCAGATCCAAATAAATGTAGTCTTTTCATTCCCAAACAGTGGAGAATTCACCATGCCTGCTTGGAAGAAACCCTATTCATGAACATGAGATGGTCTGTGAAAATGCTAGTTGACATAGGCCAAAGTTGTGCCCCATAGCAATGAAGTCATATGTAGTGAAGTTATGTATAGTAGTCAAAAATAAATCACAGCACAGTGCTCAGGCCATAGCCCTGTTTTCTTCACTAATAAAATCATAGTGGGGTTCACTAAAGTCTTACAGAGTTTTAAAGTTCCTTGACACATATAAACAGGCATTGCAGATGCACCTACCTGCATCTCTTGGTACCAAAGCATCATTAAACACCTGTCCTAAACACCTTCATTCCTCCAGTGTACCCTTTATCATTTAGGTGCCTAAATAAGCAACATAGTCAGCTAGAGTTCATAGCTAGTCTATGGAGAGACACAGGAATTCCTGGAGATTATTTTGTCTTTACCTCAAATACAATGCTCTGACAAAGATGGCTGTTGCCTTAGAGTCTTGATACAAAGCCTAGTTTAAACACACTTCAAAACAATAATGCCTCAATTTGGCTTGTAAAGCCATGCAGAAGGAGCCATGGCTCAACAGAACTTAAACTTGGTTGAAATCTTGATTTGTAGGCCATTTTACCATGGTAGCAATTCACAGTGCATCTGAATAAAGCATCTTCAAGAGACTATAATACTTTTTTTTCTTTTAAATGCACCTTCACACTCCACCTTCAAAATACTAGATTAGTGATACAAAAGAAGAAAAAAATCAACATACATGCACAGACTGTTTCTTGCCAGAAAAAAGGAAAGAAAGAGGGGGAGGGAAGGACGGAGGGACAGAGGGAGGGACAGAGGGAGGGACAGAGGGAGGGACAGAGGGAGGGACAGAGGGAGGGACAGAGGGAGGGACAGAGACAGGTTAGTAAATTAGACGTTCTCAGGTTGGTCAGGCCTGATATTGGCCACTGTACAGGATACAATGAAACAATTGAAGTTCACTGAGAATTTACAGAGAACGACGAACTTTTAGATGGAAGGTCAAACACAGCCCTTGTCCTTACAAACTGAAAAAGCAGTTGCTCTAATTTCAACAACTGGAAAGATGCTGAAATAAATTATTAAGCAATTTTTGAAGATTTTAAGGATAATAATGTGATTGGGAACAGACAGCATGGGTTTTCCAAGCAGAAATTAATCAGGCCAATCTCATTTCCTTCTCTGACAGACCAACTGCTCTAATGGGTAAGGGATACGCAGTAGATATGATATAGCCTGACTTCAGTAAAGCTGTTGATGCTGTCACATGTAACATTCCCAGAAGAAAAAGAGGGAAATATGGTCAAGACTTAAATGCACACAATTTAAAGGATAGTTATCAGCTGTTCTCTATGAAGCTAAGAAAAGATATCAAGAAGATATGCAAGGACTTGTTTCAGGTCCTGAAAAACATGCCATGTCCATGAATGGCTTAGATGACAATAGTTTGTATGTGTATAAACCCTACAGATGTTAGTGAGACAACAAATTTTTTGCAATTTTTCAGGTTTTTTTAACAACTTTAAAAATCAGAACTACCTTGAATTGGATGATGTACATGCACACAAATATATTGAGAACACCTGGCTAGACATCAACAGTACAAAATGTCTGGGATGATAGCCTTTTACCAGAAAAACAAGAGAGACAAAACCAGCCTTCCAATATGTGAAATTACTATTGCGACATGACCATTTGTTGTTTTCTGTGTTCACTGAGCATAGAATAAGTTGCAATCATCTTAATGTGCTCTATGAGAGGGGACTGGGGGAAAAAAACCTCACAACACAAACCCATAGCTATAATAGCAACTCTTTTTAACACTTATTAGTCCATATTCCCAGATTGGGAAAACATCAGCACAGGAGGTTTTACAGACTCCTTAGTATCTGTCAAAGATGGTGATGTGTGTCACCCTACTTTAGAACAGAGACTTGAACGAGAGAAAGTCTTGAAGTCTCTTCCGAGTGTTCAAACCCTAATATCTCACAAAAGTAAGAACTGTGTCATTTATTTATGGCTGCTCTTAGGCTAGGCTTTTATTTACATCAGATATGCATAATCATCATCATATTTAGTTATTTGTTTGTTTTCTTCCCCACAAGCCAGTAAAAAACAAATAGGAGAAAAGAACTCATATTTTTATATGCATCTTCAAGTTACTGCTAATTCAGTATTTGATTTTAGCAGTAGAGGGTAACTGTTTAGGCACAAGAAAACACCAGAAAGCAGAGTAGTATCTCATTAAATCTAGCTGCATGATAGTGATTTATGGGTTTGTCTGCATTATGAAGTAATGAACAGACTTGACTGCAGGATCAAGGAAAATACACAAAAATCCTTCAATAGTGAATAAGTATAAAGTCAGCAAGGAAATTAAATGAAGCTTGCAGCATTTCTCTATTCACCTTACATTTAAACAAAAGGCTTTCATTTTATGCTTATCAGATTGGAGCTTCTAGAAGGAACTCTTCTGTAAAATTTATGGGAAAGCTTATGGCAAAATGTTCATATGCTGCACCGTGGGGTTTTTTTTCTTTTCAGATGAAAATATCTATGTTAACTTCCTGCACTCAGATAATAAATATGTTGACAGTAGAACATTAAGGTGTTTATCTGTTCTGTGATGGATAGAACCATACTCTGAACAAAAAGCTTGGGAGTCTGACCTTGTGCTAGCCTTATGTGAAGAGCAGCAGCTCACCTGCCAGAGGAACATTCTTCACAGGGAACCAGGGAGAGGGCTTTTCCCTTTCGAAGTAGTTTTAAAATGGAATATTGATACATACCGAAAAACAAGGAACTGAGGGAAAGGATTTCATACACTTATGACATCTACCACAATATCCCACTACTTTCTGACTTAGCTGAAATTGGACAATAAATCAGTAAACCTCTAGCTGATTGTTACCTTCAGTGAAATATGATGAAACATAATTTAGATGGTAATTTTAAGGAGTAATTCTCTGGAGCTTTTATAACACACATTTGAGGTTTATTTTCTTTTTCCCCATGAAAAATGTTTCAAATCTGTTGTGCAAAATTGGGAAAGTTTTCATCCAAACAACCTGCCTTTGTCCCTCTCTTACCCTGCTTCTTTTTTCAGTCATACCAATATTATTTCAGGGTACTGTTCTCAGATTTGAAGTCATACTGATTTTCACCGGAGAGTTATAGCACAGACAATAATGTTGTTCATACATGCAGCTCAGCTAGGTCCCGCCTCCAACATGCTCTTCATGAGCACATCTCTGTACCCACATGTTTCAACCATCAAACCAGACACTGTATTCTGAAATTGAACTCACAGCAAAAAACTCCTGACTTCCTTTCTTAACAAAGTAAGAAAAAATATATTGTATTTTAAAAGTGCAGCTCATTCTATTTCAATGTTTTAAGGGTTTTGTCATACAATTTCACGGGCTGCCTCCTGGAAAACAAATCAGGTTAACATTTTAAACACAATTACTCGAAGTGCACTTCTATTGCATAAGTGAGTCCCATCACCTCCTTCAGTGATACAAGCAGATAGCAAATTTTATATTTACATTTCAAATGTGTCCTATAGTATTTCAAAATTACATTCCATGGTCAATGTCAAATAAGATTATCTTCATAAAGAGTAAAACACAACACAAAAATGAGAATATAAATCAGCAGACAGTTCAAATACTTAAAATCCTGCTGAATCCTCTGCCATGCTCACATATAACTTTAAGTATGTGTACAGTGTAATGCCATCTTCACTTTCTTTAATTTTTTTGTTAAACTTTGCAAATGACTTGGTCTGACCCAACGTCATATAATACTTGATAATACTCCCAAAAGATAATCTAGATCTAATAGAGATTCATGATGTCACTCTGTGTATAGCTATAGTCAACAAGAGATGACCTTTCAGTGCCATACATTCTTAAGAATATAATTAGACTAATCAAGCAATCTCTAGACTGACTTGGTTAAGTACTTAGCAGGGTATTAGCAAGAGCTGAACTCAATTCAAGCTTCAGTTGCCTAAATTAATACAGAGTTTGAAAGCTTTCATTTGATGTGATAGTAAGAAGAGAGCAGAAGTAGAGACCTAATAAAACAACAATCAGCTGTCTGCTGTCTTAGTAGAGAATATTACAAGATAGTAAAAGAGTGATATATTAATGATATAGAAAACCAACTGTGATTAAGAAACGAAGGGCTTCCTTTATATGCACTGACAGGTGTGATGCTGGTAATTCATTAACAGTCAAATATGTAGGAATAATTATACAGGTAATTTTGATCATTTTCCACAATGAACCATGGCTTTATAATATTTTAAAATACCACACATACAGAACTACAGACAGATGTACAGTCAAACCCTTAAAAACTAATCCTTGAAGTATGCACATTTTCTGTTAAGCTACCAATCTGAATTTACAGTAATCCACAGCCGTATTCCAGAGACTGGCTGGCCAACATTTCCATGGACAGGCATAATTCTGAATTTCAGATTAAATTCAGTGAGCACAACTGCGTCTATGAGTGAAGTGACACAAAAAACAACGTCAAACAAGATGATGATCTTCAAAAAGCTGCTGTGATCCTGAGACACTTTGCTTCACATACTCAATATCACTGGCCACCTTTGTTCTATGTTATCAGACAGAATTAATAGAATAAAGATGTGGGTCAATCCACAAGGTCAGAGTTGCTTTGTGAAAAAATTCACAAAAACGAAATAAATTTCTTCTGCATTCTTTTCACACTTACCATCCTGATCACTTTAATGTTTTATGAAGCAACTGTAAGAAGGTATTAACATTCTAATATATGTAATGTAATGTCAGTTTAACCAAAAGGTATGTCTTAACTGTCTGTGGAGTTTCAAAACAGTTCAACTAAACAAGGGCAGAATTTGGAGGTTGTTCATATTTTGACTGAAAACAGGCTAATAGTTAGTATTTTATGTACCAAAGTGGTTTTTTTATGAGTTTTAAGGTTAATAAGGAACTTGAGTAAGAACAAAAAGAAATAGAAAGAACAGAAGATTAGAAAAACAGAAGCTGCGCTGTCTTTCACTGTATGACAGTAAGTTTGATGCCATATTGGGTTTGTGTGGCCAGGTTTTGGTAGCAGGGGGCTATAGGGATGGCTTTTGTGAGAAGCTGCCAGAAGCTTCCCCCACGTCCAGCAGCACCAATGCCAGTCAGCTCCAAGACAGATGTGCCACTGGTGATGGCCAAACCAATCAGCAATGGTAGTGGTGCCTCTCTGAGAGCATATTTATGAAGGAAAAAAAGTTATTGAGCAGAAGTAATTGTGGCCAGAGCAGAGAGGAGAGAGAAAATATGCGAGAGGAACAGCTATGCAGACACCAAGATCGGTGCAGCAGGAGGGGGAGGAGGTGCCAGAGCTGATTCCCCTGCAGGCTGTGCCCCTGCAGTCCATAGAAGTCGACAGGAGTGCAGAGATCCACCTGCAGCCCATGGAGAAGACCCACACCGGAGCAGGTGGATGTCTGAAAGAAGGCTGTGGCCTGTGGGAACTCCGTGCTGGAGCAAGCTCCCAGCAGGCCCTGTGGCCCCATGGAGATTGAAGCCCACACGGGAAGAGGTTTTCCTGGTAGGACTTGTGACCCTGTGGGAGACCCATTCTGGAGCAGCCTGTTACTGAAGGACCACACTCCATGGAAAGGGACCCGTGGAACAGCTCACAAAAGAACTGTAGCCCTTGGGAAGGACTCACAGCAGAGAAGTTTATAGAGGACTGTCTCCCATAGGCAGGACCCCACAGTGGAGCAGGGGAAGGACTCCTCTCCCTGAAGAGGAAGCAGTGGCAGAAACAATATGTAACTGTTAGAGGACCGTAACACCCATTCCCTGTTTCCTTGGGCCTCCCAGAAGGAGGGAGAGGTGGGGGAAAGGTAATTTTAACGTTTGCTTTACTCTTCATTATCTTGCTCTGATTTTGATTGATAATATATTCAATTAATTTCCCCAAGTTGAGTCTGTTTTGTCTCCAACAGTAATTGGTGAGTGATCGCTTCAAGTCCTCATCATAACCCACAAGACTTTAGCTGTCTTTTCTCTTCCCTATCCAGTTGTGGAAGGGAGTGATAGAGTAGTAGCAGTGGGTACCTGGCATCCAGCCACAGTCAAATCACCACAAGTGGTCAGTAAGTTC
The DNA here is from genome assembly GCA_035047865.1 of Dendrocincla tyrannina. Lineage (NCBI taxonomy): Eukaryota > Metazoa > Chordata > Aves > Passeriformes > Dendrocolaptidae > Dendrocincla > Dendrocincla tyrannina. The sequence continues at coordinate 27,821,745 of JAWWMP010000041.1, read as the reverse complement.
CAAAGTGGTCTTTTCATGAAAACATAAGCAATCTCCCCTTTGTTGTGAATTTCTTGATCCAAAAAATTTACATAGTACACAACAGTGAAAAAGTCCAATCTAGCCAAGCAGCAGCACATAAAATAAAAGTGCTAAGTTTTATCTGCCTAATGTCAGCATCAGTGAAACTGCAAATATAAGCTGAAAACACATGATGTAGTGATTTCTCAAGGCACCCAGGGACCAGTTTCCAAATTAAACATGACCAGATGGAAAAACAAACTACTTCAAATACAGAGCAAAATGTTCTGGTTTAGGAAGGTTTTACCTGCACACAAGCTTTTACCTGTTTAAATAAACACATTCAGCTAAACCACTGTAAATCCACATTCAGCATCCTGTGTTTTACCTACCACTGTGAATATGATTACCTCTTGGATCTTGGGGGGAAAGGGGGCATTAGTTGGTCAGTAGTTTTTTAGATACTGAAAATATCTTCTGAAATTAAGGTATGGGCTTATGGGGATTCTTAATGGGTTCTGGATAGTTTTTTATTGCCTTCCCCTCCTGTTCCCTCATATTCTTAATACGGCATCTGGCTAAAGGAATCTTTCTATGGGGTCATTCTCAAAGAAATCATAATGATCACTGTGAAAAACAAGAGCCTATTGATGTTTTCCCCAAGGTAAATAAATACTGCATATTAAGTGTGTATAATAGATTTTTATTTAAATTAAAGTTTTTCTAGAGCTCCTATTCCAGTTAGAGAACAATTTCAATTCCAGAACATCACTAGAAACTGATTGCTGGCATTGGAAACTAGTGAAACAGGTTAAGTCCCCATTCATTCATCTGCCTGGTACATACACTGCCTACATGAGGCATAATTAACTAGGAATGGTATTAGGCCAGCCAAGTGTACATATATGAAAAGGAGATTGTTTTTAAAGAGGTCAGTGGTGGGTCACAACAAACAGCTCAACGATTAAAGGAAGATACATTTGCTAATATAATATCAACCCATTGTTCTGCACGGCTTTCCGACTCAGTACATCATTAGAAACCTATACTATCTAATACATTGTGCATTACAATCTGGAGATGGAAAACATAAATTATGCAAGATATCAATAAATAAGAGTTCCTAAATGGTCTTTGACAATAAAAAACTGCTGACCTTATGCATGGCTGAGTTGCAAATCCAACAGAACAATAATCAGATAAATATTGCTAATAGTTACAGTTTGAAAAGAAAAAAATAAAAGTGCCAGAGACCGTGACCTTCAAAAGCATGCATGATTTTTATTCTTTACATTCCCAGAAATCGTCTACATGGTTATTTGGTTTAGCCCTTTGGAGCTGAAACTTGGGTGTGCAAAGCTTCTCCTCCCAAGATCTTTCAAGACAAAGAATGTGTCCTCATTGCTGCACAGAAGAAGTGGGCACTTAAGGCTTTGGCTACCTTGCAGAATTGAACCATTTGAACTAAATTGGTTTTGCTGAACCAGGCTAAACAAAAATGGCCACATTTTTCATACGGACATTATTAATAGATTCACTGATTGACATCTCCCTGTCCATGCCGAACACTGTTAAAAGAGATTTTTTTTGTTAAGTGTCTAACTTTGAACTCCTGCCACAATGAGTACAACTTCAACAACAACTGCAATACTGGCAATACTAAAATGTCATGAGAGATCAAGTAAGCTCCTAACAGAAGAATGGGTTGGAAAATAAGGTAACAGAGAAGAGTAAACATAAGAGCAAGTTAAACCCTTTCAGCAGCCTACACCCATATTGGAACCAAGACCAGACAGGACCAAATGATTTAGAATGAATGGCTCTTACACCTATAGTAAGCACCATGGTATAGTCTATTTTTTTTTCCCCCACATGAAAACATAAAGAAGTCTTACATGAAAAGGCACTATAGAGAACAGTACATTTCTCTAACATAAACAATAGTCAAAGTGATATTTTTTGATGGATACAGGAAATGAAGACAAATCTAGTCTATATTTGTCATGTGTCTTAAGAGAAAAATTGTCCTTTTTCTAACAATGCTTTCTGATATTCTTCATTTCAAAATCCCCACACTGTGTAAACTACAAAGAATGAATCCCTTGGGTACAGAGTTTTTAAACATACATATCCAGAAATTTAGGTGAAAATACTCGGGCTTTTTTAGCCAAAGAAACTTCTATTATGAAAACACAAAATAAACAGTAATACTCCATCACTAAGGGTCTCACATTACAAAAAGCTTTAAGAAACTCCTGTTACCCCCTACTTACACACAATTCTAGTTGTGACTGTTGAGTCATTGTGTTTTCATAAAGGCAGTGCTGCTGGAGTTTGGAGAACTCAGGCCAAGAGAATACACAGAAACTGGAATTAGGGAGGGAAAAGGAAGGATACATTTGGCTGAAGAAATTAATTCCAAAGCCAAAGGGAAGCTTTTTTTTTTTTAATATGATACAGTTATGAATCTTGAAATAATTCTGAAGACTTTAAAAGTGGCTTTACCAAGAGAAATGGAAGAACAGAAGTTTTTAAGTCTTAGAGTTGAAATTAATGGAGCAATTAATGACCCTTTACAGGAACTGTTAAGCAACATGTGAAGAATTATAATAGTGAGCATATAAAGATACTGTTATTATTATTTCTTTTTCCAGAAAACTCCATCTGCAGAAGAATCCAGAAAACTTCAAAGCTGAAATTGACTTTAATGTTTCTGCCTGCAGGTCAACCTTCTTTTAACTATCAGCCAGAAACCATCAGGTGTTAGAAGTCACTTCAGAGTGAAATCCAAATATACATACTCCAGTTGTGTAGTGATTTAATTCGCTTGCCTTCATAAATACGCTGGATACATCAGCAAGAAAATGAGGCAGTAAACTAACAACACAGGCATCATTTAAAAAAATTACTCAAGTCTTTTTGTCATATTCAGAGTCTGAACCCAAAATATTGTAACAAGAATTTCAAGAACCATTTTGGATCTGACGGAGCCATTTCTCTCTACCATCATCACCACCTAGAACAGATTCATTGACTATAAACTGTCCATAGGCTTGCAGATAAAACAGACTAAGTGTTAAAGTATTAGCAAATTTGCACATAAAATAGGATAAAGCTTTAAAGAGCTATTTGTAAATATCATGGAAAGATCAGCCACCAATGTAGTCTTGCAACTGTACATGTAATTTGGGAAGCAGTACACTAACTTTCTATTTCAAAAGTTTGACTCTGATTATATATTGCTATACAGAATGTTTTGCAAGATCCTGCTGAAGATTTAGAAGTGTTTAGGAATTAGGAAATATTTCTTGTACTCATCTTTATTCCTATCAGTCTACTCCAGGGCAAATCCAGTATTTATGAAAGAATGCTGTTGTGACATTGTGCTACATATCTTTACTTTTGCATTTGTGTTTTACAGTTTCAGGTACTTTTTATCATAGAAATAGTCATATCGGGTAATTTGTATGGAAAGCTTAAGCTTTCAGGGCAGGTAGGGGGCTAGGAGGTTATAAAAGAAACAACTCTGACCAGAGGAAAATAAATAGCAGGAAGTCAGAAGTGGGGATTTGTCATCGTCAGAGCACAGATTTACATCTAGGCTGGGAAAGGTAAGTTGCAAGGCAGATTTTGTAGGCAGATGAATTTCTCTATTCATCATTCTTGTTCTGTTCTGAAATTATTCTGTAACTCATTTCAGTAGTGTCTATAGATAAAATTATTTCCATAAAATTACTCTGAAATAAAGTTTAAATAGTAAACATTTATTAAGTTATAGCCATGTGGAGAAGAAACTTTGAGAACCCCAAAAAGGCTGAAAGCCCCAAGGACTGATGCTACTTTATGGTGCACAAGATAGGAAGAATGATCACCTCCAAAAATCCAGACATGACATTCAGGGAATGATGTCAGACTGTTCTGCATAATGGAGAAATACAGCTCAGCTACAAAATCAGACCATGAAGGAAAAGAGGCAAATAGAGAACGCAAATTCAGCTCTGATGAGTTGGTAGACCCAGCTGCAAACAGAAACCTCATTAGCATCAAGAAGTTCAGGCTGTGTCTCTGGAATTGCTGTTAGTCTCTGAAAAAGTCCAAATGGTCCATTGTTATTGCACAAATCTCAACTCCTGTTCCCTACACTTTGCAATCTGGGAAGCTGCTGATCCAGGGACCCTGTCTCTGCTCTGCACTGCTCGCCACTGGGGGAAGTTTTCTTTCTATTTTCTCATTTTATTTTTGCTTGAAGTAACTTTTATTGCTAAGAGCTAGTGGTTCTCATTCGCTATGGATCCTGTGAAGAAAGTTCTCTGTGCGTGAACCCATCTGCAACACTGAGCCAGAGAGTGCAGCAGCCCTGGTGTAATGAAGTTCAGCTCAGGTCCCCAGTCTAACAGGCTTCTCATTCAACCTCATTGCCTTTGTGTATCTGCTCCTGGTCATCTTTTTTCCTCACTGTGAAATAAACCCATTCTTCTCTTTCACCTCACACCATCTAATCTAGCTCCTTGTCTCCAGCCCTCTTCCTGCCTTATGCCTCTTCTTTCTCCCATCACTCACAAAGCACAAACAGAAACCTTTAGTGAGTAAAATTGTAGCTATTTCTCCCATTTACATCAGGCCATAGAATTTTGTATGTATTTGTATATCTTGTTTTGAACACCTCTCAACTGTCAACCAGGACCTGCTTCATTTCATAAGGTTCACTTACTCTGAAGTTATGAATATTCTTAAATTTGAGGAGGTGTTATTTCTTTGCTTTCAAGAGAGATTCTGCAGGGTAATGCATCAATGAAGTACCTGGAATCAAAAATCTCCTCAGTGACAGCAAATACACTTAATGTCATAGGAAGATATTCTGAAAGACCCTGGTTTTATTTGGGCTTAGTCCTTCATTCTCACACTGCATTTCATCATGAAGACTATGTATAGGAAGCAGAGCATTTATGGTCTGACAAAGGAAAGCTTGAATGCCATACAGACATCAGGAAAAATCAAGTACATTCAAGTGTCAAACTCTTCAAATTCTGATATGAAGACTCCAGATGTTTTATTCACAATAACATGTTTGCAGAGCACCTGTAAGAACAAGTCTGTCTGTGATAAAGCTGTTCATGTGTAATAATGCTCTGCAGCTTCAGTTTTCAGCATTAAAGCTTATGTTACTGGCGTCATTTCTGCAGCACTGCATTATTCTGTAAAAAATGAATGCTCTACATGAAACACTCCAGAAGTGTGCTTTAGAGGACAAATCAGATCAAAGAACAGAGTCTACACCACATTTTGTTGAAAGCACATTCAGCCATTAGATCAAATAAGTCTGTGTCACATTCTACTGTAATTTCCAAAGCAACTTCTTTCAGGCAGGGATGAAGCAATTCTTACACTTTGTTCTGTGTTATGATAAAGTCAGCTTGATTTAAAAGATCAATTATTGCACCAAAAGCCCACAGCCATAACCAAAGACTTCAAAATATGTTAGCATTACAGAAAGTATTAAAAGTTATCCCAAAAAGGAAAATCAGGAACTGTCACATAAAATACTGTGGCCAAAGTTTCTAAGGGAACAAATGCCTCAAAGCAGGCTGAGTGATGCTGTGATCATGCAGTGAACCAGCAGGTGCAGGGAGAACCTCAGTAGTGTTGGCATCACACATATGGGCTCTGCCAACAAGCACCGTTGCACGCTGCACTGAGCACACCAGACTTCTGCATTGAAGAGACAGGGTCTTGGTCCCTGCAGTTCTTTTAACTAACCCAAATACAGCTTGCTTTCATCAATTCCTAGATCCAATTAACAAGGAAATCAGTGTTTGTTTGGAATGAGCATAAATGAAAATGAAAGAGAGGATTGTTCAGAGAGTTTGGAGTCTTTAGAGATACTTTCCCAAGTAGAGGAAAATTACGATTGACAGTCATCGATATAATGACTAAAATTGGCAATATTGTTCAATTTCTCTGCACATCAGCTTATCTTTATTTCTGGAGGAAGCTCCACACACAAAGAACTAACAAATCTTGTTCTGCAAATTCTTCACTTCTATTATCAGGCAAGATGGACAACATTTCAGTGATTCTATCGGTCTCCTCTGAAAATTACACTGACCATGTAGAACTAAGAACTTCAGGTTAGGCATTTGGCTCTTCAAATAAAATTGCAATACAGGACTGTGGTAACAGCTAGTGACTGTGGCTAAGTTGAGAACAACATATGAATAAGAACACACTACCAGAACTGAAAAGGGTGAAATGCCAAGTTATAGCACATCACTGCTTTAAAACAAAATAAACTCCCAAAAACTACTCTATTTTGTTTGTTTTTCTGTAATACAAAGAACACTGTTGTTTGTTAAATACAGTAATGGAACTGCTCATTATTCTTTAACTTCTTAATAAGATAAAGAATATTCGTTACAACACTAAATAATCTGCAACTGAGCACTTTGCAAAAAGAATATTCTTAAAGATATTTCTGTTCTTTAAAGTATACAATACTTTCTGTGAACAATTCCAGAGTATAAAAAATCCCTACATTATTTGACGCTGGATGGTTTACAGATCAGTTACCATAGATATGAGACTAAATATACAAGAGCTCTGTAAGAACAGAACAGAATTATTCTGAAAGGATGTAACTCAAAAGCCACAAAGTCTGCTGGGGAAAACTTCAGCTGAGGACTGGGCAATGTGATTTCAGTATACAGGTGAGAATACAGAGCAGTGTGTTCAGTAGTACCAATCCACAGAACAGACTGAGAGATGCTGCTATCCATGGAATACAGAGCCAAGCTACTTTGATGCAACCAGCTGCACAGTATGTGCACTCCTCACATACTCTGAGGAGTACTCCAAACACATAGGTGTACCCTAGACCAGGGAAGCACCTGGGGTATGATGAATAAGGAAAAAGGAGTCACAAAGATAAACACAGGGAGCTTCCTACTCCTCAGGCCTTTCTAGAGACAGCAGAAAGAGCTGAGTGTCTGTGCAGCCCATGGAGAAACTCTGTTGCGTCCACTGAGCAGAGACAGTTTGTGTGTGACAGCACACAAAGGGCCAAACACCTGGGTCTCCCTGACGTGCACCACACAGGAACCAGGTGCCCCTGCCACACCAGCAGCACCTTAGGCATACAGCAGCAGCAATGGTGTGTAAAAACCATTCTTTGGGCTTGATATCAATGTCTCCAAACCAAACTATGCAATGAAGAGTCATATTCCATAAAAGGACCCATGGAAGGATGAGGAAAAATGAAACAGGCAACTCTGGAAATGCAGCACTGCCATTGCCAAAGCACATTGCTGTTTGCAGATGGAAGATCTTGCTGCCTCTTGCCAAAGACAAGAAAAGAGAAAGCAGGTTGTGGTCAGAGAGTGCCAACGGGAAAAGTGAGTATCTGCAGCAGCTGGTGGGTTGCTCCAATGCAATGGGAACTTTATGTGGTGTGTCTCAAGATTCATAAAAGTACCAACCCCCTCACAAATACTGTAAGGTATAGCCAGAAATACAGGACTGCTCTTCTAATGACTTGGGATAATAAAGTTCATCAAGACTTTCTACATACAACCAGAAATAAAAGTCAGTAATTCACAAAGGTTTCTTCAAATACGAAGCATACAAAATGAAGTTATAGTCACGCCCCACATAATATTAGACAGTTTAGATAAATGTGGGTTTTTTCTGATAATATCTTGTTGCATGTTGTATATACATTGCAGCATATTTTGTTCAGGGGATAAAACTTATTAATGGCATTTTTCTATACTTTGTTATTTCTTGGCTAGCAAATGGGAAGACTCCATCTTTTTAAATCTAAGTAACAAATTGTGCAAACTATGAAAGCATGAATTACAAAGGCTATCTTTCCTAAGAACATCACAACACAATGCTCTGAAAATTAAATGGAAATTTATGAACTTGAGATAACTCACATATTTTAGTAAAGTTTACACAAGTAGTTTTTCCTCTAATCTTGCATAATCAGTCCAGGTCTGCTTCTACCTACTCTGTGTTGCCATCATCTGGGCTGTTTGCAGAAATGATCAGCTGATATGCATAGAAGCACAGGGAAATATACCTTTTTACTATGACTAGCTGAAACAATGCTTATGCATATAAAATGAAAACAGAAGGGTAATTGACATCTGCCCCCTCCAAAAGATGCCCAAGCAGCAGAGCAGCCTGTCACTCAGCATTCTCACAACAGCTCTTCAAAGAGACAGGGAGGCCATGTTGCAAATAGAGACACAAAACATCAGAGGAGAGCTACAGTTCCAATTAGGACAAAATCAGCCACTCTAGGCAATAAAACAACGGGAGGCATCACAACATCGATACCCGAGAAATATTGCCACTTGTTATCTAACCATATCGCTCACTCAAAACATCACCCAAGAGATTCAGAGTCAGCCTAAACACTTCAGAAACCATCCAAAGCCGTATGGCACTGCATTCTTTCATACCTCAGGAGTAAAAGTTAGCCAGAGCCTTCTGACAAACTGAAGTGATTTATTATCACATAGCAGAACTAATGCATTCTGCTTTACAACTCTCCTGGTAGTCTAGGAGAGATGTTGCATTTATTACCTACAGTACATAATGCCCGCTACAGATCTCTGTATTATTCATAAGACTGGCTTTTTTTGTGCCATCATAATGCTGATAAATTATAAAAAAATGCATATTTTATTTCAATTTCTAACATATTTTGGTATACGTATCAATCAATCACATTGCTGTAGGAGGAAAAAGCATTATTGCTGACAGCTGTTGACATGTTCACCTCAATGGAAACAAAACAAAAGGGCTGCAGTGGTTGTTTCCACTGTCAGCTGTCTCTCCACTTCAGAGGTTAATTTTTTGTGGATTAATATTTGGAGTAGGCTATGGAAAAAGTCAGTGCTACCAGAACTGAGGAGTGCCAAGGGACAGAACAGTACAAAGGATTAAAAAAAAAAATCATCAAAGGTACCAAGTGGCATTCACAGTTCTCTCTTCAAAGGTAGATTTCTGCCAACAGAGTGGCTCCAAAAGATGAATTTCAATTCCTAAAGCGAGATTAATTTCTACAGAGACTGATATAGATGCTGCTGACTTACACAACTACAGGTGCAGGTGGGGCTGAAAGGAAACAAGGGTTATTTCAGCTTCTTTATCTGTCTGAATTTCTTCTTTTTTCTTCTCTGTTTCTTCCTCCCTCAGCTGCAGGTAACATGAGCAAAGAAACCCCTCCTTCTACCACTGCTCATCAGCTCTGATGATAATATGATCTCAGTAAAAATATAATAAAAATTTAAAATACAACACCCTGCACTCAAACCCATTCAATTACTCTCATAAGTATTATCTATATTGATAGACAGATACCTGAACTATAGCTGAAAATAGCTAATAGCTGAACTATTTGCCTGTTATTAAATTGTTTTACATGAATCTTGACTGATGTTGGCACCATCCACTGATGTTAGTGCCTTTCATAGAACATAGTTAACAGGGATAGTCCTAGACATACCAGGGTATGATGAGAGTTGTGGTTTCTTTCTAACACTACTGGTTAATATCATAAGACATGGAACAGATAAGCACAATCATCCAAATTACTATCTTAAACAGCTTTCACAAACACCAAAACTCTGCAGTTCATAAACTATGGTCTCTTTTGGAAGGCTTAAATCTTACTGTTCCCTACCCTTTATACTATTCTGTTTCGATTACAACTTGAATCAACTAGTATAAATACAAATATAATTTCACTCTCCACTACTTAATTTTTATTCATTAAATGTTACTAATATTTACTAAGAGATCACAGCACAGACCCAAGAAAAAGCATGCTATTTTAATCTGTGGCAGGCACATAGCATAGGTAAGGTGCCTTTTAATCTGCCCACAGACATTCTGTGCAAGATGCCTATGCCTGACATACAGCCATGGCTTTTAGATCTATGAGACCATTAACATAATCGGCTCTGAAAGAGATGAAGGGTTGTTTGCCTTTAAATCCTAGCAGCACACTAAAATATCTAACTAATACCCACCTTTTACACAATGGTCTTTCTGAAAAAACTGTGCTCTCTCCCTGTATGAAGAGGAATTTTTAGCTTGCATTCAAGTAGTTGCGTACATTATTAAAGGGGAAATGGATTTCCTTTAACGAGCACTGCCTGCCCAGCACCTGGCACAGACACAGCCCTGCCACTGCCTGAGCGTGGTGGGACCTTCAGTTCTTTGAAAGTCTCAGCAGCATCTGGAGCAGCAAGATCTCTTCCATCTCACAACCATCCTCTGCAACCTGGCATAGCTGAGGTGGTCCTGGCAAATCTGTGACCACCCATCTGCACAGAGCACCCTTCCTCCACCGAAGGGACCTGGCCACCATCTGCTCCCAAATGCTTTACCTCACTTTGGCTCAAAGGTCTCTGACTCAGAATATTCCCAAGGAAGGTCAATCTTCATACAAGGGTCAGAGAAGCAACACACAGGAGTACTTCATAGCCTTAGAGGCACCTGCTCACGTTGGAAGTATACCACATTAAACAAGGGAATCTATCAAAAACATAAATGCACACAAGGCAGCATGAGCTGCACCCAGTATGCGGCTGGATGGGATAGACTGGGATATCCTGCCATCTGCTGGGAGCAGACAGCTTGCTGAAGCTCTGCAACCCCTGTATGTAATTATGGACTTTTAAAATGCAAGGACACCACACAGAGTTTGGTGTTTTCATAACAGAGTTATGAAACAACGCACAAATCATTCTGCGCATCATACAGGTAATTTGTGAAACACATACTATTGTATATACTTTGAAGACATATTTGTTTACCTCTGGGATATCCATTATTCTATACCATGCTATACTAATTTCTTCTAATAATATCAACACTGCAAATTTTAACAGTCACATTAGTTCTTGCAGAATGGAATTTTTTCACTATTTGAATAATAAAAGAATCATTTCAAAATGCCATTAATCTAGAAAGATTTGGTGATAAAGTGTCACTTCATAACTTCCAACAGTTTCCGTATTTTTAGAAAATTGTTCCAAGTGTTTTGGTTTTTGGGGGATTAAGGTGTAGACTTTGTTTCACTTAAAACCTTAGATGCTTTATTCAGGAAGTTTCACAAGAATCTGAGCCTTTTAATTTTTTTCAAGCAAATTTCAAGGAAAAAAGTTTGAGAAAAGTACAGAGAAGAAAGGAGGGGACAAAAAAGCCCCAAAGAAGAGTTGGAAATAAAACAAGGAAATAACTATGTTTTTGAAGACAGTAAATTTCGATTATCTGTATTGTCAGGAGTGAGGCAACTCCATTATAGTTAACTCACTCCATACCAACCAGGCTGCAAAATCTTTAGTGTCACTGTTATTATCTCAAATACCTTCATTTCTAGCTTGTGACCCTCTGAAGCAGACACAAACAGCAGAGGCCACTGTACCTTACTCCAACCAGATGCCTGGCTACATCAGGTCTTGATGGTCAAGGTACTCAATCGGTGCTGCACATCTGCAAGCTACTTCAGAATAGATGCTTCCAGGTGGCAGTGAAGGCAACTATAACTTAGCTTGCAAGGTAACACACGTGCCACCCTAAAATAACTGCATGAAGAAAGCTTCAGGATATCCATAGACATTACAGTGATGTGGTTGCTGTAGTGGGGTTATACATCCTCCTGTGCGTAGGCAAGCCTGCCTCACTGCCCTGAAAGACATAGAGGATGAGGCACAAAGTGACCGCCCAGAGAGGAATGTGCACACCAATATGCAACACACTTGTCCAGGAGCATTTTGCAACCAGACAGCTGGCTGGCTGAGGCAGAGAGGAGCACACAGTGAAGGTAAGTGGGTTTGCTTAACAAACTCTTCCTAAAAACTGCAATATGAAAAAAAGATAAAATCTGTGCATGGTGATCTATTAAAAAAAGTCAGCTTAACATTTTTCTTATTTACAAAAAAAAAAAGTTTATGACTGAATAAACAAAACATACACACGAGCATTTTCCCATTGCAGCAGCAACAGTCCAATTTATAATCAATGAAGAACGTAACATGTCATTTAAAGAACAAGGTGACACCAGAATTCTCAGTGTACAAAGATTCTTTCCAACTTAATAAAAAGGCACACTAATCTTTCTGCCTACATCAGTGAAGGTATAATGTCAAAATAGTCCTGTTATTTCTAATACTTCTTGAAACACTAGTCTATTCAGAAAAAAAAGCACCATTAAATATGAGCCATGCCTGTAAATATGCACACTCCTCTGTAAACCTATAAGAGGAAGTAGTACAAATACACATCATACTTTCCAAATAATCTGACTACCAAGGAACCTCAGCCACTTAAAAAATCTACTATAAACAGATTTTTTCATAGCAATTACTTCACATCTACTCAGAAAGGCTGCCGACTACGCAGGGAAAAAACAGTTTAGCTTGCACTGGGGAGTAACACAGTAACAGCATAAAAAGCAATGTAGAGTCAAATATTGGATCCAATGGAAATCAGTAGCTGAGCAGAGCACAACTGCTAGAGCTGGAAGCCAGCCAGGATATGTGGAATGATGCTAGTGGTCCAGAGAAAGCTGCGTAACTAATCACTAACTGACCACTGTAGTCTCGCGTTCAGTTTTACACTGAACGTGCAAAGTGACACATCTAACAGTAGAGTGCTTCCCTCTCACCTCATGGCTTAAAGGAAAGATTGCCTAAGTGCCAAGCTTAAACATTACACAAAACTTTAAGTGCAAGGAAGCGGTTCAAATGCATTTCAAAAGGAATATGCTGGAGTTGTGCAAAGCTCTTGCATTTGTGTCAGCATTACTTCAAACTGCACTTAAAAGCATCACCAGCAAGTAGGCAATAACAAGTTACCAAAAAAAATATTAAAAAAAGAGACAAACTAAAGCAACTACAGATAAACACATAATACAGAAGAAAGACAAGATTTACAGATGAAGCTCAAAGAGATGAAGAACTGCTATCTGCAAATATATTCAGTATAAAACCAGACCAGGAAATAATTGTAACTTAGCTCACTTGGGTGGCCCACGCTCCTCAAGAAAAACTGACCACATCAACTCTTGAAATTAAAAAGGAGAGTATCACCCTTCCACTGATTGACTGGTATTAAATCACTGAATTTCCTACCCTATGAAGTGCAAGCAGGACCTTTTATGACGAGTCAGAAATAATCAAAACAAGACCCACTGTGCACAACATATTTCCTACAGCGACTTTCTAATACATCGTAAATATGTGAGTCTCCATCATACAAAAAGATTCAGCAACCAATTAGAAACTTTTTTTGTATCAAACAAATTTTAGATAGTGAAAGCAAATTTTGCTTAGTGAAAGTGAAATAAGTATTTCCACCAGCATGCTGCCAGAGCTCAGTGATAATTTATGTTTTTATGATGGACATTTGCTTTCTTCTACACTTGCTTTCATTCCATGTCTTGTAACAGTTCCTTTACACATTTGCAGATGTGCATATGAGCGATAAGAGGATGCATAGATTTTCGTAAGTGATATTCTTCAAGAGGCACTTAGAGCAGTCACCTCCTTAATGCAATTTCAAATAGCTGTCAAGATTTAACACTTGTTTTGCTAGACAAATAGCCTATTATGGGCAAGTTGGCTATTCTTCTAGTATGTCAATCAGGTCAGGCTTAAAATCAATACCCGGCATTTGTCAATTGTGTTTCATGTGTCTTCAACCTGATTATATTCATTAAGAAAGAACAGACTACTAATAGCATTCATTGTAAATCAGGTTATAGAGGGTAGAGTGTCAGGAAGCAAACAATCTTACTACAAAATAATGAGCTTAAATTCTTAGCCAGAAGAGCCATACAGACAAAGCTCAGCTGTAAAAATCATAATGCATGTAGTTTTTAGTCTAAGATGACCTTCAGCCTACAAAACCCCACAACAATGTCACCATAAGTGTTCCATCAATCCATGTTTAATATCAGTCACAAGAGGAAAGGTAAGCTCAGGGGAGCCCTTCTTAAAAAGAAATCAGCTTATATCCCATAGTTTTGTCTCGCCATTATAAACACTAATATTTGAACAGAATTAATTTCATCTTCAACCTTCCAGTCCCCCGCAAAAATAGAAACACAGCTGATCAAGTTTCAAAAATTACCTTTCAAACATACTCTTATTTCTTCTGAGCAGTACAAACTGATGAACATTGGTGAATCACGTACACTCATCAAATATACAGGCTGCAAAATTTGGCTTAGAGGAAGTGTTTTATCTCAATCTGTTTTCAATACAACTGAAAAAGAGAGAACAGAACACACTCTTTTGCATCTTCAGTCCCAACCTGTGTTCAGCTGAGTGTGTCACCCCTGGTTTATGTTCATTAATCACAAGGGCAAATGCAGGTGAGCCCAAACCTGATTTCCAGACTGCAGTCTGTAAACTGGATCAATCACAGCTGATTGGCATTTGGAATCAAACTAGGAGAATGTGGAAATAGAGATGCTGGCTTGGAATGAGAAAAAGAAAGCAAAGAGACGAAAGGGTAGAGCATAGCATAGCATAAACACAAAACAAAAAACCCCCACATGTTTGAAAAGGTTGGAAAGCCCTCACGTTTTTGAGAGAGGAGAAAACAATTCTTTAGAAGCACAAGGAATTAATTTACAATGTTCCAGCTTTTTAGTGGTGTCTGTACCAGAGGACCAATTAGTAAATGCTATTGTAGGGTTGCCAGAGTTCCCATTTTTTGAATTGAATTATTGTAGCATTGTAACCACTGGCTTAAAAGACTCAGTATAGTTTCTATTTGTTACCATGGAAGCAGGGAGGAATGACATTTGATATACTGCAGAAAAAAAGACCTTTAATGCTATTCATTAATGGCAATTATTAACTTCTACAGACTTACATATCAGAAACATTTCTTCAGCTCTGTAAGATATCAAATACACAATCAAAGAGGACAACAGAAGTACATTAGAGAAAAAATGCTGACCACTCATGAATTTATTTAACTGAGAAAACAAAAACACAAGCCACGGTGTAAACTGCATAAAAGCTTGACAATTTTCCTACCACCATTCAGAAAGGACGAATTATAGCTTACAATCTTTTTCATATACTCTGTACTTCATTGGCTTGATCTGTCTAAACATTGTACACTTTTCTCTGCAGCACACAGAGGATAGGGTGACCAGAATTTTAGTGCAAATGGCAAAGTAATGTTAGGCAAGCTCCATCAGTACTGCTGCACTGGTCTTAATAATACAGTTAATACTTGTGTCAACAAGGATTGTAATACATGTTTGGAATCTTTCATTTCAATCTGCATCTTGCCTTCCTTTGGATATATTATTATTATATTATTAGAATTATATATAATACATAATTATATTATAATTGTCTAAGAACTTGTTATATTGCTTTATAGAGCTGAATGTTAACATGAATGAATTATTTATAAGACAAGCTAATGACTAAATGATGCTGACTTGAGAAACAGCAAAAAGTCAATTTTAGGTAAGTCTTTATGTCATTGCATCTTATCAAGCAATTAGACTTGAAACACAAGCAGATTTCTCCAAACAGTGAAACCTTTTAAACTACTTAAGAAAGGGGAAAAAAGGACCAAAAGCCCCTACAGAATCTTGGTATTCAGTCACCTAGTCAGATATTTAGACATATCTCTTCAGCTGGGAAAGGCACTTTTCAGAAAACCATTCCCTGGGGTGGCCCCAGTAGCACACCAAGGAGGCCACCCACTTTGAACCAGAAGATATGGCGCAGTCATGATATCATCACTCCCACGGAGTAATCACTAACTACTGAACCACAGTGAAACAGAGCTTACTGCAGCTTCTGAGTTACTTGCTCTAGCTGTGCTTCTCTCCAGTTTGTACCAGAGGAAAGTGCTGGAGCCTCACTCAGGGTAGGCAGCAGTGGGATCAGCCTTGTGCTCTGCAAAGTTCAATGTCACCAGCAGCCTTTAAATACTGCTCACAAATCAGCATTGCTTGGGCTCACAGAAATGAAAAGGGGTTATGAAACAAAATGACTGACATGTTTTACAAAGTAGTTTTTTAACTTTCAGGTACTTAAACCTGAATCAATCATACTAGAAACCCCTGACCAACAGCAGCATTTTCCACTGTAAGTGCTGAGTTGGTTGAGTGTTGTTTATCTTGTTAAGATGTGATTCTGTGCATCACATACAAACCAGCTAGACACATCTTGTAAAAAAAGTCTCTAGATTAATAAAAATCTAAAGCAAAATGCCCTGTTACATAGATCTTCTGTGAACAATCAACTGAATGTTCAAAATGGATTTTTTTTCTGTGCTCCATCTATTTAAAGGGAAAAAAACACACAAAAAGCACCCTCTGCAGAGGACCATCCACCTTGAGAATCAGAGCTCTGCTCTCCCACCTGCACTCTCGGGACTGCTCCCTCTCCCAAATCTACAGGAAGCAAAGGGTATGACACTGTCAGACACAGCAGGTTCATCTTTTCACAGTTTTCATCACAGAAAAGAACTCCCATGCAGCAGTCCTGCAAAGGAGGGATGGGTGTGTATATGCATGTAAAATTAAGAAAAAAAGCACCTTATACATTTAGGTTTGATATTTAACCAGTGTTACAAGATAACACACTAGACCTCCATGTTTCTTTCTAGAGTACATAAATCCTCTGGGAAACACAGGCAAACAATTTCATAATGAAGCCAGTACTAACCAGAGGCCACTGATAAAAGTAGCACTGATGAGAAAGTGAATAGCTTTGGGAATATTTATATATGCTGCCTCTGTGCAGCTCTGGAAAAAAGAGAAAAAAAGAAAAGAAAAAAAAGGGGTTAAAAAAAAGGAAAGTGAGAGAGCATGGGTTCCTCATCTGTGTACAATTAATAAAAGACTCAATCATTCAAGCATGGGGTTTGGATGGATGCCCTAGCTCCATTTCAGTACTTCAGAGCAAAATAAAGCAGATCTGCAGTCTCACTCCACAGGGAATAAGCACTGCTTGCTGCAGAAACAAACATACTGCATTTCATCTTAGAGTAATATTAATCACTGCTACCAGTTTGTTTCATATTTGCAAAGGGAAATTTAACAATAAAGAGCTTTCAATTTATAGGCATAGGAAGATTATTTTTGCTGAGTAACCATATGGAAAATAATGCATTTAAGCCTAACACATACATTGAATTTATTTATATATGATTAAAAAGATATTTTCTTGGAATATGATACAATTATCATTGATCAATACATCACTGTCTGTGACCATATTCATCATAACAGATGCCGTGCAAATATTTTTAAATATTCACATTCACACTTCGGCAATTTATCAATCTAAAACTTCTCCAGAACTGCCTTTGAAGTCTGGTAATCACATCTGCACTTTTGAATCCTACATAGGAACCTTCCCAATCCACTGACTTCAATTAAGTTAATCGCTTTTCCATCTAGGAACTAAAATATGAAACAAAGTTTCTGTGCCCATCTCAGCATAAGAAGCACCTTATTACGTCAACTCAAAATCCGATTCAAATTAGTGTTCTTTTTTCATCACTCTTGCTACAACATGCTAAGGAATTGAGAAAATATAAAGCAGGGTTTTGCAGGCACACCTCACACTTCCAGCAGTTACCAGGAGATTAGAGAAAGATCAAAACGTGTGATGCTAAGAAACCATTTCCTTCTACAATGCAGGCAGTGACACTACATTTATAACACTATGTTTATGGGATATTATTTGATTTAGGTGTTAAAATTGGAAACATCAGTCTGAGGTTTTATGATTTACTATGTTTCTAAAATCTGAGATAACAGAGGTAGTGAATGTCTGAGTTGTTAAAAAACTCACATTAAGTGCTCCAATTTCAATTGATTTTTTGCCTGAAGTTACTTATTTAAAAAGAATTTATATGCTTAGCTTTTCCTCAAAAAGGTTACAAAATTCTTTCCTGAGCAATTTGGCATGTAAACTTGAAGGATTTTTTTTTTTCAAATCCTTTTGCAACTTCTATAAACTAGGTAGATTTTAAGGAGGTTCTGTTATAACACGCAAATCCATTACAGTTACTAAAATGTCCTAACAAGAACAAAGTAATTATTTTTCTCATCCAAATAATTTTCCTTGTTCTACCACTGAATTAACATACATTCTGCAGTTAAACCAGCTTAATTTTAAATAGAAAAGTAAGTTCAACTTTATCAAACTCCTATCTGTTGTCTAGACACTGCTCTGTTTGCTTCATCTTCTTTTCAGAGCAATATTAGGTTGCCCTCTAATGGATTACCTGCACAACTGCACAAGCATGTTTTTCCTGTTAAATGTCTTGAATAAGTAAACAAGGTTGCTTGAGAAATGGGAAAAGTAAATTTGTTTTATTTCCACTCCCGTTTAACTATCTTTTTAGATATGAATTAAACTTTGCAAAATTAAAATTTTAAGCCTATTCAGTTTACTATATTCAGTTGCAAAATGAAGCAATGTGTGCTGCAGGTTCAGGTTTTAAAGTGGTCTCAGGCTGTAAGATGTATTTTAAATCTATAGTCAGAAAGCTGCTTATAAAATAATAAAGCAGGAGCTGACCCAGCACAGGATCTCTCAAGAAAATTTCATCAAGAGACTCCAACTCAACTTTTGAGCTCAACTACCTACCCCAAACCAGACATTGCACTCGCTGACTCCACCACTGTGCTCCTGTCAGCATGATGACTGCCTGCTCTTCTGCCCTGAAAGTGAATATTATCTCTTCCAGATGGGAAACAGCTACATTTTACAAAAAAAACCCTCAAGACTGTGAAGAGATCTAAATGTATCTAAAAGTGATATGCAAAGTAAACAATAAACATCTGGATTTACACAGCTCTTTGCAGATATTCTGTTCTTAAAGCTTATAAAATAATTGAACTGAAGCTTTTGTTATATCCAGCCTAAAAACCCAATTTAAAATACCTCAGCATGGATCAGTGAAAAAAACCTTCATGCATTTTAATCGAGAAACACACATGCATTCCCCTAAGCACAAGTGAGATGTGAGAAGGAAGAAGTGACCACCTCAGAGACATCCCATCCTGAAGAGGAGTAAGACACTTGTGTTACACAAATGTAAACCGAAGACTTCCTTCAATAAACACTTGTCTCGCTGCACACAATCCACCAATCTTATGGTGGATGCAGAGGAGGCAGCTGAGCACAGAGGAGTGGCAGAGCATCACACACAGTTCAGGTAAGTGAAGACAGTCAATCTCTCTCAAGACCTTTACAGGTGTGGCTCGCAGTAGTGGCCACAAAAGGGGCATCTTCACTGACCTCTCTCAGCACATGCTGCTAGCACTTCTCTGCCAGCATCTGTAATACACTTCATCTATGATCCAACCCTGCAAACTCTTTAAAATACATATGCACTTTTAGGTAAAAGGTAAGGGAGGTTTTTTGTTATTTATTTTTCAGACATTTTAATGATGTTCCAGCAATATTTTTCAATTAACTTAATTCTCAAAATGCTAAATATCCATTGTGTATAACACCAATTAAAAAAAAAAAAAAGCCCAATAAATTTCAATTTAATGTAATATTTAATGTATTAAAAGAGCAAGAGTGCACAAATTTAAGCACAGCAACTACCATCCTGTAGTTGCCTAGATTTATCCTTAAAACCACCAGAACCATCATTTGTAAATTAAAACAATTTATCTTTGAAGTATGAGGAATAAAATTTGGAGAATGTGAAGAAAATGGAGACTTGAATCTCTGAATGCTACAGTTCAGAAAAGGATCTTCTTCCTGAGAGTAGCACGATAAAGGCGGTTCAAGGAGAAAAAGAGAGACAAAAGGAATTTCTGGATTGCTAAATTCATTAAGTATAAGCACAATACAGACAAGTGTCAGCAACCAACAGTGGTAGAACAAGAGACAAGCTTAGATCTACATCATAAAGCCAAAACAAGCTGTACCAAAAACTGTGGTTTAAAGAGTAATTATGTTTTGGGGGGGGGGGGGGGTGCTGCAAGAGTTCCTTGATTTTGATGACTTCAAAGAAAATTACATTTTCTTCTTTTGTTCTTATAACGTGGTGCAAGCTAATTCATATGAAATGAAAATACATGTATGTACGAACAACAAAACAAGTAAGCCTTTCTGATAATATCCAACCACTGTACCATGGGACAGAGGTTTCTAGCTAAAGTTCTAACCACTCACTTGGAGATTCTTGTCCTGTTCTAGCTGATCTGAGATTTGAGCTATTATATACTTACCCAAAGAAAAGTGTCATTTGGGGAGGTTATTTATTTTTTGTTCTTTTTCATTCTCTTAAAGTTGTAACTTACCCTAAAACTAATGGATCACTTTCTAAATGACTCAAGTTTGACTAAATGAGCCAAGTGACTAATACAAAAAAAGCTTAAGAAAAAAACCCATTAAAATACAATTACAAACAAACAAACAAAAAAAAAAAAACACAAAAAAAATCCCACAAAAAACCAGAAACCCCATTTACATAAAGAAAACAGACGCAAAAATTTCTACTCTCCTTAAGAAAAATGAGGACCAAAAATTAATTAATTAAGCAAAAAAACCTTACTGTGAAACAGGTATCTCTATTCAGGGATATTCAAACGCTGAAAGAAAATGCTGTCAAGCACAGAAGACCAAACTGTGTGAAGAATAAATTATAAATGCTGACTCCAAGTTCCACAAAAAAACATGTTTGAGATTAAGGTTAGCAAATCCCATGGTAAACACGGAACTCTCAAACACACAGAAGAATAACACTCAATAAGCTTTTCCAGGAAAATCCTTGAAAGTCTGTTTCAAACCTCAAACCAGACTGCTCACTCTGAACTGGAAGTACAAAGGAAAAGATTCTAATATATTTATCAAAGGTTTCTAGAGTAACCCGGTCCAGTGGAAGATGTACCTGCCCATGGCAAGGGGGTTGAAACTAGGTGATCTTTAAGGCCCCTTCCAACTCAAACCTTTCTATGATGCTATGAAAATCATTGAGTACAAACTCCAGAGAGGTCGTGAAGAGTAAAGGAAAGGAGGAAGTGCTAACTGATGTGTAACCTCAAGTTTTTGACTCTTTGTTTTGCAAAACAAAGAAGGGAAGGTTAGATGACCTGCTAGAAAGGCCACAGAGAGATCCTTAACAACAGCCACTGAAAGTATAAAGTTTCAAAACAATTTATAAAAACGTATAGCTCTGATTTTTTTTTGGTCACAAAAATCTCAGAGTGTTATCTTTGTCTTAAAGGATTAGTAATCAAGAAGGGCTCTGCAGGGGCTGTGTCAAGAGCAGCTTTAGATGATGCTTCTGTCTCTCAGCCTTAGTGTTATTATTTTAAAAAATACAGAAAGGGGGAAAAAAGTGACTGTCTAGGTCTTTCACAGATCAATAGGAAGCAGAAATGTTTATTCTGCAAACAGCAGAGGAAGCTGTCTGACTCCATGGGAAATGGTGCAATATGACACGAGAAATACTGGCAAACAAAGTAAACAGATGAGGAGAGTATTTTTCCTCTATTCTCTTTTGTTATAGCACCTTTTGTCTTTTTTTTCCTAAACAGTAGACTGTTCTTGTACCAATACTTTAAGTTTCTTTCAAACTAAAGGGAGGACTTTTAAAACTATTATGAATTACTATGGAATCTGGTTCAGTTTTGGGGTGACAGAAATCATATTTCTATTTTATTTATGAAAATGCAGAATAAAGTCTAAAGATACTTTTTATCCAAAACAAACTGGTAGGGTTAAAAAACCCAAAATAGGCACATCGTTATCATCTCTGAAAAAATTCCAATCAATCCCTTAACACCAGCATGCTCATTCTGAGGAAAACAGGGATGGAGATCCTTGCTGAGAGTCATCATCATGCAGAAGGAGCTAAGGTTCATGCGTGGGACAGTTCACCCCAACAACTGGCTCCAGTGAAAACAGAAAATCCCAAAGGGTTTAGTGTTTAGTGTTTGCTGACATCAGCAAAAAAAAAATCTATAAGTATATAGTTAATTTCATCTTAAAGCAAGGCAAGTAGATTTTAAAAAAAGGATCAGGGAAGGACCAGCTGTTTTATTGCAAGCACACTAATGCCTTAAGGATGGAAACTGTAACTTGGGGGAAAAAAACCCTAACCTGAAAGTTAATCTCATTGCATGACTAGGAATTCACACTTCTTCCTACCGAGCTCGATCAGAAAAAGCAATTACTCTGCAGAATAACTAGGTGCTCAACTAGACTACTAATTGCACCGTACGTGGGTGGGAGATACCATCTCTGAGATTTTGTTCATGCTGCGTTAGTTTTCAGGTTGCATGAGTTTTCTCCTGTTAGAAATGCATTCCTCCACTTCTTCCACCTCATTTCTAGATCCATATCTAATGGTGCTGCTAAGAAAAAAGACAACAAACCACTGCTTCAGCATCCCTGTATGTAAACCTGAGGATGACATAAGAGGGTGCTCCAGAACAAAGCCTTGATACGGTTGGGAGCAAGCCTGGGATTTGGTTTCATCTCAGCCACCATCATCTAACAGGGGAAGGGAAAGGACTATCTTTTAAACCAGCTGATGAGCCTGAAGAGGCTTTATAGGACAGGTGAATATTAGATATCACAAATTATATTCCGGTCATGCAATTCCTAGGAACTGAGAAATGTATCCGATCAGGAAGATGCAACTTATGGTTCTGGCAACAATTCTTGCAAGTCTCAGGCAAAGATACAAAACTACATCATCAGGTGATGAAAGATAAATTATAGGAAAAGAAGGGAGAGACAACAGAAAGTATATACCTGTAAAGAGCAGCCAGGTAATTAAAAAAAAAAAAATTCGGTGCATATTTGTGAGGTAGGGAGAAGTGGTGGAAGCTGTTGGCAATAATGAAGCTTGGAAGGGATAACTATTTTTAAATGTAAACTTTTTGGTTAAAAATTATTATACCTTCTGGACTCTAATATTTAAAGGTATAAACATTTTGATTTTCGCAGAAATTCTTACAAGTCTAGAAGTGTCAACAAGTATATGTACAAGTGTGGACACTGACCTAAGGAGAAGTTGGCTTTGTGAGCCATCTTTTTGAAAGACTTGTTTCGCACCAAACAAGATGTTTATAACTAACAACAGCATCAGTCTCAAATTTCTGCTTCCTGTATTTGCAGTGAGGAGAAGCATTTTTTCAGCCCCACTGTAGGCTTTTTTCCCCTTCAAATCTTTCATTTGCAACAGAAAACCAATTTTTAAAAGTGCAGAATTTAAACTAAGATATCTAGCTTATAGTGACCTATTTCATTGTGCTTCAACATTTTTAGCCTCTCTAATTTGGCTGATACTTGAATTGCAAGTTATAGCTGAAGTCATCTTTTTGCTCTGCATTTGAACATTGCCAAGCCTGACAATGTTAACTGTCATTTCAGTTCTAATAAATTACAATACACACAAAATACTAAGAGATTTCCCTTTGTTTTATAGTAAGATTTTTTTCCCCACTAATTCAGCCTTATGCAATGAAAATCAGATGTAACAACCTCAATAATTAAGAAAAATACTTCCAATTGCCCAAACTATTACAGCTGCTTCTTACAGAAAGGCACAAATAACTATGAAGTCCGGCAACAGTTGCACAAAAATATATAAAGTAGATGAACATTCACTGCCACCAAGTTACAGACTATCACGGAAAACCACAATGAAGTTGCATTCAGACAGTTCTCAGGTGTTTCAATAAGTAACCCAAATACACACAGATTTCCTGTGGGTGAAGTCTTGTTTCAGTAGATTCATTCATATGAAGTGGGCAAACAGGACACAACAGGGATGAAGCTTTCAAAGTCCATTTTTCAGCAGAGAAGAGCTGGGGGTTTAGTAACCTTAAGCTTCCTGGATTTTTTAGTATTGGGCTTTTTTTTATTCCAATGAAATACGAAGGAAGAAAGAAAAAGCACGTACACACGTTTGATGGAAAAAGTAGTGGCTACCAATCTAAGTATATACTTATTATACTTAATCTTCCCAACAACGGTGCTCCAGGGCTCACAAGCTGAGATGTGCCTGAGCAGGCATGTTTTGTTATTGACAGTGAAGAAGTGTTAATGTATTTATTATCCCTGAAAGTGCTAACATCAGTAAAGGTCTGTATGCTTCAATGCCTACTACAGTAAAAATATCAGCTTTCTATTAATGCCTTCTTCTGGTAAAACTTAAAAGTTGACATGACGGAGTTATGGTTTGTCTTTTTTGAGACAAGAAGGTCCTCGATACTCTCATGAGAAAAAAACACGCAGGTTCAACGATTATCTGACCAACCACAAGCAAGGAGATGATTTTTTGTGATTTGAGAGGCATTTCTCAAGCGCTGCTGGAGGCACTGCAAAGAAGGAAAACAACCCAAAAGCAAACCAAAACAAAATAGTTGCAGGCAGGTTTTGACCCTGTGATTCAAAGAGATAACCACTAGAGATATCAGGAGAACCTGTAAAGTCTCTAGTCAAAACTCTTATTTTAATAAGGCGGAAAACAGGGAAAAAGCTTTCAAATTCCCTCTGACAGCATTTTCTCATTTGTTTTTATTTAGTTACAAACTTAAATAGAAAATATTCTTCTCAACAGAGAAAGGACCACTTTTTTCAACAAGGCATCATAACACAACAACAACCTGAATCGCAACCCAAGTGCAAAACAAACTTGAATCTTGAGCAACTTTGTGCTATCTCATGTTAACCTTCAGAAGTGGTAGTCACAGCAAAAGATACACTCCTTCTGTTGCCCTGAGGAACATACTCTAAATCTCCTTCAGAAGACCTTTCTACTAACATTTTCTCAGCATTGGTAGAAAAATTTTCAGATTACTGTGGACTTGTTGCTCAGAAAAACCTGTTCTGTTTGACATTGAGGAATTCACTTGACAATCCAAGTTGGGTTTTCTTTTCCAAAACAGTAAGGATCCATGAGCATGCACTGATTAAATTAATTGAGATACTTCTACAGTCAGTGGTGTTCCCGGCAATACCAGAATGACCATAATTCTGACAATACTAATAAAAAAAATTAATGAACAAAATTCGTGTAGAGAAAAAAAAAAAGCCTGCCGCTGCATGCTGCCCAAAGCAACCTTACACCATGTATATGTTATTGCTAGAGAGGAGACAGATCAGGTGGACTATTGCTGGATTCCAACAGCATTGTACCATTACTTACTGCACCTTCTTAATATAGGCAATCTTCTTTCTGCAGTAATGCCTTCAAATTACTTGGCTGTGAATTGCTATCATTAGTTTTTCCATTATGAGATCAGTTAGAGTAACAGCAGTAATTAATCCCACCTTCAGACACCCTTGGAAATAACTCCTTTTAGACACACCCATCAAAAGCAAATACTGAGACACTGCAGTCACTTGATCGTTTTGGTTTTGTCAGCACTTTTAGTATACCTTCAAATTATATATGAAAAGACTTGACTGTCTTGACTGTCTAGAGCGCTTTCATTCAACAACTTCATTTTCTTTAGCAGTTTGCCCCAAGGATACAAATTCCCAATGATGTGTCAGTTCATCAAGATCATGTGGTACAATGCAGCAGTCATTTATCATCCATGTCACCAGGCTGCATAAAATATTTCTTTCAAATGCCATATTGACAAACACAGCACATTATAACAGCTTATCCTGGCTTGGGTTGCTGCTTCTTTACAAACTCTGTCAACTTTCTGGCCATGAATATTAGACCTTGTTCTGGCATTATATGCTAAAAAGAGCAAGTGATTTCAGACAGCAAATAAGACAACTGACAAAATGACTTATAGCCCTGAAACTTAAGAGGCAGCATGTTTGTTTATGTGGGCCATGGATTAACCCTCCCATCACTCTAGGAATTTCAGGCTTGCTGTTCTGCATATGTGGAATGACATGTCAGAAGTAAATCCTGGAGGAAAACAAAACACAAAAAACAAAGCAACAACTAAAAAAAAGGCAAAAAAACCCCCACCCAAATGATGCCAAAAACACTGAATCTGAAGTTCCTGATGCTGAGCACAAACCAAACCATTAGTTCAAAGAGGAAAATACACACATGAGAAAAGCCAGTAAATGTGTGTGTTCAATAACACTGCAAACAGATGGAACTGATTTTTGAATCAGTCACTTTTACTTAAGCATTATATTTTTGAAGCTCAGCAACACTTTTTAAAAATGCTCATTTCGTATCTTGCCTCATTTTACAATTGTAAGAATCTTCAATAATATTTAAGAGAGAATTGAAAATACACGAGAAATCTGTCATTTAAATTTAGCCTGATGGCTTAAGTCCAGCTCCTGCATACCAACCATGGGGCCATAAGGCTTACTGCCCAAGGGGGCACCAACTTCTGCCTTCTTCAACTACTTTGCTTGTATCTACAAAACCACAACCATGAATGTCTCAATAAAAATTAATGAAAGACAAATGCTCTAATTAAGGTCTGAGGTTTGATTAAGTGCATTTTTCTTTGAACTTCAAAGATATGAAACTATGGTGACAAACAGGGCCTCCTGATGTGGATAGAATCCCACTAGATACAGAAGATACCAAGTGTATTGTTATTTCTTTCATAGAGTTGGAAAAAAATGCTATCATAGGCTCCAACTGCTTCTAGGAATTAAGAGCAAGTATCATCTGAACATGTGTAAAGAAAAAAAAAAAAAAACAAACCAAAAAAAACCACCAACAAACAAACCAGATTAAATA
>JAWWMP010000041.1:27781848-27794329 GCA_035047865.1 Dendrocincla tyrannina | reverse complement strand
AAAAAAAAAAAAAAAAAAAAAAAACAAAAAAAAAAAAAAAAAAAAAAAAAAACAAAAAACCACACAACCAAAAAACGCCCAAAGCAACCTAAACATGCATTTCAGGCAAAAAAAGAATCTTGATGAATCCAGACTGCTTAACAATTCTGGACTAACAATACTCTTTAAATTGCTCATAATGCATTTAGACCACATTTTTCCTGCAGTAAGTGCACAAGGTAAGTTAATAAAAATGAATGACTAATAAAAGTAAATTGTAAGCTAACAAACCTTAATTTATTGCTGTCTTCCTACTATATTTCTAAAGTGCTCATAAAAGTGGAAACTTATTCCTGAATCACAAATCTGCTGAGTTGGAAGGGACCCACAAGGATTATCGAGTCCAACTTATTTCTCTTCTGTAAGAAAAAAAGGCAAAAGAAATTGATACAAAAATGTACAGTTAGCTCAGCTTGAATGCTGCAAGGTGACAGAATATGAACGAATTGCATTGAAGACAGTGTCAGACCACCAAACTCAGCAAATCCATCAGTTAAAGCAACTGACACTGTTTTACAGACTCCATATGAGATAAAAGTGTTGATGGCATTGATGTTCTCACCAATAGTAGCTTTTCTTATCAGCAAACTATTGATGAATGAAGGTAAGATGGACCTTTGGTACCATCTCAATGTCTTCTGAAGCAGATTATTTCTACTGCTGTCAAGTAATCAAAGAATTCACCATCTGAGATGAGAATGCAAAACAGCAAATAAGCTTACAGCAAAACACCACCTTTACTTCAACATGACTTAAAACAAATGTTTCCAAACATTAAAGGAAACACAAGTAAAACACATCTTTTGTATTTAAACTGTGAAATATAAACACTTCCTGACCACTACCCAATGAATGTCATCCTCATTAAGGTTACCCCTGACAAGATACAAATCAACTTGCAGAGGACAGTTTTATGCTATAATAATCACTTATGCTAACTTTCCCAAAATACCTTTACTCTGAAAAGATACACATCTCCCTTGCTGTACTATAGTGGTCTCTGCCTTGCTGCCTTTCTGTTAAAATACAGACTTTCTTCCACCTGTTAGCATCTTCAGTTAATTTTTGCTTATCAAGTGTTACAGCTCACTTCAGTCATCAAAAAGTGCACCTTGCACTCCTTAACACAATTTACCTTCATCATCTCTACGTACTTGACAGTATAAAATAAAAAAAAAATGTCTAAAGTGGATTTTCCCTTGCTTAAGGCTATTTTAATCCACTTTATAAAAATTGCTACACTAACAAATTGCATTTTCCCTGTTCCATCCTGAACATTTATGTGCACCTATACATACACATGGAAACAGTATTTTCAGAGCTTATTAAAGTTGTGCCTAATCAAAGACTAGCAGTACCACAATGAAACTTTCTCTACAGATGTACTGCACCTCTGTCTTTGCAGAGCGATTTCTGTATCATCAAATGTTGTAGCATCATTCAGTCTTTCTCAGGTTTCATGCAGCTTGAAGTTACACTTTTGACAACTTTCAAAGGGTTTAGCATGAATTCAGCAGTACCATTTACAAAGACCAGACATGATGATCTGCTTCACTTGTACAGTATAAGGTTAACTTTCAGAACAACAACCCCTCAACCATCCCAGAGAGGTGCAACTCGCTTGCATCGTTCTTCATTAACTGCCTGCTCCATACAGGTAATTTCCTGGCTGCCTAGAGCAACAGTCCTGCCTAGCGCACATATGTAAAATCCTTCAGAAAATGGATCGGTCCCAGCCCCTCATTCAGCTGAAATATCCAGTGATGTTACAAGCTCACTGAGCTAGTGAGCCGCAGTCTGCCTCCTGCCAGAGGTTGCAAAACAAGCCCTTTCTCTGAGAGTTTCTGCAAGCAAAAGAGTTATTCTTTCTCCCTCTAATGAATCCATGCTTCTTCTCAGTTTCTTTACATGGATTATGGCACTTTTCTCCTCCATTTAATCTGCACATACACAGAGGTCAATGCTATAAATTGCAAAATCACTTTAGATAAAAAAACCCCAACAGTACATTTTAATTACAGTAAGATTAACTCTCTGAGTTAATCATGTTGAAATTACATTTTAAGTGAACAAAACTAATTACACACTGTTTTTTTTTTTTTTTTTAAAAAATAAAGGCCACAAGAGTCTCACTGTATTGGAAATAGCTCCCGGTCCTTAACAACTTCTATTAAATAAAGCAGTAGCAAGCCCTACTTTATTCTTGACCAGTTCTTATTTGCATATCTACGCTTGTGAATTATGTCAGCAATGAGGGAAAACAGAGCATCACAAAACACACAGGTGTTAATACTTCAAAAGATACCCAGGCAGAAGCCATAGTGCTGCTAGTATGCGTGAGAGAGGACAAAACCGAGAAGACATATTCCTGAACCTTCTGTTTTCCAAAGGTTTTCACCAGGGCCCAGACAACCCCTGTCTTGCAGTTACTGTGGGGAGCAGCATTAAACCACATACAGCATGCATGTGGAGGACTCAAGCACATTGCTTGACGCATGATTAAGAACATCTATAATCATTTAAGCTTCAAGATGACTATAGCAATAGCTTCAAAGTCTCTACAAGGCCATGGATTCACACTCACAGAGAAACATCAAGCTATTAAAATTGAGCTAGAAATACTGCAACAGGGAATTAAGCTACAGATTTGGCCAGTAATGAAAGGAATGATGATGAACAGTGATTAAAGCACAGGACTGAGTTGCAAAAAAACCTGAATGCTCAGCTCAGCTGTTTACTTGCCAGATGACGCGACCCAGGTTACACAAAGCCTAACAAGCACCCTTATGTGTTCCAAGTACATGCAGATTGAGAGTGCCTGGCTGACCCATAAAAGTAGGGGAATTTCTGCCATAGAGCACATCATTTTGCCTCCCTTCCCTTGTCCTGACCAAAAAGGCTCATGAAGACCTACCAGTGGCCCTTTACAGGTGTTGAGAAAAGGTCATTTTAATTGGAGATGTGCAACTTAACCAGGAGGCTTTCCACCCACAGCCGGGACCTGCAGCCCCTCCATGTCCCCAGCTTGAACAAGCAATGCTCCTTAGAAGGCTGCTGGGTAAGAATTAAACCCATCAGACAGCCTTTACCCTCATGAGCAGGCCAACAGCTTAACTGCTCATTGCCAACAAAAGAGACTCCCCGTATGCTGTTTGCCTGCCTCCAGACTCTGACAGGAGAAAAACAACAACCTGTCATGCAGGGATCCTCTGTTATTTCGTTTGAGTACAATGATTTTCACCTGGTAGATGCTGAAGTCAGAGATTTATTGCTATATTGTTCTGAAGTATTTGAGTTGTTCAGTAAGATTTGGAAAAAATCTGGTTACTATGAGTAAAGAGAAGTTTGTATAATCACCTCTATCATTGCAAAAGTGGGAAAAAAAAAGAGAGAAACTCATTAGATGAAAACTGGATAAAATTATCAGAATATTTAAGAAATGTTTTGGGTTTTTCCCTCAAAATTCATTAAGCTGAGAAGAAAGGCAGGTAGGATGAGTGCTAAGCAATAGACAATAACAGGTGTGGTTGAAGAATCCCTCAGAAGACAGGGGACTAGTTCAAGATAACCTAAAAGGTCACAGAGGCCATGAGAAAAATGAGGTATTTTCTTGTAAGATTTCTTTCTAAAGTATCTGAGCAGTACTAGATCAAAGGACTACTCTGAAAATCCCTATTAATAAGAGGCAGAAAGCAAGAGCGGAAGAACCTCCAATGCTCCGCAACTTGTGTAACTGCATTTGTGTAATTATTCAAAGAATAAGTGTGCACATACGGACATCACTCAGCAGGGGTGCTCTTGCCATGTCTCTCATGCCGCAGCCATTGGCATCAGAAATGCAGCTGCAGACCAAAGTGGCACATGCTGGAGATCTTTATCACAGGTGACACAGTGCATGCCAAGACAGTCTTTCCTTTCCTGTATTCCCCTCTGACACAAAATACTGTACCTTGCCCAAAGCAATTGGCACTGGTTGGGCATCTTCTTGTTCAAAACAGAAAAGAGAAGGAAAAATATGTTCAGCTGGTTTGTGTGCCAGAAGGAGGATACCATGAGCAGACACATCCCAGCTGGGATCACTTGCTGGATTCCACCAGCACATGCAGTCAAACTACAGACCAAAAAGAGGGCAAGACAGTGAAACCATTCTCATAGCTCCAGGAACTTCTCTTTCTTTGTCCACATTCTGGGGTACTCTTTCATCCCTCCCAGTAAAAGTCAGTAAATGTTTAACTGTTCAATTAGTGGATGTTGAAAAACTGTCAGGAAGATCTTGTAAGAACACAGAAAGAAAAAGTCTCCTTGTTGAAGACTGGGCAGAAACATTGCCCTATGCACCTAGCCATAGAATCCCCATCATGTTGGAGGTGCTGCTGCATATCACAGCAGAAAACTAGTTACAAAATGAACACAAAGCATTACATAAACTGCAGATGCTCAGCAGATTTTCAAACATTAACTCACAGTGTAATAGTAGCAACTTTTCTTCTTAAAAAGTCAAAAAGTCAACTACACTACTAGCAAGTAAAATAATAAGCAGGATTGATGACAGACCACTCAAACAGGGAGGAGTGGGAAAGAAGACAGAACCTTTAGAAGAAGTGGTCAACAAGAAGACAAAAGAGTCCAGAGGGCATGTAAAGCAGCAGGATTTAGCAATATGTTAAATTGCTATAACAGCTTGCTGGGCATAATAATAACCAGGAGATTAATAGATTTTTCCAGTATGAGGTCAGAAAACTACATAAAATAACATTACAGTGCTGACATTTTAGAAGAGAGAGTGAAACAACAGGTATTAAATGAAGTCTTAGAAGTGAGGGGTGGGTGCAGGGCAGGGTCACGGGCCTGGTGGACACTGCTGAAGTTTCTACTGCAGCAGACTGTTCAATCCCCTAATTTTCAAAAGTAACGTCAAGTCATGGATACCAACTTCTGGCCCAAGTTGGAAAGCACTTTCTGTGACTGTAGAGAAACACTATGCTGCAGTCTTTACCTGGAAATTTTTACAGCACAGAAAAATTCAAAGCAGGGATGAAAACTGAGCAGGCTGCTTTACACATTTAGCAAATGACCTTAGTGGAAGTAAGAAAGAGAAACTAAACCAGGAATTAGTTTAATTAGTTTAACAGGAACAGAGCAAACATAAGAAAATGTACTCCATGACCTTCAGAAGGCTTAGTACCAGAAACACACAAGCGCTATGTCACTGCTTACTTCATGGCTTCCTACACACTTTCTAGTACTTTACTTGTATTTTTTTAATATTCAAGTCATTACTCCTCTGCACTGTGGTACCTAAAAGCTGAGCTCTACGTTCTTTTGGGCCCAGCGCAAAAATCCTTCACTTTTGACTGCTACACTTCATGCCCGAGATTTCAATACTCGCCTCCTTTACTGAACAGCAATAAAGAAACTTTGTTGGAACCCCAAAAAAACTCAACAGAAATTAAGAATGAGCAGATTGTGTCTTATTTTTAATAATGGTAAAAATATTTTTCAACTCATTACTTCAGGAATTTAAATGGATAGATTAGTGACTACATGATACTGACAAATAGCTGTGTCTCAGTTCATGTTGCCTTATTGGTCATGTTGGAGCAGAGATACAGATGGGTAAGCTTCTTCCTTTCTTGATACTGAAATCTCTTATTTGCCTTTCACCTTGTTCATGGAGGAATATGCAGGCAGCGTAGGAAAAACAGGATAGAAGACTGCAGAGAACAGTATTGCCAATATCTACAACACTAAAGTAAGCACTGGTATGTGAACACTCCGTTTTGCAGCTTGTACAATATTTGGGCTGAATACGCACACTCAGAGTGCTGCAATAAGGTGGAGAGGCAGTATGCGTATTAGTTGGAATTAATTGCTAGGATACTTCTAACTTTTTCATGACTAATAAAGATAAGCTTACTTGCTGTTGCAAGTAAAGAAGACATGGTGTTATTAGAAATTGGCATAAGGAGTGCCTAAAACATCCTCTGGCAACTCATTAAAGAACTGGATTAGTCCTAAGGAAAAAAAGGGTTAGCAATCAACTCCAAAAGATATAAACTCAGCCTTTTCTATGAGTGCATCAAGAAACTGATTACCCATACAAGCACAGCTGAAGAAGAATTAGCTGCTGAGTTATGAAAAAGTTGAAAAAGCAAAGCACTTTGGAAATATCCAAATATGATGCAAATTTACAAGAGCCAGGACACAGCAGGACATCTCAGCTCCCTCCTCTCATGGCACAGGCACACAAATACAGTCAGCAGTGAGAGAACAGGAAAAGAAAGCTCGCTTTCAGGCTGAGATCCCAGGATCCTTCAAATTATTGCCACAGGTATGAATTTCCCAGTAGAAAGAGGGGGTAGAGCCTATACAGATTTTAGCACTTCATTAGCAGGTTTCATCTGTGTCAAATGACCCAATACCCATGCCCCCAGTCCCTCCCCTTGAAAACAGAAACGTATGCTGCCCAGCCCCCAGTCCCACACCCAATTTATTCATGGTGTATTTATGTAACGTTGTACATGCCACAACAGTGTCCAAGGGATTTGTCTGCTGGTTGCAATTACAGGCTTGTATGTGCAGCCCTGATTAATGGCAGCTCTGTGAAGATGTCCTCTACACACCACCTTGCACTAGGGAAGCTGCTCTCCCTTCCGGAGCACCTGCTACACAGTCTATTACGTGCACAAGGTTTCTGATTCAGTTGCCCTCAAAAAAATTAAGGTTCTAGGAAGCAAAAACTTTGTGTCAGCAGGAGAAGTTGTTCTTCAAGTCCCCGGGAAATGAGAATGCCAGATATCTATAATATACCTAAGACAAAATAAAAGGATTTTGTTTCACTTTCAGAAAGAGTTCTTCAGACAGCTGTGGCACTGACTTAAAGATGCAGGAACTCCATATCCAGGATCCATGCAGAGTAATCTTTATTTCAAGAGCTGAGCTTCAGGGGAGGTAGCAGTGTTTCAGCATTTTGAGTTCTCCCGACTTTTTTCAGCTGCTAAAGCTACTGAAGCTTTACTGGTGCAGAATGCTATTTCCTCCCCCCACAGGTAACAAATGTGAAATAAATACGTACTAGGAAGGATTGCAAAACTACGCTGTCTGAACATCTGGTGAAGCACCTTCAGATACTGCAAGACGTGAAGCCTCTCTTATTCTTGGCAGGCAGATCCATAGCACTAATACACATCAAGGTCTCAAAGGGGAAGAGTTGGAAGAGTTCAACAATGGAAAGAATAATTCGAACACTGTCTTGTGGGATGAAAATAACATTGATGTTTTTACTCACTCTCAGGATACCTCCATTTGTGCTCCTCTATTTAAACAGATGCCTGACCTTCAATGTTATCATGAAAGAGGATTGTAGAAGGTGCAGGTAAGGGGGAGAGGGAAGACTGCCATTACAGCAGGCAATTACATCTGTCTGGTAAGACCTGAAGATAAACCTACGCTGTCCATAACAGCAAGCTAAAAGGTTCTAAAATCATTCATCACTCACACTTCATTTATTCATATCCTTCCTCTGGCACAATCCAGGCAACTGCAAGGTATCACTTCAGAGTGTCTGGTCTCCCCAGCCAAGATGCAAAAACTGTCTACTAGGTTGAAAAACGAAGTAGAATTAGTTAATTTGGATGATCTTTAGTCTTTACAACATTTCAGCTGAGTAGAAGTTGTATCCAGCTCAGATGGTGGGAAATGTTTATAGAGTTCAAATAACCTTAAACCTAAACATGTCTTTGCATGTTTGCCTTCTATCCATGTAGCCCTATGTGAATTACCAGTCCTTTAAACTCAAAAGACACGGTCTCACCTGATCCTTGAAAGCCAGATATTGTATCTCATTTTCACAGAAACCTATTTTTATTTTTTTTGGTAGTGGTTAGCTGTGATAAAATCCATTTAACAGAGTGCAACAAATTATCTTGAAAGGAGCAATAGTTCAACATACACCAGACAGTAGCAAATGGTTCAAGGTTGCATTTCCTTTACAAGCACTTCTAACTTTTAAGGAAATTCAGCACAGTTATGTATTAGTCAATTGGTCTTATTACAATTTATTTCCCTGACCTTTTGCTCTTTTGTGAGATGCATAAAAGGAAATTACATAATGATTGAGGTTAAAAAGATGTTGCTATTCTTCAGTGTTCAAAAACTCATATTTGAAATAAAATAGATATTGGGAGTAAATTCTGCAGTTACACTGACCAAAAATTTCAAGGAGTGGCTTATGGAAAACTCATCAAAAGAGTTCAGTAGTGCTACTGCTGTCATGCATAAACATGTTGTTAGCTTAAGCCTTCCTTAGCTGGATTTTTAGCCTTTTGCAAGCTGTTACTGTAGTTATAAACCTAAAAACCTGGCACAGAATTTAAAAGATACATTAAATATTTCTTAATAAATCTTCAAATTCAAAGGTAATTAATTCAATATCCAGGTCCTCACTTCACTGTTTTTTTGTCAGTGAAACCTTGTCACTTATTTAATTTTATTTTTATAAATCTATGATGATTCAGGGAAGAGTATATGGCAATACATCTTTCTGTAAAATAAATAAACATGCACAAGAAACAAGAAAAAATTATATTGCCCTTCAGTTCTCTCACTAGAAGCAGTAAATATAATAAATGATACCTGGTCCTGGATTCTGAGTACTGTTTTCAAAAGCATTTTTCTTTTGCCAAAAAAATTTGCAAATTATTTTTGCAATTATTTTCCCAAGTATTGCATAGTTCATTGCTTTTTGCTTTGTTTTTAACTTCCAGAATTGACCTGGGGCACTCCAATTCTTTGACAAAAAGAGGAAGACAGATAATGAGCATTTCTTGAGGGTCTTTCACATCTATCATTGTCATCAGGACAGGAATGGAGATCTTTCACGCTGCTGCACTGATAATTCAAGAAGTTCATGATGTAAGTGGCCTTGAGTTCAGTATGTTTGTTTAGTACAGGAGATTTCAAGTTCTACAAGAAAAATAAACACATTCTTTCAAGCTAACTTCAAAGATTCAAGACTGACAGTTGAAAAGAAAAATAAACCCCTCAAGCTCTACCTTCTGTGATACCTTAGGGGAACTATTTTTTTAGCTCATCATGAGCAAAGCAATCTATGTGGAAGTCATGTGCTTTAGTCAAACCTTCCAGCTGATTTTTTTCTCCTCCTTTTATTAACTAGCTCTTGCAACAGCAATTAATTTTGATTAAACATGGAAGCTGTGATTTTAGCC
Source organism: Dendrocincla tyrannina (assembly GCA_035047865.1). Lineage (NCBI taxonomy): Eukaryota > Metazoa > Chordata > Aves > Passeriformes > Dendrocolaptidae > Dendrocincla > Dendrocincla tyrannina. The sequence continues at coordinate 27,785,063 of JAWWMP010000041.1, read as the reverse complement.
ACTGTTCATCTGCTAATCAAACTAGCAGCAGTCAAACAAGCACAAATAGGCAGCTGAAATAGAGCTGCAGGACAGAGCACCTGCCCAGTGGCTAAGCCCCTGTTAGCAGCTCCTGTACTCAAACCAGGAGGGCAGAGGCCTGTGAGGGGATCCATCTTCCTAAACGCCTGTTTATACTGGGAAGTGACAGAGGATGTGAACAGAGGCAGCGCATAGTCACTGCATATTTTTAACATGGCAGGATAGGGAGGGGAAGAAACATTTTCTTTCACAAACTTTTCCAGGTAGCCTAATCTCCCAGCTGCTGCCAGAATCTTCTTCCTCCTTTACTAGATCTCTTCAGGCAATTTGCCTACTGTGTCTTTACAAACATAGCCATCTATTCACACAACTCCTGTACGCACAGACAAGCAACCCAGCTAACTGCAATGGAAAACATGTGGCAAGCTCTAAATCATGGCTCCACAAGGCTCTCTGGCACCTGCTGATGGTCTACACCACACCTTCTACACTACACCCATGACCAGCGTTCCCCAGATCCCCTGTGCTCTCCAAAGCAACATTAGAACAATCCCACAACCAACTGAAGGTGATGTCTGGAAGCAGACGGTCACAGATAGGTGCTGACATGCATGTAATGGAAAGACTCAGAATCTTCTGTCTACTCCAAACAGCAGAAAGGAGGGAGGTTGAATAGATGATACAAGAGCCTTTAGTAAGTACCCACAAGGCAGTTCCCAGCACATCTCCTTCAGCTTGTTCTAGTTCCTGCTCTAACTCATTACGCTTTATCTTCGACAATTTCCTTGCATAGATAGACAGACATTATATATATAATCATGACTTTTTCCTAACCAGATGACTGTACTTATTAACAGAGGCCAGGGGAAATCCTCAAAGTATATTGAAAACTCCAGCTCATAATCAAGGTCAAACCTGGAGGTCAAATACCTTCCGAAGTAAAGACAAATTCAGATTATCTAATTCATCCTCTGCAAGAAGCACAACTGTCTTGTTATCATAAAAAATGCTCTGGGTAGGTATTCCTGAAAGGTTTACATTGAACTGCACATTTATCTAACCCTCTAACCTCCTTCAGCTTAGGCTGTAGAGGTCGCTTACACAGACCAGTAGCTGACTTCAAAGCTGATGGCTGAAATAATGTGAAAGCAGTGTATCCTTCCTTACCCTCTCAGCATGCCCACTCCAATTATTCTCATATTTACTGACTTCGGCACTCACATTTCATTTTTCCTCTCTTTGATGACACAGACATCCTGGCTCCATCTGCCATAGGGTTAAATAACCATCTCTGATTTCAGTAGATTCTATGAACTGCAAAATAGACCCCTGAATCAATCAAGATTTTCAAGAGGTCTTTTTTATTTTTTTTTTAAACTTCCAAGCTGAAGCCAAGCAGAGTTTAACCTGAGTTTTAATAGTTATAGAAGCAGAATTATATTTATCATCATGACAGTTATAAATAGTAAGTATTCTCTTCTGTTTTTAAAAAATCTATAATCACAAAATGTTATTTTAGCAAAAGAAAGTCAAAGAATGCTTTAACTTATATTATTGCTTAAAATCTGGAAACGTGGTTTTCTAACTTTTGGAAACATCATAGATCTGATAATGTGTTTGGCTACTAAGCCATTCTGAAGGCAATGATCTCTAATAGATGTTCACCATAACTAGTCTGGTGAGCTAGGACATGTGTCCCTAAAACTATCCACTTGCCTGTCTCTTCTTAATTACATTTTACTGTTTCTACTTGCTATGCACTTTCCCATCAGCGTAACTTTTTATTCATTAAGTATGTAACAGCTGAGATATCCCAGAACAGACACTGATGCTCTCAACTCCGTAATGCAGATATCTTGCCATCCATCCAGATCTTGATACTCAAATTTCACTGGAGTGTATACACATCATTTTTAGCCATGAACTGTGAGATTAACACATCATAAACACTTTCCAAACAGAGAAAGACATTGTCAATGACCCTGAGGGCATAATATATACACTATTTCCAGGTGTTTTTATTTAAAGATAAATTATGCTACTGCCCAAGGCACTAAGCAACATCAGCCTCATTGTTAATCAGTGTCATTACTCTTCTGCTATCCATTCCTGTAAGTCAACAGGAGGCTGGCTATGCAAACGAAATGCATTGCTTGTGCAGATGTTGGCTGCCTCAAAGTTTTGTAGTGCATCCTACACAGTGGCTAGTGCTGCAGAATGGCAGCCCATTTGGTTTTTTCCTTCTCCTATAATTTTTGCCAATGGTATCAGTGAAATATCAGCTTTAATGAGAGAGCTGAAGTCAGCAAATGTGGAATGAAAGCCTTTAGTGTACTTTCAAAGATTGCTTCAAAACTCAAAATGTGTCATATATAAAAGAGATCTTTGCCCCTGCTCATCATTCTCCAGTTATCACCAGACAAAATGCCCTTACATATTGACCAAACAGTCTACTTTAATACCAGTATCTGCAGTCAAGATTTCAGGAGTAAGTTAAAGAGCAATTATGAATTAAACAATTTTGGCACATTAGGCTCAGCAGAATGTAGCCTTCCCAATTTGTATGTAGCCTTCCCAACTCAAGGAAGTTACCGTCCCTGGTTTATCCGAAATAGGCTTTGGACACTACTAAAACATAACACAAAACAGGAACCTCATCCAGAAAAAAAACTCAACACAAAACCAAACCAAACAAAACCACAGCCCTCAGAAGAGGATATTTTCATCAGCAAATCTTAAAAAGCTGTTTTATCAAACATGCCAGATAAGGAAAGAACATGAAAACATTTTTAATACTTTCAGCAACACCCCAATAGAGAAAATGTTTTGGTATTTTTTTTAGCCAACTTAAAAAAAAAACAAACAAACAACTGCCTAGACATCCTTTGAGGTTAACTAGGAAAAAATTAAGTCTTTGGCACTGGAAATAGCGTCCTACAGAAAACACATTTGTTTCAAGGTTATCATGGGGTTACAAAAGGAAAATAGACATTTGGACATGACAGTGATCAGACAGTCGAGGCAGAGGTGGGACAGGAAGCCTGACTGTCACAGTAGGACGTCAGTGCAGATACACCCTGGGCAGCAGCTTTGACTGCTAATGTGTGTGATTTGACCAAAATCTCACCAAATGTGAAATGCTCCCATAAGAACTGTGCTGACTTAAGCCAAAGGACCATGAAGTTCAAGGTGAG
>JAWWMP010000041.1:27770715-27781777 GCA_035047865.1 Dendrocincla tyrannina | reverse complement strand
ACCAGTATTCAGAGCCAGTAGAAAAACGTCAGTGCAGAGCAAACATGTACCTTCCCCAGTAAGCTCTTGCAGCTTCTACTGGGAAGAGACTCACAGTGGAGTTTACAGACTTAGAGAGCATTTTACTCCATTAATCTGTTACTTTGATGTTCATTTATATCAAGTGAAATTAAATGTACTAAGTAATTTTTCATTATGGTTTTAAAAAATGTTGGAATGAAATTTTGGCTATATTCTAGCCAAAGCCTTTGGTGTTTCTGCGATAAAGTTTTACAGTTCAGTATAGAACTTCAAAGTCTCCAATCACAAAACACATTAAATGGCTCTAGACAGCAACATAGTGTGGGGTAATGGAATAATTTGGGACCACAGGGAAAAAAGGCAGAAAAAAAGTGGATTTGGATAATAACTGTGCTGACAAAACTAGAATTTGGATCCAATTCTGACTAATCCTTATGATTTACTGAAGTTTTATTTATAGAAGGCAATTTCCAAGACTGTGCTTCCCCCTCTCTAGAAGAACCAGTTTAATACTGAGTTTGAACAAAATTTATGGTTTTAGGCTACCAGAAAAATGCTCCTTTAAACTCACTGCTCAAAGGCAAAGTAGAAGAACAGAAGAAATGCTGTCACCACCTCCAACACAAGCAGATTCTATATACAGAGAATTGCAAAGCACTTTCTGTCTGTTCCTGACAAAGTTGTCTCGGGCCAGGCAGGAGCGCTCACAGCAGCTTCCTTTCTCCAGAAACGTTGTAGATGAAAAATACACAGTGACATGGAGAAAATCAGAGGTCTGATTTGCTACTCCAGGCACAGAAAATGTCAGCTATAACTTCCCAGGTAATATCTGATACTGCATACACAGCAAAACAAAATCCAAACTCTCCTCAGGCTTTCCTTAGCAAAACCCAGTCATCCTGCTTCGTTCAACTGCAAGACTATTAAGAAACATTTTATACTACTTACTACAGGGCTAGAACTTTTTTTGTCAAAATATAGATGTGCACCACAGAATAAATTTTGCATGTCAAAACACAAATTCAACCACTACTGACTTAAACATGAGTAACTCACACTCTCAGACTGATTACAGTCATATCTGTCAATTTAAATGTAATGGTCTGGAAATCACTGAAAGTTGGTTTCATGGGGAGGTTGGGGGCTTTTTGTTGTTTTTTTCTTCCCCCCAAGAAAATCAATTTTCAAGTAATATTTCTCATGTGTTTTTATATCTTTATGCATTCCAATGTGAAATAAACACTGAGATATCAACTCTTGTAGGAATTATTTGAGTCTGAAATATACCACTAATTACTCCAGAGGTTCAATAAGTGCACAGTAAAATGATCACAGAACCAAATGGGTTGGAAGAGACCTCTGAGATCATTAAGTCCAACCCCCCTTTTTTTTTTTCCCCACACTTGAGGCAGAGAAGCTCTATAATAGAAACAGTTTTTAGGCTTCCCTGTTGACTACAAGAGGTTATCTGTACTCCTAAGTAATGAAATGGAAACTGTTATGTAACAGATAAAGGTACTCTGCATACATATTTTGATGAAAGGAAAGACGTTTCAGATAAAAAACAAATAACTTCATGTTTACTAGGAACTTAAATCACATTCCTAAGTGCAGACAACTACAAGATGTCTCTTCATGTAAAATATTCGAGCATATTTCTTTTGTTGCATTATCAGAAACTTTATCAGAGATTCAGATAATGCCATTCTGATTTTCTTTGTTATATTAGGTTTTCAAAATGTTTGTTTAAAAAGAATACAGTTAGTCAAACTTTTGATCCAGCAATGTGGATCAAAATTAAAGTTAACCCAAAAGCAAAAGCAACAAACTATGAATTTCCTTACTGTATTGCAAGATCATTACTGTGACAAGTAAATGGCAAGATTCTGATGAATGACTGCCACAAATTTCAGACATACAATTTTTGGCTCATTTTACAAGACAAACATGCCATTAATGGCTTTCTAAATAGTTCACAACATTGTAAATCATCTTAGTAAGTTGCAATTATAAAAATCAACCTATTCTGAATGGTACCTACACATTATAGGTTGATACCATCTCGGTTTTCAAGTATTTTAATAAAAATCTTTTCCTTACTATAATAGTTAATATAGAGAGGTATGGCTTAATCACAATAGGTGGAATATTTTTACAAACTAATCACAAATGAAAATTGCAAAATCACATTGAAATAAAGAATTGCATCTGGTTTTCTTTCTGATCTGTAAAGAGGATCTAAAGAGATTTTTCTATGCACTATTATTTTCTACGTTTCTTTACCTTAAATATAGCAGCTCTTTTTCAACCTGTTTTGCTCAATGACTTTCTTAGAAACAACTGTGAAAAATATAATATATTCAGATTCAATTTTTTTAAGAGGTTGTTTGGTTTGCTTGTGGGTTTTTTGAATTTCCAGAAATCTTCACTATTTTAATTAACATCCATTTAGTTCAAATTCTGGATAACCAGACCAAAACGACAATGTACAGATTATAAAAACATTTACTTCAAATGAAAATTGAGGAAAGTCTACAACACCTCCAGTCTTTACTACACAGGAGAAAGAAATAGATATTGCTACCTCTAAATGGAAAGAACAGACATACATGGTTGCCTGTGAATAGAAAATTTTACTTCACCATAAATCTTCTAAAGGGAACAAAGAGATCAATCCTATGTTTGTCCTTCTTCTTAAACTCAACCTTTCTACCTTTAAGGCAGTATATCCTTTGCAATGATGCTTTGGGGACCTGATTTTGCAAAACAAACTTATGGAAATATTTAACACTGACTGTTCATGTCCCAGTACTGTAATTACATTTACCTGGTTTTAAAAGCTAGTATGTGTAGAAAATTAGAGGTATATCAACAAACAGGATATTAAGAAAAGAGTGAAGTCTCAGAGCAGCTATAATCAATGTCAAAACTCTTGTTCTCATTCACAGGCCAGAATTTAATCAAAAAACAATGACATGTTTCATGTTGCACAGTTTTCACAGTGATTTTACATGAGAGATCCACAAATGTAAATACATATATATATAAAGATATACATACATTTTATAATATACTCTATGTGTATGCATGATATTAAAATTATATATCCTCAAGGGTCTGTATTGGGACCAGTACTGTTTAATATCTTCAGCAGTGACATGGGCAGTGGAATTGAGTGCATCCTCAGCAAGTCTGATGGCAACACCGACCTGTGTGGTGTAGTCAACATCCAGAGACACCTTGACAGGCTTGAGAAGTGGGCCCGTGCAAACCTCATGAAGTTCAACAAGGCCAGGTGCGAGATCCTGCACCTGGGTTGGGGTAATCCCAAGCGCCAATACAGGCTGCACAGAGAACAGGCCCTGAGGAGGAGGACTTGGGGTTCCTGGCTGACAAGAGGAAGACAAGGCTAAGGGCAGCAGGCAGCAGCTAACTGTACAGCCTTGGAGATGTGCACTCCAGGGCTTCCTCTGAAAAATAAGAGCTACTATTTAAAGATGGGAAAAATGGCATAGTCCCAACAACTGACAGCCCTTTCCAGGAGCAGCTGATCAACCTACCAGTAGGACTCTTCTATGTGACACAACAATATGTAAATGAGGATTAATTGCAGCCAAACCATGTAGGTTAGATGCTGCAGGTACTGGCTCCAAAAACCCAGCTAAGGGTTCTGACATAGCAGGCTGATGGAGCTGGAGGGAAGGCAGCTGAGGTCTTGCCTCATCAGCATTAGTTCTCCAAAATGTCCTTTTGGCTAAAACACATTCATCAATCCATTTCTTATCCATGGGTAAATCTTATTCACTGATGACTAAACAGCATGGATTTGCCTCCCAGATTTTTGGATGCCCACATCCAGAAAAGTCAATTGTTTCCTAATTTTCAAAGGACCCCTAGGAGCTTGACGCTGTCAATCAGTGCTGGTCTACATTTGTTTTTCAGGAAATATATGTAAATGAAAATGCTCAGCTTGATTAAGCATTAAATCTATTATCAAGCGTTATTATCTGAATTTCCCATGCGCTTAAAATATTCTCAAATTTATATCAACCGTGAGCCAATATTAAACAGCTGGATTAGAAACGTCTGCAACAACCCAAGGAAACTTCCTGACAGCATCAACAACAGTAATTAAATTAATTAAACATCACCAACAGCTAACATTATTGAATAAAGTAAATCAAAAAAGAAGAGGTAGGAAGGCAAGTCTGCATTATGAGAAAGTCACAATCTTGATAAAATAGCCATGCACCACAGCCTAGAGATCTTGCTTTTGAAAACTCTCTGTATCCTTTAACAACAAAATACATGGAGGGAAAGCTCTGGCCTGACACAAAGATCAGAAATACTTAATCAGTAGCAGAGTTGTAGAAAGGCATAAGTTATAGCACTGCCTCCCAAGCAGTTTCAGCATTTCCATGAGTAGATTTAGCATATGAGCTGTACTCTATACCTGAACATAAGAGGTCAGAGGAAAGAGCAATCATCTTTTGGTTATCAAAGCTGCTGCACAGCACATAAAATCAGAGGACACTATTCACTACAATTTAAGTAGCATTTCACTGTGCATTAACCAGCCTTCTCCACTTTTATATCCTTTTATCAGTCTCAAATCTGCTTTCAGTTTGTTCATTATTCTGTTCCTCATCCTTTCCCTTACTGTTACTGTGACTTATGTAAAACCAAGGATCTGTACATTTTGATTTTATTTCTCCATAGGCACAAGCCCTCTGGGGCAAGCACAGATTGACTCCAATGGCAAGGATGCTGATGGCACTGTGTGCTGTCCCAGAGCACAGTGGCAGCCGTTCCTCAAAGCTTTGCCACCACAATTACTATATAGGATATGTCACACCTACAGGTAATTCCTACAGGTCAGTCAACTGCAACACTCAGCACCTAGTCTGAAATGATGCAGACCTCAGCTGACTTCCTATGGAGGGGGCTGGCCTTCATCAAAGTCAGGTATGAAAGACAACGGTACATGATAGAGCCTGCATGTGTATCCAAATACATGCATTCAAATCATCATGCACAATGCTTTTCTGAAGGAGAAGGTATGTCATTTTTGTCTTCATTTTTAAAACAAGTCTCTGAATTCAACAAAGCTTCTACAATAAAAATCCATATAAATACAACTCTTATTTCAATCATAGAAAAATAAACAGCAATGTCTGCAGACATATCTCCTTTGGAATTTTTTAATGGCAGTAAAATTATTAATAGTGTAAATACCTCCTACTGGGAGCACAGATATATTAATCAGTAATAAAGTATTTAATCATTGAAAGTGAGGAAACAAAATGAACAAAATATAGTACTATTGCCATTTAGCATTTTATCACAAGTCAAATAATGCTTCATGTAACAATAATTCTAGAGTCCAAAGAATTGTAGAATATCCTGAGTTGAAAGGGACCCACAGGGATCATCAAAGTCCAACTCCTGGCCCTGCACAGGACCATGTGAAAGAGTCACACCATGTACCCAAGGGTATTGTCCAAATGCTTCTTGAACTCTGTCAGGCTTGGTGCTGTGACCACTTCCCTGGGGAGCCTGTTCCAGTGCCCAATCACCCTCTAAGTGAAGAACCTTTTCCTAATACTCAACCTAAACCTATCTGACACAACTTCAGGCCATTCCCTCAGGTCCTGTCACTGGTCACCACAGAGAAGAGATCAGTGCCTGCCCCTCCTCTTACCCTCACAGGAAGTTGTAACTTCAATGAGGTCTCCCCTCAGTCTTCTCTTCTCCAGGCTGAACAGACCAAGTGACCTCAATCACTCCTCATATGGCTTTTCTCTCAAAGCCTTTCTTCACTATGTTCATTGCCCTCCTCTGGATGCTCTTTAGTAGCTTTATATCCTTCTTATATTGTGGCACCCAAAACTGCATGCAGTGCTCGAGATGAGGCCACCCCAGTGCAAAGCAGAGCGGGACAATCCCCTCCCTCACCCAGCTGGCAATGCTTTGCCTGATGTCCCCTAGGACACAGTTGGCCTTCCTGGCTGCCAGGGCACTGCTACTTGCCATTCAACTTGCCATTGATCAGGACCTTCAGGTCTCTTTCCACAGTGCTCTTCTCCAGCCAATCGTTCCCCAGTCTGTGTCTACATTGAGGCTTGCCCCATCCCAGGTGTAAAATCCAGCACTTGCCTTTGTTCAACTTCATACAGTTGCTGATTTCCCAGCTCACTCTGCTGGACCTCTCTGACTTCAAGTTAAGTGACTTTTTTTGAGAAGGGTTTTGGATTTTTCAAGTCTTTTTACAAGTTTTCTAGCAAAAATTTTATTTATAATATCCTTACTGACTGTACAAGGTCACAGTATGAAGGCACTACTCTGCAAAATTATTCAGAAGCACTCTTACCCTCCACAAAATGCATCATCTCCATATTTAAATTTATTTCCTTACTCTGGACTTTAAATGATGCACTACTCATTCCAGACTCTGTTCCTCCAACTCTCTGCTATGAGATCCATTATAATCTCAGTGTTTCAGACCAGTTTCTCAGTCAACAGAACTATAAGGAAGATGACACAAATAATACATTAGCCTCGTATTTCTCAAGCAGCATCAGTTCCATTGGGAGCTCTAATCTTGAATTCTCCAACCAGTCAATAACAATTTTATAGAATCATCTCCACCACTATTGCAAATATTTGCATAAATAGTAGCCTCTGAGCATACAATATACTGTTGCTTTAAGCAGCAGTGTGCAACACAGCACTGAGGAAAAATGAGGCAGACTCTGCCACTAAACAGCAGTCCTTATCTTGCTGATGCCCTCTGTTTCTTAATGCATCTGTTCAGGTATAGCAAGGAGGTTGTGTGACTACCTTCAACAACAAGTATTCTGTGGACAGAATGATTAATAAAATATCCAGCTTGTCAATGGGGAGTAGCCGTGGACTACAGGAAGCTAGAGCAAACTACAGGGCTCTGGTTTGAGGTGCCTCGGTACTGTGAGAGTTTTTCCTGGCTAACAGACAAATCTAGATGCAGGGACAAATCCTCTCTCCTGGTGTTAGAGCACACAGCAGTACCTAAATTAAAACTAATAGATCTCCTAACAGCTGACAGACTATGTGAAAACCTCCACCATCAGTCTGACTTCCCAGAAGCCTCAAGGCTGACAGTGTTCAGTCTCACATACAAGAAAGCAGATCTTGCTTTCACATTTCTCAGCTCCTGCATGGCAGATAGCTCTCACCTCAGCTCCAGCTTATTGTATTTCAGCACTTCCCAGCTTTATAAATTGGGAGATAGCAATTCTTATATTCACAAGGGACACAATGACTTGAAAGCACTGTGAAATGCCCTTGGCTGTGATTCCACCTTCACTGTTTTGCAAGGGGAATTTACAGAGAGAGCAAGAAAACAGTATAAGCCATAGTACCCTGGTCCTTTCAGTGTATTTTAGTTTGTTATTCTAATTAGAGAAATCTTATGGATAGTCATTGTGAAGATACAGATGTTGATAAATATTCATTAGATTTTCCTGGATAAACTGGACAGGTACTATATCAAAGTCAGCATGAAACACCACCTTTCAGCTGCAAGTGTTTGGGCACAGTTCCCCACTAGTTGGGTCTCCTTCAGAGGAATCATCTCTGAATTAGTTTACACTACAGACTCTACCAGTGGCTCTTCAACTTGCCTTTGTACTAACAGTGTGACGCAAATATTACCAGAAACTACCCAAGATACCTCCACCTGGCATCGGTGCAAAGCCTTTTTTCACTTCTGCTTTGGCTTAGCTTATGAAATCAGGGAGAAAACAATCATACAAAACATTAATAAATGTCATGTTCTCCATGCAAAACCCTGACAGTGGTCAATACACAGTAAAACAAAGTCTTTGCCAAGTAATTAAGCTCACAGAGGACAAGCGGATGACAAGAATTAAACTCATTAATTAACAACATTAAAGCTGCTGATAACAAGGCTCTCCTCCAATCCCTGCTGCACAGTCCCTGCTACCATCTCCTGCCCCACTCTTCACAAAGGAGCAACACCACCTGCCTATTCTCACTGACCTTACTGAGAGCAACTCATGGCTTCAGTGACCCAGCCCTAGACTTTTAAAACCTCTAACAGCATTATCAAACAGCAGCAAAAAAATGACTAAAAACTAAGAACAGGTAAGAATGGTTTCTTTCAGATGACTGCAGCCACTAACTCAGAGCTGAATGGTTCTGCACCAAGAACATGAGAAAAATGCCAGATGCAGGGAAGCAGAAAAATAGTTAGCTTCCAGGAGATAAAGTGAAATGCTACAGAAGTGTCACTATTTCAACTAACTGCCATTAACATGCAGTGAGCTGAGCATTATGTGAAAAACAGAAGTGATTACGGATGTTCAAGAAGGAAGCAAAGTTTTCAAAATATTTTCAGCAGGATTTTACGAAGAAATACTGAAACCATTTTTACTATCCTCAAAATCAAGTAAGAAATATTTCCTACATTGAGATTTCAGTCAAAACTATGAAGAAGAAATCAACACAGAGGTCTATTCTTTATATTTGCTTGTGGTTTTCAATTAGTACAGAATGTTTGCACTTAACAGAAAAATGTTACTTGAGGTTAAAAAAAACCCAAAACAAACAACAAAAAACACTGACTGCCCTTTTGGAAAAAAGAATTAACAAAAGCGCGAAACAAATCTTTGACCTATTATGCAAAATGCTTGGAAGCTTTTTTTTTTTTTTTTAAGAAACTTTAAAAATAAATGCAAAGATTTATTCCAGACTGAGCTTAATCAGTTCACAGGTCATTCTGGAAAACTACCTCTACATATAAACATCCATTTGTTGTATATTCACACGTCATTAGGGACATAGCAATGGAAATATTTTAAATAAATGTTAGAGTGTATCTGATTCACCTCAAGATATACACTTGCAACTGACTTCACAGTAGTTTGCTTTTCTGTACAAGTCCCCAACATCAAAATTTACACAGACTCTTCAGAAAACCCTTCAAAGACCAGTATTGACTTGTAACCTCAGGAGAATACATGCACCTTTTCTAAATGGCCTTGGCACAGCCCTGAAATCAACTTGCTTTTTTGCGTGCGACTCACAGTAGTCAGACATAGATCTTCAGGGATCCCCTTCATACTTTCAAGAAGGCATATTAAGTCTATCTTAGGTTGCTCAAGCATACACTTAAGGTTTGTCTATACTACTACTCAGACTAATCAACAGCTGCTTCTTCAGAGAAGAATGTCGTACACATCACACAGATCTACACACCCCCTGTGTGTACCTACAAGCACACCATTTACATTTAGTATCAAATTTGTCTGCACAGGCAGTAGCTTCTGAAAGACAGAGGTCTTTTTATTTCACTGTTAGCATAAAACCTGTCACAGAGACAGTGTGCTGTAAGGTGCCAGTGCTGTGATCTGCCACAGTGGCACATAGCACGGATATTAGCCTTTCCTCAACAGGACAAGAAGGAAAGAAGGAAGGATGTGGAAACAGGACAGGAAGGAGACCAATTTTCCCCTGGAAGATCTGGGTGTGGGCAGTACAGATACAGCAATATGGCTATATTCCCTTTGCCATACCAACTCGTATTCCCTTTGCCATACCAACTCGTATTGGCCTATTTACAGCACACTCCAGCATTAACAAAAGCAGCAGACACCCTCAGAACCTAGATATAGAGCTAATGTTGCAGTCATGTCAACTTTAACAGACTTTTACTGTTAGTGACTCTTCTAGATGCTAGCTGAGTGTGCTGCAAAGATATAAAGACAATAAAAAAATAATCTGTGCTCTCTGTTCAGTCTTAATATGGTCAACAATGACTGCCCTTTCAGAGCCAGTCCCTTGGTTATCCGCAAAATTGCTCAGGCAGTTGGAGTATGCAACTAGAGCAGGGCTCTTCCAACTGAAAATAGTCTGTTCTATTCCAGTTTCTTACTCATGGCAGCTTTTATAGCTTAATCTCTTCCAAATCCTTGTAAAACAGTAGTTTAGGGAACGATGGTAGCTGCCTTCTGAACACAGAAAGGCACAGCTCACAAATTGTAAAAAGAAATTTTAAGTTCAATGCCAAAAGCAGAGTTTTATGGTCATATAATAGATGAAGTTGGAAAACTGTTGCAAGGAAAATAAAAATGATATCCAGAATGCACAGCTGACAAAACATGCTAAAAAAAAAAAATCAGACTGGAAAAATATGTTTAATAGATAAAATCTTAGCTGTTCCTTTTATACTGTCCCTTACTGCCTTACCTCCTATACCATTAATATTTTAACTGTATCAAATAAAACATTACACATCCTTCTGCTAAAACATATTTTAAGAAATCCGCACTGAACATTAAATATTTGTAACTTTTATTCTGTCTCATTTTTTAGATTGTTAATTCATGGTTATACTTTACACTGGTGTTTGTGCTTTTGCTGCAAGTGTTCCCTGTTTTCTCTGTAGCCTGCAAATGCCTCCAAGGTACTTCTATAGCCAACATATCCTTCCAACTCTAGCTTTTAATGCCTTTTAATGCCTCCCCACAGAGACATCCTCAGAATCAATGTATCTCACATGTGTGCATCCTAAAATCTGATACGCTCATTCAATCCTCATATATGCTCACTGAAATTGAGCAGAAACACCCAATCATGAAAATCCAGAATAAACTCATACATATATCAATAAAGATTACTAAGAACAGGAAAAGAATATTTTTCAGGAGGCAAACTCCACATCTCTTAACTTCTCAGTCCGGGTTTAAAAAACAATAACAAACTGAAACACTTATTTTAATTAAACATATATAATAAATCCTTCTGTGACAGATTTAATGAAAACACCCTTTACCCAAAAGCCTGCCCACATTTTACAAGTGTTTGACAAAAGACACTTCCTTCCTTCCCCTGTGTAACTTAGGTCTCCAAACAAAATACTAAAAGCAACAGAAGTGCAGATAAAAATTTCTTACTTTGAGCAATGAGATAATTTACACTGTTCTCTTGCCAAAAGAACATCACCAGTCCCTCAGTCTTTGCTTGGTCTGTTTCTCTGAAG
>JAWWMP010000041.1:27706913-27770615 GCA_035047865.1 Dendrocincla tyrannina | reverse complement strand
AAAGTCCATCTCTCTGAAGAAAGTCCATCTCTCTGAAGAAAGTCCATCTCTCTGAAGAAAGTCCATCTCTCTGAAGAAAGTCCATCTCTCTGAAGACTGTCGAAAAATGAAGCATTGCTGCACTGCTTTGGGTGGCTGCCACTCTGTACCATTTCATACACACATCTGCATCTTCAATCGCTAAAACCCATCACCAAGGTTCTACAAACAGCTACTCAGATTCCCCCACAAACTGCCAAAATCAGAGTTTGCTGACTTCTAAAGAGACACAGAGAACATTCAAAGCTGAGATCTAGGACGCACCCTCAGCCAACACAGCAGCTCATTTCTTCCACTACAGCAGAGTCAGCTAAATCAGTAATGCACTGACAGTCCTCTTAGGAAATACAGATTGCTGTCCAACACTTGGGTTTACTTTATTCGAATCCTAAAGATATAGAGATTATGAGACTGAATATGACACGAAGCCATATGTCAAATGATCTCAAAACTAGTCTCTAAATAGGGAGCATTTACTGGAGCATTCCAAGTTGCATCTTTTCTCATGCTAACTTCTGTCAGATTTTGAACAACAATGTTCAAAATGTAGTAATTCAAAATATCTGAAACACGGAATAAGGCTTGATCTCCTTGTTGTATACCTATTTTGTTCTGTTAGTTTAACGAAAAATATAACCTAGAGAGAGCCATTAAGACCATGAAGCGGAGCAGGCCACCTGAGTACCACAGCACAGTAGGTAGATTCCAAGCCCAGTTTTGTACTTGAATTTCTATATTCATACTAAAGTTTGCACTTTACACATTGCAAACATGGAAACTGAGCTCCCATTTAAATTACTGAAATATGTAATTCCAGAATAATGGAATATCAGACCTGTATGAAACATGATGTAAGAAGAAGAATGAAACAAATTCTTTCTCCTTAAATTTTATTCATTCTTGAAAGACACAAGATTCAGTAAGCTTTGTTCTGGCTTTACAGGGAAGAACTCTCTGCAAAAAGACCTTTTATTCAAACAATCTAACCTCAAAACCACTAAAAAGCAATAAAAAATATGTTGGTCCATATGAAGACTCCAAAGAGTTTAAGATACATCACTAATGGGTTTTTTTTTGGATGAATTGCATCCTAACTCAAATATCACTAAGTTAGATATTTCAGGCTGAACTAATCACCTTTGCTAAAAAATAAGTGCCTAACTCATCCTCAATACTTGGAGAATGAACACGTTAAGATATTTATCAGTAGGCAATGTGAATTGCATCTTAAGTGTCCTGTGTGCTCTAGGTTCTCTGACACTATTTTTAGATTGGGGTTTTTTCCCAGGATTTTGTACACTGTTGAACACGTGATTGGTATTCAAAAAAGTAAACATCAGGCAGATAGTTTGGTACGGGCTGGTCAACATTACCTGTTTTTGTTCTCCTATTTGGTAATGTGGATTCATCATAGTTTGGCTAGTCACTAATTGATAAAATGTACAATACATTAAGTTGGAGAAAACTCAAGTCACTTAAAATCAGAAAAAAAGTAACATCAATCATGGTACTTGCAATTTGTAATTGGACTCCACTGTTTTGTGGTAGTCTAGCACACATTTCTCCATCCACTCCATTAGGCTCTAGGGTCTCATTCATCTCTAGGTTGCTGAATCAGAGGTAAAACTTAGCAACTGGATTATAGAGTTCACGCTTCTCCTCCCAGAACAGATCTTTAACGGCTCAAAGTAGACCAGCCAGACAACAGGAACTTTGAGACAACAGGGTACTTATATACTAAGTGCTCTGGTTAAGAAAGGAGGAGAGGTTATCTTTTGGTTTTAAAGTATATAAAAACCAAGGGACAAATGCACCGCAAGAAGTCAATAATGTACATGCACAATTCTTCATTTTATACTGAAACTCGCCAAAGTACTTGTTGATGCCATCAGCAGAACAGCTGTAATGGACCATAAGTCTCTGACTAATGTAAAACACAGGTTTAAGCAATCGGATGAAAATGTTGCTTTTAAGCTGTTCTGTTAAGACATTAACAGCACTGTCTGAACAGTTCACCCTCTGTAATGTGTTCTGAAATGACATTATGTTCTTTAATCTTTAAAATGTTGCCCACCGTTTGTTCTAATTAAAAGATAAAACCTCTGGATTAAGTGATGAATACTAATTCTTTAGATTTCCATTACCTCATAGCAAGGAGGAAGGAAAAAATACAAAAAAAATCCCACACTCTTAGTACATGCGTACAGTACTCAAATGACTCAGAAAATAAAGCTGAAAACAGTGGTCTACATTTATTTAATGAGAAATTCTAACAGTAGGGTTCTTTTATAAAGAAATATGTGAACTTTAAACTTCATTTAACTTTCTTATGGTTTCTTTTTATATTGAAAAAAATAGTAATATTTTTCTTAGCTCCTCACACCCTTCCTGCTCCATTTTTAAATAAAGAAAAAGAGATAAATCATTAAAAAGACTTACTTAAAAAAATAAATTTTAAAGTATTTTTAATAGTTGAAAACCAGAAAGGATCTTTATATTTTTGGAAAATATCGTACTTATAAGGAAAGGTTCCTTTCCACCACTCAAAAAAAAAAAAAAAAAAAAGAAAAGAAACCTGAACAAAATGTAAGATGTGCTAGCAAGTGCATTATAGCTTTAACACCATTCTCCTGGTCACTAGAAAGCAAATTTCAGTTTAAAAACTTCTCAGAACAGTCAGTTTTCCATTTAATCACGTTTAGAGCATGCTAAAGACCAGATGGGCTGAGTACTTGGAGATATCATGAAGAAATTAAGAAAAAAAAGACACAAGTGACACAAAATGTCTCAGAAAGGGCTGCTACACATCTGGCACCAGCACAAGGCATCTGATTTGGATCCGGGCTCCGAGCTCTACAGGGGAAGTGAAGGATTCAGCTTTCTGGTTCAGATGCTGGATGTTGAACCATGCAAAAAATGCAATTAATCCATTCAAGAAAGATACAACAGTCTGAAAGCTCCTGGAACATTTATCTTTCAGGTCACAGTAGCAGCTACCATTCAGAGAAGGCTGGGGGCAGGCAGAGGTATGTGCTGAAAAAGCTTGCTGACAGCATGAAGACCGTATGGCTCCATATTTGCCATGTGCCAAAGACTAGTCCAAATCAATCAGACTGTAACAGAGAAGTGTAGGGATCCAGATGTTTTAATTCAAGTCAGCAAATCCCTTCTGTTTAAAATAGCATGCCTCCTTCCCACAAGCTGCTGGAAGAACTTCAGATATTTACCCACTTGATCAACATGCTTGAAGAAACAAATGCAAGGCTGAAAGACTGTACTTAGAAACAGATGGGCAAGCTCTGAGTCATGGTGTGCCTCAAACGTTGGGTGCTCCAAACGGTGAGGAAAAGACAGATGAAGGGAAAAAAGAGCTTATATTCTATATCAATGCATTTCAGAATTTCTCCTAAATTAGGTGCCGACTTCTAGACACAGAGATTCATAATTTAGCCAATTTTAAAGATGTTAAACCATTTGATAGGTATGTGGAATACAGTGATTTTCAAATAAGGTTTTCATACTTAAAAACCAAGTAGAAACCAGCAGAATGCCAACACTCCTGAATTAATTTTTTTCCTGTAATTTTTTCCTCTCCTCTCCCTATTTCCCAGTCTTGCTACTTGAAAGACAAATATTTTCCTCAAAGAAAAAAATATGTAAATCATATCCTGTAAATAACATACGTAAACTTACTATATAAATAAACAATAGCAGCCAAGAAACAGTGCAGAGTCATTCTGCGCTCCTTTCCTGCAGCTGCAGTGATTCAATCAAGTTGGGTCTACCTACAAAGCTGTAAAATTACATTAGATTTGCAATTCCAAACAAGACATATATTTACTAAAATGTCTGTATAGTTTTTCCATTACAGTATAGTTTTTAAACACTGAAGAATTTTGCATTTTGGAGAGAAGTGCCCAATAACACTTTGGGTTTTTTAACATTATCGCTTCAAAGTATTTGGAAAGAACAATGCTGTCCACGCTTCTTAATACTCCTATGCAAAAGTCCTAAGGAGAAGCATTCTCCTCTTCAACACACTGCTGCATTCCACAGCTTCTTAAAAATGGGGTTATTAATTTTTCAAGGGAAGCCTTGAATAATTACTTCATTTTGGCATTTATTCACTGGCAGACACTAATATTTTTTTTTATTCAGCCTCCAATTACAGAGAACAGCGAATAGCTACTCCTTACAAATAAAATTAGCTGATTAAGAAAAAGGGCAGAAGAAATCAAAGCTTATGGAGCATATATCCTTGTATCGCAACAATCAGTTCAGTGCCTTAAGATAAAACACTGCATTCATACAACACATGTAAGCTGTCATCTCCCTTAACTGTTGTCTCAACCACAATAAAGAACAACCTTCATGAAACGCTGAACAAGGCTCTTTTCACTTTCTGGAAATCCCAAGAGATTCTGGGGTGCCAGCAGCAGCTTCCTTGCACATCCTTCAGTTCTAAGCAACAAACTCAGCATGGTCTCAGAATTTATCAGAGCTTTTCATAGCATGGCTTACCATCAATTATTCCCACTACTCTTCTTCATATAGGCTTCAAAGGTTAGTTCTCCCTGATATATCCTGAAGTGCTCTCTGAAGTTTCTGACCTTTTCTGTTCACTACATAACTGGCAAGGTTAAGGAAAGTCATTGGAAAATGTCTTTCCTCCTCTCAAACCTTCCATAGTTCATCAGATTAGGGTACCTGAGCTCCATAGCAACCATCAAATCCAGTATATCAGTAAGACGGACTTAGTTCAAGACCAAGGCAGTGGTACACAATCACACCTACAGCGTATTTGTCATGGAGATTGGGTTTGTCAATGGATGAGAAAGCACTTTCTTCAGGGCTGAC
The DNA here is from genome assembly GCA_035047865.1 of Dendrocincla tyrannina. Classification (NCBI taxonomy): domain Eukaryota; kingdom Metazoa; phylum Chordata; class Aves; order Passeriformes; family Dendrocolaptidae; genus Dendrocincla; species Dendrocincla tyrannina. The sequence continues at coordinate 27,765,719 of JAWWMP010000041.1, read as the reverse complement.
CAAAGAGTATGCCCAGAGCAAAGACCAAAGAGCAAGGGTTTTTACCACAAAACCTTGCCACCTCCAGTAACAAATATAAAGATACATTTCTATGACCTTATCTTCTCTAACATAAACAGGTACCGACATGTAAATATGTGTATGCAATTATCTGAAAAATTCCTAAACGAAACACTTCCCTGAATTTAACCTTCTTTTCCTGGGAAAGGGATTAAAGCAGCAGCATTTGACAGATCTTAGTCAAGTGGTTTAAGGCATTCCTGAAAGTGCTTATGAACAGCTCTAAAACATATGAAAAAAATTTCCTCCAAACCTACTACTATAAAACTCCATATAAAAACTGTATTGCTTTCACTGCTGGGTAACATGAAAGCATGCTAAAGTCTGGTTGTTTTGTAGGTTTAAAGTTTAAAAAAAACCCAATAACCTCATGGAAAGGAAGAGATAGATGACTCGCAGCAAAGTCAATCTCAAATAGGGCATCTAGGAAGATGCTGAGTTTCAACTTGCCAAATTTCTGACACATTATACTTCAGGGTGAAAATAGCACTTTATAAAGGAGATGGGTATAAGCAGGCCTTCACACAGTGTCTAGGGATCTGAGGCCCATGGAAACAACACCATTTATGGGATCTTGCAGGTTCTTACATTAGTCAGCTCTTCCACAGCTTAACCAAAATCCTTTCTACCTAACGGCACTGCTGAGTTGTCAATTTGGTTATTGCCCAATTCTGCAGATACAGTACTTATAGAATCATAAAATAGAATCAACTGTGTTGGAAAAGACTTCTGAGATCATTGAGTCCAATCTTTGACCTAACACCACCCTGCCTACTAGACCATGGCACTGAGTGCCACATCCAGTCTCTTCTTAAATACCTTGAGGGACAGTGACTCCATGACCCCCCTGGGCAGCCCACTCCAATGCCCAATCACTCTTTCTGTAAAGAACTTTTCTAGTGCCTAACCTAAACCACCCCTGGCACAGCTTAAGACCATGCCCTCTTGTGCTACTGCTTGTTGCCTGGGAGAAGAGACTGATCCCCACCTGGCTACAACCTCCTTTCGGATAGTTATAAAGGGTGATAAGGTCTCTCCTGAGCCTTCTCTTTCCAGGATAAACAATCAGCTCCCTCAGCCACTCCTCAGAGGACTTGTGCTCCAGCTCCTTCACCAGCATTGTTGCCTTTCTCTGGACCTGCTCCAGCACCTCAATGCCCTTCCTAAATTGAGGGGCCCAGAGCTGGAGACAGTACATGAAGTGCTGCCTCACCAGGGCTGAGTACAGGGAAGAATTACTTCCCTGGTCCTGCTGCCCACACTCTTCCTGATACAGGCCAGGATGCCATTGGCCTTCTTGGCCACCTGGGCACACTGATGGCTCATGCTCAGCTGTTGTCACTCAGAAACCCCAGTTCCCTTTCTACCTGGTCACTGTCCAGCCACTCTGCCCCCAGCCTGTAGCACTGCAGGGGCTTATTGTGGACAAAGTGCAGGACCCAGCACTTGGTCTTGTTAAAGGCCATCTATCCAGCCTGTTCAGCTGCCTCTGCAGAGGCCTCCTACCCGCCAGCAGATCAACACTCCCCCCCCAGTTTGTTGTCATCTGCAAATTTGCTAATCGGTCTGCAGAACTGTTCCTCCTTATTAACCTATCACATTTCATAGCAGTGTTACAGCTGATCCCATTTCACAATTCAGTTACCCCTATTCCTACATCCCCTCCATTTCTTCCACACTTCCTATTTCTGAGCAAGAACTGGAAAGCTCTTTGACAGAAACATAAGGTTGGTGCTTTATAGTCTTCAATTGTGAAGTTTCCCCTCTTTTTATTTTTCCTTGCATACTCTGCTTCACTCTTTGCCTTTTCTCCTACAGTGATCCACCTGCTGTAGAGATGCCCCACAATCAGAGCAAAACAGAAATATCTTGTGGAGAGAGGGCTTATGCACATTCATGTTCATGCAAGATCCTGAAGCTCTTCTATCGTGCTTACCCTAAGCCATCGAGACAAAGGTCCAGCATGGGAGAAGTAGCCTAAAACACACTGTAAAGGATGATTTTCAACTTCAACTTCACATGCTCTTTTGACTCCTTTCATTCTGCATCACATTTCAGAAATACACACTGCCCCTTCTGCCCCATTTGCCTTGTGCGCTGTTCCAGCTACTGTAGCATCTCCTTAGCTTTGCTTGCTGGGACCCTGTTTTGAAGGACCATCCAGGCACATACAAAGGCAGAGTACATCAGATAGCGGCATCTTAAAAGAGCTATGACTCACAAGCCATAGAGACTTGCTGAAAAGGACAATACTGCCTTATCTCTTGAACATACCAATTCTGCAAATAAACCGGTTGGAGAGTTCATCTGGTGGTCATGTTCCAACCACACATTTGACATTTCTGTCCTTTTTTAGATAAAAGCACTGTAAGCATACATATTTCCACAAAAATAACGCAGCATTATACTTGCACACATGCCTGGTTTGACTGTGAGAACAAGCCCATACAAACACAGACAGGAAACACTCCTACAGGATTGTGCCTCTCTAAAGTTCTCAACAGATAAAAACTTCTCAGTCTATACCTCAGATTACAAAAAAAAAAGTCCACCTCTTAGAAGCCAAGGCTTTTTAGAACTTTTTCATAATGCTGCATACACAAGTAGCAAAACAATACTTTGCCTGTTTATGGATGTAAGATTCTATTCTGTCGACTAAGGGATCAAATACTGAATTTTCTGATCAGCAAAACTTAAGTCATTATTCCCAATTAACACCATCTTTCCCACCTAAATAGGATTTTGTTTTATTTCTTGTTGTTCTTCAGGATATAAAGTATTTTGTGAAATCTTACCAATATTTGCAAGAAAACATTACATATGGAAGTGTAATTCCATATGGACTCAAAAGTCCATCCTCTAACACACTTCACAATGAAAAAAACAAGTGTCTTACTTTTTAAAACACAGGAAGCGAATTGCTTGAATTTTAAGTGCTTTTTGCAAGGAACATAACCTGTTTTTCTAAACACAACATTTGCACTTCAGTTCAGAGAATAGAGAGGAATGCAGGCACTCTAAAGACCTACAGCAAGTCCAGTCAAATTTACACTACTGGTATCTATGATCTCAGACAATGAAGTACAACATTCAGGCATTACAGGATAACTAAAGTGAGATGTCAACTTCTAAAACAGACAGTATTTTGAACACTGAGGTCCTTCACCTATGTGAGATCCAGCCTGCATGGCCAATGTGGGCACCAGCAGCAGTAAACACCTTTTAGATAACACAGCAGCTAGAATGAAGATCAGCAGGAGGAAAACCCCTGCAACTGGTATTTATTCAGTCATGGAAGCCCATCTTTCATATCTAGTGAAGCGTCCCAGCTAGAGGATATCCTGTTTAGCATAGCAGCATTTGCCAACTCCCCTCTCAAAAACAAGGCACTATGAAGTCAGAAATGCAAGTATCATTAAGGGAATTATCATGTAAGACACAAGACTGTGCAAGACGGACATTCTAATGTTTTGCCACAAACACTTACCTGGAAACGGGCAGGACCAGTATTCCAAATACAGCTCCCTGGAACTACAGTCTATTTCACAGCAGATTATCACTGGATAATTCAGACTCTCAATACACCTGCTGGCACCAAGCTCCATTTGAGAAGGATGGGTAAATGCTTTTCTAAGACAGGACAGCCTCTGCCTTACTAACAAGGGCAATTACCTGGATATGTAAACTCAATCCTTTACAGGCAGGGCAGAGACCACAACCTGGCTCTCTCACTTCTTTGAGAAGCACTTTATGACTATCAGTTAAGTAAAAAAGGTGGTGGGGGTAGTAGCTCCTATTCAACTGAAGTTATGCATAGACCTGGTCTCACCTGATTTTGAAGATTTTGAAAATTTTTATCAGAAAGATGAAAGACTTCAGGTGTGCAAAAACCCATATCTCAACAAGCAAGGGAGAGGTGAAAATATGCTACAGACATTTCTAAGCCTATGGCACAACTAATTTGTTATACCAGGGCCCTTCAGATTAATTATGAGTTGTCTAATGATTGCAGGTGCCAAACCTGGTTACCTGCAACATAACATTATGAATTTGTAACAGATTTAAGAGAATATACCTAAGGCTACTTTGGGCATATTTAGATACACTGAAATCCACACCACTAAAATTAGCTATTTTAAGTTTTCTTAGCTACCACACAGATCTTACTGGCCACATCTGGTGCAGCTTTGGTTCAAAGTCATCTCAAATCTTCTAGCTCTGATCCCAGCAAGACATTTTAAAACTCACTACTTCTACAGACATAATCTGACAGTGGAGATTCTTAGCCAAATAAACATGACTAGTATCAAAGATTTTGCTTAAGCAACATAGTGAGTGTAATGACAGAAACATGCAGAAGATAAAACACCACAAGGCTAACACACAGCACAGTCAGCAGTCTGGCAATAGTTAAAAAAGTTTCTGTGTAGGCGCTTAGCAGATGTAAGTTATTCTGCCAGGATAAGCCTCAAGACTTCAACTTTATTGAAACTGGCTTTGCTGACATGTGCTTGAAAGCCATTGTGCAAGTACTCTCCAAAAAAGTGAAAAGAACAAAGGGAAACATGAAATAAGGGATGAAGTCTTATTTATTATCTACTTATGGAGTTCCACTTGCATAAACAAAATATACATAGTCATGGTATATATACGCATGCATCTCATTTTTCAAAGATCCCAGATTAAAAATGTTTTCCTTCTCCTTTTTCTCCATCATGCCTGCTTCTTCGCCATCAAATTAATGAGAATCAACTGACTAAAATGCAGAAGGGACAATATTCTCATTTCACTTGTAAGCAAAAGAACAGAAGCCTTATCCTTGCAGTGCAAAGAACAGAAAAAACACTTCAGCCTCCCAGATGATGACATGCTTTCAGTTCCACATATGAATATTTTGTTTTCAGCCTGAGCCCTTTTTTATTTGCACACAAAGTTTTTCACTGTTTTGTTATTTGGCAAACCTACTTTCTCAATAGGAATTAGCAGTTACTCTTTTCCCTCAAATTGATGAAATATTGCTCTTTCTAAGGAAAAAAAAATAAATCAGGAATTCCTGAATAAATCAGGAATCCCTTTGGATTGCAAATTCTGTCCTGGTCATGTGTTTCCTGTACAACACTGAAAAGGTAAAATCAGCATATCCCACTCTAGTAATTCAACAGCATTTTGCAAGACACTAACTCAGAGAACAGAAGAGGACATGAGAAAATCAATCACTGGGTTTGTTTTTTTTTTTTTCCTAAAATTGGGCTCCAAAGTAGAGGAAATGGCATACCCATTTCTGCAAAATTTACTATCACACAAAGGAAAAGCAACTCAAAACAAGTATAAAGAACTAGTTCTAAATGACTTAATAACTAGGCATTAATTACTGTGCTCAGAGCTCTGGTGCCATACTTATGTGAAGCTGAACTGATTGCAAATTCAGGGTCAAGCTTTCTTCCATATGGAAAGAGCTACTTCCAGTGTTAACGGTTCAGAATTATAAATATGAATTAAAAAAACCCAGCAGGTATTACCCTTCTGTGTATCAGTAACACTGCCAAGGATCATAGCTGATTTGTGCTGCCTTGAGGAGGCAATTAGCATGAACAAAGATGAGCAGTGAACTTATTCAGTAGGAAAAATTAGCATGCAGAGAGGGAGATGAAATGATGCTGAGCTATACAACTGAGAACCATTCTAAACACACTTGGTATTTTCTCTCAGCAGCAACCAGAGTTCTTTGAACTAGCAGAGATTAATAGACAGTCCTGTGCACGGCTTGCTGCTTGTCTCCTCCTGATAGGGATTCATAGGCAGGGCGGAAAGGAAGAAGACAGAGACCCAAAAGTAAGAGGTTTCGCAGGTTTATACCACTACTCATATCCAAGGGTTTCAGGTTGAGAGTTGTACATACCAATGCTGCATCTAGTTTTACGAGATGCTTTTTATAGCATGTGAACAGTGTTTAGTCCTGGAACACATGATGCACTGTGTCAATTTAGGAAGCTAGATTTTTGCAAAGAAGCTTCTGAAAGAAGCAGAAGACCATGACATCTACAGGAACCTGCTACATAGAAGTAATTCATAAAGGAGGGGTTCTCCTTGATGGATAAGTAACAATCACTCGGGGTTTGTATTAGGACTCCTGGAAATACATACCACTAGTGTGCTTGTGCACATTGCTGTCCCAGGTCAGCGTTACACTGCCTAAATGAGTAATTTTTTCACAGATGAATTAACTTTGAATAAAGAGGGCAATGCTGTGCCTGAAATCTATTCTTCAGCAGAACAGTGAAAATGATCAGCAAGGGTCCTGTGACCATCCCCCATAACGAGCTGCAGCCCCTTGCCATAGGGTACCAAGGGCTGTCACCCTTCACCTCTCCCTGTCATGCTCACCTATCACCACCCTGCCAGCCCACAGGCATTTGTTTCAGCTTTCAGGTCCTCAAGCACCAAGTATTCTCAGCTGAGTGTAAAGCCCAAAATAAACACCAGTTATTTTCAAATGAAAGTGCCAGAGGCTCTGTGGCCTGAGCACATTGATCTCAAAACCCTCCAGTAACTCAGGTCATTTGTGTGGCATTTTCACACTTGGAATAAATACCTTACGAAAGAAATCTGATTTCTCCCACTGGCATCCTTCCAAATATCATAACAATTATTTGGCAATGTTGCTGCCATAGATTACGATATATATAATGTAAAAAGAAACACTACTTATGCTTGCCAGCCTTGGCTCACAATTACAGCTGCCAATGCCATAGGACTGTGAAATCCATTTGCTGCACTAGGTTACCCACCAGATGGTCATCTGAAATGTGCACAACTCCATGCAGCCAACCACATGCAGTTAATGATTGTTAAACATGTGACAAACCACTGAAACAAATTACCTTCTTTATTTCACAACATGTCTTGAGAAGAGATTTGATCCTAATTTAACAGGATAGTTCTGTCCATTATCCCATTAGACACACACTGCTAGAAACACCCTGAGCATCACACTATCAAACAAATGACTTAAGCAATTAAAGGCTCTTCAAACAACATCACTTCCTTCTGCTCTTGATTATTGAAGAATGGTCTCATAAAATACTACCCATTAGATAAGATCACCAAATAAGTGAAAAGCAAGCAATATTAAGTCCAACTTCCTATCAACTTCTCACCAAAACTCATATTCCACATATCTGCCAACATTTTTGAAATAGTTACACAATCCAGATTATTTCCTCACAGCAAAAGCTTTCATACTGATCTTTCACAACCAACCACAGCAGTGCTGGCAGGGCATCCTACTGCAAGAAGACATTGATGGCTATGCATGGGCAGTGAAAAATTCAGTGTTCTGACTCCAGCTGCTTCCTGAATCTAGCATGTATCTTGCATTTCATTTAGAAAGTCTTAATGTTATTATTTCTCCTCCTCTTTTTATTTTGATCTAACAAATTTTGAAATATTGAAACATTTAGTAAAATATTTGACCCAACCCTGAGCACTTCAATGCTTGCCTGAATACAAAACATTATATACAAAGCATGGGAAATATACGACAAAAAGGGTGCTTCATTCATCTCTCTGTGAATACTTATACTAGATTGGACAACATAGGACTGATGTGTGTTTCAGCAGGATTTTATGCAGCCAGAATTTTTCAACAGATAAAAATCAAGGTTCAGTTATAGTGGCATTGTGAGAAATGACCTCATGTTTAATAAATGCTGTTTGGTGAGTTTATTCTTCCTTTCTCCAAAAACACTCCATTTGTCTTAAAAAAATCAAGGCACTGTAAAAGCACAATAAAATAAGGCAGGAAGTGTTCAGAAAATGCATGAAACTATATAGCTGAGCAGTCTGTGAAAAAACAAACCAATGTGATAAGTGAAATAGTAATGTCAGAAGAAAATAGATTGTTACAGCATAAAGCTGCTGTTACAAAAAAAATTGGAGGTGAAAGCTTTTGAATACCTTAGGGAGGTGTTATGCTGCAAGTTCAGTTCTGCTCAGCCCACTTGGTTTCTACTAAAGATGCATGTATCTGCCAACTAAGAGCATAAGCTTTATTTTGAGAAGAAAATATATTAATTTGGTTTCACACACTGCGCTAGGCTCCCAACATTAAAAGTAATGCCATCATTCAAACACTCTTAGCTTATCTTTCTAGTCCCTAACAGTGATATAATGCAAGAAACCAGCAGCAGCTCTCTGCATTTGTCTTCCTCTCCACTTGTTTCATGTGTCTTTGTTCAAGCACCCGTTCAACTGGCAAATTCACACCGTACTTCTAAGCCTCCCCTAAACTCCCAAGGCTGGAATGACACAGCCTAAACAAACCCAGCAGTTAGTGGTACGTGCTGTCACTCAGAGTGGCATTAGAGCTATGATGTGAAATGCCATTTTTGACAGCATCCTAAGGAGCCTATTTTAGTCACTGTTGAAACTGTTCCCTTGAGTCTTCTTATAGGGCTAGTTACAGTTACACATGTAGGCTAGACAGCAACTTGTTCTTCTGACTGAGTTACTGGGGGGTTTGTTTGTTTGTTTGGGGGTGTTAATTGTTTATATATTTTTTATGGGAAAAATTGTATACAATGCAGGAAGAAAATAAAATTTCCATGCTAGCATATTACATGATCATGAATGAGATATATTGGTCCTGGTGGGAACAATAGGTGATCTCCTTCTGTTCATAGTGCAGAAAGCACTTCCTCTAATTGCTTAAGGAGCTTCACAGCAATGCATACCAGCACAGCTTCTATGCTGCGTCCCAGAATCAGAACAGCAATACTCCTTACACAGGACAAAATCAGTTTCACTACACTTGTGAATTTCCAGTCATTTGCTTGCTTTTTTTCCTCAGTCTAACGAAAAGACACTCAAAATGCCTCTCTTACTTGCTATTTAAGTGTCAACACTTTTGTTTTGCTTAGACCAGCTTAATCCCAACACCAATAAAAATAAATTTAATACTTGTTGGAAAAATCCATCTTGTATCTTCAATTCTAAGAAGTGTTCAAGCAGTTCAGTGTACAAGAATCATGTTCAGACAGAGCAAAAGAGGAAAATTACAACATACTTAGTGTAAAAACCATCAAATCCTTTATTAATCTGATAATATGATGGACTAATCTACTGGTGCGGGTTTTTTCTTACCTCAATAATCTTGTCATGAATTTGCAGGCCTTCTGCTTTGTCTGCAGGTCCATTTTCCAAAATCTTTGACACATAAATTCCCTCAGCAGACTCCTCCTGATTGTTCTGTACCAGGCAACAGGGAAGTTGCAAAAAGGGCCACATTAGTGCAAGAAATGAGACAGTACTAAGATCAGCAGCAATGAAAAACATAAATCCACCTCACTTTTCTAGCTAAGAATTAAGCTCCTTGGGATTTTTTTTTTTTTAACTTGCTTAACACAAAGTAGTCATTAATCAACAGGACAGAGTTAATGAACTATTCCAGCAATTTTTATAAGATTATCCATTTACTTCCGGTTATTTTAGTCTAAATGAGGCACAGGGTGCAATGGTAATCCGATCCTAGCTAAAATACTTAAAGCAAACCTCGGACTTTACAGCAGGTAGTGACTAGCACATAAACGCACAGAGGAAAATACTCATAAAAATGGATGCACAAGTGTTTCTCTCAGGAAGGAAGGGGCTCCTGCAGTACTGCTGCTTGCAAACTTCTTTACCACATTTCAAAATAAAGCTCCAAGAAAGAAAGTGACATTAGTTAGCTGGCACGTAACACTGATAGAATTTGGTTGAAACTGGTTAACCTCATAAATCCTATTCACATGGGAGATTGAGAACTTGCTCAATGATGAAATCCATACAGATAAGCTGTAGGCAAAAAGAGAACCTATTTCCAGTTGATCTCTAGACATCACTAAGTACAACTCACATAAGGTCAAATTTTAAACAGACGTTATCACAGCTGCAACAATATAACTGATGTTACTGTACATATTGGAATTACTTTATTTCACCAAATGATAGTTAAAAGGAGTTTTAAGTAGTTATTATTAAAGAAATAGTGACAAGATGACACTGCCTACTTAAGGTTAAGTGTTCATAAATAAAGAACTAGATAGCAATAAATGAAGGACACTTGTTCCAATTGATTTATGCGTTAGATAACCATTTATATGATGCTTATTTTTCTTCTGTGACTGGTGAATCCCTGACCAACAGCACCGTTCACATGCCCACAGGTGTCTAGGTCTTATACACCAATGGGGAAAATGTTTTACAAATTTTTCTATCAAGAAAATTATAAATGCATATGTAAAGCATACTTTACACTATGTGGCAACAGTCCTGTGGATACTCAACACAGGTAGATTTCAGGTAGGTATTCAAATAAATATTTGTTCAACACAAAGTTAGTCAAGACTATTCCATCATAAATTCCTTTTTTTCCTCCTTTGTCACAGAGACTCATAGGCATCTGGCAAGATGCAAAAGGGAAACGTATTAACAGTTCCAGCAATACTTTGAAATTATGAACAAACAGACCTCCACTCACTTCCCATCTAAGCAGTGAGAAATGAAACTCTGATAAAAGAAGTATAATAGCCATTAATGAAAATGCGGGAGGGATAAGGTTTGGTTTCATTTTAAGAAAACAAAAAGCTAGATTACAGCACCTTCACCCACATAAAACTGTATTTCTTTTCATCAGAAATGTCATTGGCTTTTTCAAGAGCAATATGTGACCTGTTAAGAAAATAGGCTATTTCAGTATTTCATTGGTTGCATGTGCTGGTACCCACCACTACTGAGAGGCAAAGGCAGCACAAGGCATACTGAGCTCCAGCACCATGTCACATAGACGTGTGTGGCAGCCGTGCACACTGCACACACCTCCCTCCAGCCCGGCTTTGACGTGGTGTCCTCCAGGCGCACACTCCTCCCAGCCAGACAGCTGGGGCCCAGCAAAGCAGCCTTGTCCCTGAGAATAACAAATCACCTACCAGAAACACACATATGTGACGGGAATCCCTTTCCAACAAATAAAAGACAGGCCTATGATGAATTGTTCCTTTCCTCTCCTCCCTCCTTCAAGAAGAAGCTGAACAGTGGGGAAGCCTATTACAGACTGATAGGAATCACAGCCAACAGAAAGTATGTATGTACATTCCCCAAGACGCCAAGAGTTACCTGCTTTCTAATGGGAAAAACCTCCATTGTACTTATAAAACACAAACACCATGTGATGAAGGAACACATCCCCACAAAGGTGACTGATATAAAGACATCACTGTTCTGCTCTTCTGCTGCAAGAGCCAATGCTTGCAAGGGCAAGCATCTTTTCCTGTCCTATCCTTTGTCTCCGGATATGCTGAGTGAGATCTTATACTAATATCTGGGAAATGCCAACCAAACACCTGTGGTATTCACATTTATCAAAATAAGAATGAAACAGAAGGAATTTCCAAATTGAACTTCAAAGACTCAAAAACACCTGAGACCCAACCCTGCCTCCAACTTCTCCATCCCCAAATATGTGTTAATGGAAATCCATGACCATTTCCTTCTCTCCAGTCAGCAGTTCCCTCAAAAAACAGTGCTCTGAACCTTTATATATTTATCATTTACTCCTTAAACATTGAGAATATTAATTCAAAAAGCCTGACAGTTTATAATACATAAAACTGTTGCAGCATGCACTGTCAACATTAAGTATTTTAAAGAAGTTCAGTTGCCATCCCAAGAAAACTGAACACATGCTCCCATTTCCCTGCAGTTTTTCTATAGATGTAAATAACAGAAGTCATAATGCAATCCAAACTAAACATTGTCTGGATTTTATTACTGGTGCACTCAAAATAGGAATATAATCAAAGCATGTGTATTTTAACTTGTAAAAATAAGTAATCCTTCCTCTGAAAAATCTAAGAAACTCTTGCCTTGGATTTACATCTGATAAGTGCTGGTCTTCATATTTACCCACAGGCAGCAATAATTCTGGAGCACAGACAGTAGACTTAGGCTAATGGGAACAGACTCTTTGGCACCACTAAATATAGCTTTAGAGCAGAAAATTGTCAAACTAATATCCAGGGTCCCACTCCCCTTCTCAATAATAGCAGGAGGCTACAATTCTCCCACTTAACAAGAACCTGATCAGTACATAATTATTACCATGCCTTTTTAATCAACTATTAATTTTCCAGTTTAACAGGTTTCTTTACCCTTCATATGCAATGATAGTCCTGATTAATGCTTTTGGAAAGATGAAGTAAAAAAAAAAAGGCAAACATATTCATCCGCATATTCTAGGTAGGGGTTAGTGATCCTTATGCATATTCTATGGTTTGCAGTGAACTTTTTAAACCTTGACTGATGAGATTGGATTGAATTAAGATACAACATCAATGCAAACTGTTTCAATTCATAAAGAAAAATTTAAAGAAGGCATATGAAAACAGGACGTGTGCTTAAACTATGTGAGTTACAGGAGCAAATTTTCTTTTCTTCTTTAAAAAAAAAAAAGCTAAGCTGTTTCACAAAATTCCAATGGCCTAATCCTGCAACAATGACTCTTATAAGTAGTCACACAGTTTTCCATTGAACAGTTTGCATGAATACATATTACTCACATGGGAACTGAGTGTAGGTCAGCCTAAAGTTTAAAAGCAAAAACACTGCCAACACCTTTCCTGAAAATAACAATAATCTAATTCTCACAAGATTATGTCTTCCAAAAAATTATGCCAATTACACCTGATAATATACATTTCTTCTATCTATGGAGCTGATTCCACAGCTACCTTTATCAAAAGTAACTCTTTAATTACTAACATTGTATATAACAAAAGAAAGTATGGTCAAAATCACCTACATTTACTTTTCCCATTACCTGATTGGGTCGTCCTCCTATAATATTGAATCCCAAAGTTTCATTTTCTCTGTGTAGCATGATCGTTAATGGTTTGGGTTCGCCTCCCTAAGAAGCAAGAGGTGAAATATTGTTAAGGAACACAGTCTAAAAACTAAGTTCTTAAATGAGAGCACTAATGAACAAAATATTTTCAGCTGGAGAATATATAAGATAAGGCTTAAATGAAAATCGGGCTGAAAAGACTTGGCAATGGAAACAAAGGAAAAAAAACAACCCAAAGGAAAAGTCAGGTGTCACTGAAAAGTTAACAGGTAACACCTGATCATCTTCAGTTTTCTTCAGATTATCTTCGGCCAAATAGAAAAAAAAAAAAGTGCAAGGAATACTCTACCACAGAAAGAACTCAGAGTTCCAAATATCTGGAAGTCTCTATAAATACAAAATCCCTATGTGTGTCAACATTTCAAACATTAAACACATAGGTTAAAATACACAACACCATAATTTTCAGACCCCAAAGTCTTATCATAGCAACTTTCGTAGAAGACACGTAAAAAATGAAAACCAACTCTTCATCCCAAAATTTTACTTCTCTCCGCAAAGCAAGCACCAAAACCACATCTGTAATGTGCAGGGGTTTCTGAACAAGGTTTAAAATACAAAGCAAACACTCAAAAGCAGAAATGGAGTCAAAGTTAAAAATAAAAGTGAAAAACCTTTTCTTTCAGTGGACCAGGTAAATAATTTTCTTTAAAAAATATTTGAAGGCTTTAGCACAGCAAGTTACCTTATTTTACGCTGAAGCCCACAGCCCTTAGTTAGCTGTGATAGCAAGGTGTTTTACTGACTCGTAATATATTTGATTTTAATGAGGTATATTTTTCCTGTATTGATAGTTTTTCTCCCAAACTCCTGTTTTATTTGTTCCCTGCTCTGATCGGCGGGAGATCCCCGAGCGACAGTTCATACAGCGACACCTCCTGGCAGCGCTCAGGGACGGCAGATGCTCCGCCGCTGCCCAGGGGGAGTGATGCTCCACGCCTGTCCCCACACCTCCTGCCAGCTCCTTACTGAAAGTCCATTCATCTCTCCTTCCTTCTGCAGCTACCGCTTTCCTTGCACACCCCACGCTCCTTAACAGTCTCTGCTGCCCCACTTCACATGACCTTATTCCATCTGCCAAGAGATGAAGCAAATGTATAAGCACACCTCTCACATTCAGCAGCTTATACCTCACCGATTAGCTAACCGAAAGAAACTTAAAAAAAAAATCAAGTCTTCAAACACAAAGTTTCACAATGCCACAAAGACCAAAGAGACCTGTGCTCCTAGGCATGCAGGTGTCCTGTGAACAACATCCCCTTTTCCACGCAGCAGTCAGATGTCCAGCACAATACATTGCTTCAGGCACGAGTTTGGTTTCTCAGACCTTTTCCACTTGAGATTTTGCTTATTTTGCTTCCCGGGGTCCGTGAAGATTTGGGTAAAAAGAAAAGCCCTTTGTATTAAAACACTCCTCACCTCAGCTGCAACCATCATTGCCGGACCCTGCACAGTGAGCTTCCAGCCCAGAGTTAACACTTAAAACCAACCAGCTCCATCACTGCGAGTGAAACCAGCTCACCGGTACTCTCAGATGGTTTGTTTCACCCAAAGGAAGCGAGTCGGTCTCTGAGCAATGCCCTGAGTCTAGAGAAGAGCACAGCACTGCTCCGGCCTCTAGGGCATTAGCTGTCATTCCATTCTACCAAACGACAGAGGTTTTGCTGTCCTTTCGTCATAGTTTCCGAAGTTTACAAAAATTTTACACCCCATTTTTTTAAGACAACTTCTCAGCTTCTCAAATTAAAGTTAAAAGCCGGGTCCACGCCCCTGAGCCTGTCGCCAGCCAAAGCTGGAATAAACTGAGTAGGAAACCAACCGAGTCCTTGCGAGGCGAGGTGGCCTGATAGGGGACACCGTCCTCGGAGGAACCGGGCCCCGTCTGCCGGCTGCCAGCCCGGGAGCGAAGCCATCTCCCGCTCTCCATCCTCTCCGGCCGAGCAAGAGCCCCGACACCGCCGCTGACAGGCAGTGCTGGTCTCACCGCTGGGCTCACCACTGCGCAGGGGTTCGGCCACCGAAGAGCGCCGGAAAACGGACCGACAAGAAGCTTATCCCCAGTGAGGGCTGGCGCCCCATGTGCCCGAAGGCGGCGAGGGACGAGAAGGGGCAGCTCGCACCGCCCGGGGGATGCGCAGCGGGATCGGGATGGGTCCCGACACGGACTGTGGTGGTGACTGCCGGCCCGGGGACAGCGCCCGCACGGTGGCTCACAAGTGGGACACGGGGACAGCAGGCTCAGTGAGAGCACAGCTGGAGGGGCGCGGTGCCCCGCCGATCCCGCCGCCGCACTCACCTTGCCAGGGTGGCTGCCCGCCAGGTCCCGGGCGATGCTGCTGATGTGGCTCATGTACTGGCCGAACTTCGCCTGGTACCGCCGCGCCGTCAGCTGCACCTCGTTCTGCAGCGCCGACAGCTGCGCCAGCAGCGACTTCTCCCTCCTGCTCCAGCGCAGGGCCTCCCTCTTCGGCTCGGGACGGGGCTCCGGGGCGCAGCTGCCCCCCGAGCGGGCCGGGCTGTGCCCTGGGCGGCGCGGCGGGGGCTCTGCGGGGCCGGGCGGGCCGTAGCGGCACAACGCGAGGTGTGCGGGCAGCTCCCGCAGCCGCACCGTGCGGCCGCAGCCCCGCGGGCTGTAGTCGCACTTGACCTCCAGCTTCTGGACGAGGCTGCGGAGCGGCAGGACGGGGCGCAGCTCGGCGGCCGCCAGCGGGCGGCAGCGCAGCGGGCACTGGCGGCGCCGCGCCGCCCAGGGCAGCAGGCACCCGGCGCAGAAGACGTGCCCGCACGGCGTGCACAGCGGCTCCTCCAGCACCCGCCCGCACAGCCCGCACTGCAGCTCCGCCGCCACCGGACCCGCGAACCGCGACGTGTCGAAGCCCATTGCGCGGCCGGGCACAGCCAAACTTCGGGAGCCGCGGCCCCAGCCCGGCCCCGGCGCCGCTGGAGCCGCTCCCGGCGGCGAGAGGCGGGCGGAGGAGCGGGGCCGCGCCGGGGGAGGCGGGCGGCAGCGCCGGCACGGAGACCACAGCCGCTCCCCCCAAACGTCTCGCACTAGTTCGTCCTCCCCGGCGCTACCGCCCCACGCCCAGCCCGGGCACCACCCCCGCCCTCCCGGAGCATCCTCGCTGCGCGGCGGGGCGAGGGACCGGGGGGCGAGAAGGTGCTGCCGCCCAACCCGCGTACACCGCCCTGCCCCGTGCGGGCACTGCCCCCGCGGGTCACTCGGGGCTAGGCTGGGCTGTGGTCGCGGAGGGAGAGAGGTGACAGACTGCTGGGCAAAGTCGCTCAGGCTCTGACTGCTGCACAGATGTGCCGGTAAATAACGCGCGCGTGTGAGCACGCCTGTTTCATGTCGCTCCAAGAGGCTTCCTCCTCTCTTTTCCTCCTGTTCTGGGATATCCGTCAGGGCACAGAATCCTGAAGTCCTTAGTACTAGTGCTGTCTTTGTTGCCACACCACAAAGGAAATACAGTCAGGATAAGAAAATTGCTTGTTGAACTCCCTTAAACAACAACACATGTATAAACAACACTTTCATTTAAAGAAAAGCTAAAACACAGCAAAATCTGGAAAAGCATAGCTAGGATCAATAGTCAAACTGCATTCTACTCCTTCTTTGCTGCACAACCCACAACACACTGAAACATGAAACCCCTAACACATTCCCCACATAACTTCACTATTGAAAACACAGGGCCAGATTGCTGTCCCCCAGCCCTGTGAGAAACCTCCCAGAGCAGAGGGGGATGGAGCTCTCTGATGGGTTTCTTCAGTGGGCTCCTTCCATTCACTTTGAGAAAGAATGACAGGTTTGGTCTGTCCAGGCTCAGATCACAGGGTGTTTTCTGGGGTGAGAACTTCTGAGGCAGAGGCAGGGTGTGTCCTCACCAGTTCTGCAATTCCTGCCTCAAACTTTGAATCCCATGAGCATCCCTCTGGGAAAGCCATGAGGGCTTTTGAGACCTGGTAATGAATGGTTCTTTGCCATGGCTAAGCAGACATCATGGGGGCAATGCAGCAGAGGTAATTTTTTTCCCAAAGCAAGGAGGAAAACTCTGCACTTTAAACTCTGCCCCTAGAACTGTACCTGGGATGGCAGATCTGTTACATCTATCCATAATTCGCTTAACAAAAGATTGGCAATGCCTCGTAGAACATCTACAGACCGAAATATTACTGAGAAGCACCCCCAACCTACTATTTCTGGCTTGCCAAACAGAAACCCACAATTTCTGTTGTATTACCATGGCCATAAAATAAATAAGCAAAAGAACTGCACTATCAAATAGTCTCTCACCTTAAAGACAATTCACTATAGTACAATATTTTGTTGCAGATCAAAATTGCGTTCTCTCACACAAAAATGGAAATCTGAGTAATTAATTTTCCTAATTCCTTTGCTCATAGGGTCAGAATCAGTGTCATTCTAAATGTTATAGAAAATTATTAAAAAGTGCCATTCTCTCCATCTTTGAATTTACCCTTTCATTTTCCCTCATTACTTGTTTAGACTGTTTCTTCTATTCCAGTGTCCTGAGTTATCTTCTTTACGTCATTATATTGGCCCAGAATCTCAGGTCTAAACACAGACAGTAAGGTCTCCATTCATAAATTAAACTGGGCAGAGAACAGGCCCTGACACTGGCTCATGATCTGTTAAACTGTTATTGCCTTTGTTAATGTGCTAGTGGGAGGCTTGAAATGGTTTTGGCGGAGACCAGTGAGCAGGCCCCCAAACCACAGTCGGGCACTGCACAAGGGATGCAGGAGCCAGTTGCAGGAGATAGTTTAGGGTAGCTGCCCTGTGTTGGAGGTGCCAGTTTAGGGGCAAGGCTGTGAGTTCTTCTGGGGTCCCTGACACATTTTATTCATCAGTACAAATGCAGTAAAAGTGATGAGATAGCCAAGTTTGAGCCTCAGAGCTTTTAGGCTTCTTTTAGACTAGGTGATTAATTAAACAATGGTTGAGGATCCCTGTGGCAGGCATACTTGAAAAAAACAACGCTGTTCTTTCTGGCCCACTTTGGGTGTTGATGTGCATGGACAAAATGGTTCCAGGCAGTTGCACCCTTTTCTATCTTTGTGCTGGCCTAAGTAATGATCTTTCTTTCCCAGGATGGCAGCACAGGTGACTGTGTTTATAGCAGAAGTAATTTTCCAAAGTAGGAACCTGTAACACACACATATATGCTAAATTCATCCAAAGGTAACAGCTGTCTGCATACCAGATCTCCACGGAAATGGATACACATGGATAAATAAATGCAAATGTTACATGGGATTATTCCTACAATTAGTACTATTAGTTCCAATGTAATCAGGAAATGAAAAACACAATCCTCATACTATCCTAAATTATTCTAAAAGAGACAACATCATTATAATTTTGT
This sequence comes from Dendrocincla tyrannina, assembly GCA_035047865.1. Taxonomy (NCBI): domain Eukaryota; kingdom Metazoa; phylum Chordata; class Aves; order Passeriformes; family Dendrocolaptidae; genus Dendrocincla; species Dendrocincla tyrannina. The sequence goes on along the minus strand of JAWWMP010000041.1, from coordinate 27,747,332 downwards.
TTGCTTCTCCAAGGTCTCAGCACTTACAGCTCCAGGTTTCATACGACCACTCCAGTCATGCTTTCAAAGAGGGGAATCCAGATTTAGGGAGAGAGGCTGAGGAGTATAGGAACAGCAATGCCCTCATCAACACTGGGGACAGCTGTGATAGCACCACAATGGGCCTGCCCCCAGTCATGGATCAAATAAATGTGCAGTGCCTTGTCTCCAGACCAGTCCGTGTTTTCAACAGATTTCACCACATTCCCTTTTTCTCTATTTGGTAGGGCAGCAAAAGTAATTTGAAATAGGAAAGCACTTGCTTCCTTAGTCATATTTACCTAGACACACGTACACACAGAAGCATGCTTCAAGGAAGGATTTTGGTGGGGGTAACAGCTGCTGAAGGAGTTCTTTATCAGCTCTGAAAGCCTGCTGCTCCTGGGCATCAGACTAGAGGAGGAGTTACTTTAATTATAAATCAAGGGTCATTTCTGCCCATGGTTTTTGTCTCATCCTAAGAGGATCTGCAGTTTAAATTAGCTATACAGCTGTTTCCAAATCTGAGGAAAGAATCCTGACATAAAAATTACTGCTTTGAAATCCTGAAGGTAACTATAAGGCTCCAGACTTCACTGAAGTCAATGGGGAAAATCCTATGAACTTTCAACTCATATGTGGGAATATGTATTTTTGTATATTCTCCCTCATTTTCATAACAATTTTGCCCTATTATTCATCCGTAGGATTTCCCAGGAAGGTTCTTTTTCCAGTCACGCTACTAAAGCACTCTAACTAATTTAGAGCCAGGAGGGCTCAGCAACTTCACTCTGGGAGAATTTAGACCTGAGCATTTGCTATTAAAACCTGCTATTATCAAAAGTCTGGAAAGAATGAATGTCATTGCACTTTGGTAAAGAAAAGATTATAAGCATAAAGTTAGCCCATATTACTCATGTTTCATTGTAGAGAATCAACTCAAAGCTTCCCCCCCCCCCTTTATTTTCAAGTCAACAAGCAAATTTCCTGTACCACAGATTATCATTGAGCATGGTAAGAGAGGTTGAGGAGAGTCCCTAAGGTGGATGAATAAAAAAAGCCTGAAAAGTCACATTTTTTTTCTGAAACCTGCACAAGTACTTCCGTTCATCAGTTAAGGAAAGAAATTTCAGAAAAACTGCAGACATTCAGTGAAGATTACATACAGAAAACATTTGTGTTCTACGTTGTTCATCAGCACAAAGACATTGTATGATCTTCCGTGCATTTGACATAAAAAAATTAACTCTGGCCACTAGAAAAATGAGAACAAGTCTTAAAAAGCAGTAGGTGGGAGGTCCGGATTTTTGACCTGCCTCTTTCATCCACTGAATGGCCATAAGCAAGCCTTACAACTACTTTTCACTTCACTGACTGCTAATGCCATGCAGCAGAATTCACAGTGGTCAACTCAAGTCCCTATAGAATGCCTGTAGCTGACAAAGATGCCACTTTAAGGCACCTTAGGGCAGTTAGGAGGGAAATCTGCACCTTCCAGTGCAACAAGTGGCAAAAGCACCTTCCAGGATGTGCCTGACTTAGGAGGTGTGCTCTGTGGTCACACCCTGTGGACTGAGCCTTGCAGAGAGAGGAGTACAAGGAACAGTGAGATTGTACATGATCTGAGAGTCAATCTGCCCAATTCTATAACAACCAAATGCTCCTAAATATGTCTGTTTAGCCTTTTAGGAACTTAACTGGTGGAAATTAATTATGCTTTGTTGTCTTCAATACTACATTTTCTACTTAAGTCCTTGGTACAATCAGAGGTAGATACGAGCACTGAAAGGTGGCTTTTCTACACACCTTTTTAACAGAACATTTTAACACTAAACAGCTGTGAGGGAGCAAACTGCTCTTATCCCTGTTTTCAGATGAGGAGATAGATATCTAAAATTCTTTAGATTCTGGTGTCAAAATATTTCACATAAACTAGACATGTGTGTCAAGAAACTGTGACTACTCTTCTATTTAGGTTTAGGAGACCATGGGCAAGGTAAGGCCATCTCCTAAAATGGAAACCCAGGTCTGTCCTGGCCTTCACCAAGAAGTTTCTGATGGTAAAGAAAACCAGCAGTTAGAACAGGCAGTAGCTCAAATGGAGAGAGCAAAAGGAAAGCCAAGAGCTGCAATCCCAGGAGTGAGTGAAGAAGGGAAATGAATACAGGTGTCTGGGCTGCAGGAGCGCCTGGGGATATGTGTTTCTTTAAATCTCTAGCTGCAAACTGCACTAGGAAAGGCAGGAGAAGACTATGCACTTGACCTATATTGATACACTTGTTCTAGGGTTGAGACTGCTTTTCCTTTGTTTCCTTGTCCCTTTTGGTTTTTTTTTTCCTCCCTTGTTCAATGTTAAACAAAAGCTACTTTTTAACATGCCAAGAGAAAAAGCAAGGAGAGGTGAGACTGACGCTGAGAAAGCAGGTCTGCTGCTGTTTTAACCCCTCTTACTTCTTAGTCTATACCACATTCCCACAGCCAAGCTGTGCTGGCTGCTCCTCCCTGGCTGGCACTCCTGCACTGCCTTGCACACCATGCTGGAACTCTGGTCTGGCTGCAGCCTAAACAGAAGGCTCTAGCAGTGGGTGTAAACAAACGAACATCAGAGCTTTGTCTTGGGTGTTACTACCTGATTTCCCTTTCCCAACCCAACTGTTGCAACCTCCAGACGTCCCAGTTTCTAAATTGGTTCCTGCAGAGCCAGTCCACAATGCACTCACCTGCTGTAGACACCTCCTTTCTGCACAGAGCTGCTCCCTAAGGGTATGCGGATACCAGAAGCTTTCTATTTTAGCACCCATTTACTCAAGGAAAAAGAAATTAAGGGGATAATTTTTCACATTATGAAGTCTCATCAGTTGTTGTCACTGAGAAGAGTCACTGTTGCCAGGCTCATACGAGATGACAGAGCCCAGACTGGATTGGAAAGGGATCATCTCATGGCTGATGACAGTCCCTCATTATGCTTAAGTCCTCTTGCCCTTGCAGTACTTGATCAACCATCAAACACCTGGTGACAGTTCCTGGGGCTTCCTTTTCAGGAAGCAAAATTACTTAAAAGTCAAAGATGGAGAAACAGTCACCCAGTCTCAGTAAAATAAGGTACACCGCAAACTGAGACAGAAGCAGAACCTCAGTTTCTAAATTCAGCAGACCTCAGTGGAGGCTTTGACTGCTGTTCAGAGTAGTAGAAATGCTTCAGGGTATTTCTACCCTTCTGTCTTCTGCAAATCTCTTGCCAGTGTCACATTGCATAGTGTTTAGAAAACTGCCTTTATCCATGCATTTTTGCAGTATTAGCTTGCACATTAACTGGTAAGAGAAGTAAAACATTTAAAAACATATATGAAAAATTCAGAGTGAAATAGAACAAACTAAAGAGAAATAAATGTGGGAATTTTGTGGTAGGATTTTCAGAACTCTTATGTAAATCCATTAATTTAAGCCTTTGAAATTAAAGTTAAATCTCATTGCCATCAGAATGTGGCTGGTCTTAGTCTAAGCCAGGTGAGCAGCCTAAGACATGCGTGTAGAGAATTTTGATTACTTTATGCATTTTTAAATGACACAGACTGGAAAAAGTTATTAGTAAGTCAAAGAAAGTAAGTCAAAAATGAAAGAAACCAATGATAATCAGTGCATGTGAATATGAGAATCCATGCACTGTTTCAGTGTGATTAACCTCTTACAAGATGCAGCACAAAAAACAAACAAACAAACAAACAAACAAACAACAAAAACCCCCAAAAAACTGGTTAGAAATATGGAAGCAATACGAATAGAGAAATGAAAAATTAATATCTTCTTGTTCATATGGGCCGCGAGATGAGCATATAGGAATACACTTCTGTTTCTTCCGTGTATTCTATTTGTTTGGTACACACACTGCAACTTATTTCTTTAGAGTATCCTCTTCAACCCCGTGCCTTTTGCCTCCATGTACAAAATAGGCTAAACAGAAACGGACAAGGAGCACTTTACTCTGTTGGTATTCCTAATATGTGAAAGCTGTGATACTCCAAATATTTAATTGTTCCCAAGGATAGTCCCTTTGAGGCTCAGCTTATGTTAAAACAAACAATGCAGTCCTAAAAAAGAAAGATTTTCTCATATAATGAATTACTTTAGTGCTGTAGTAAACATGGTTCCTATATACTTTATTTCTTTCATGATAGACTTATAACATTAAAGTCTCTGGTTTGCATTTGACAGTAGAAATAATATGGCGTAATGATCTACAGTAGCAAATCTTTAGAACTGTCAACATAATATAGAAGCAAATATTATGAACAGTGAGAAAGAATGTTTTTGGATTTTGTAATTTTTCCAGCTCTTGATGTGTTTAGCTTTATTTTTCTTCTGAGTCCTGTTTTTCTAAAGCCACACTTTCACAAATTGCTTATTAATGAATCTGAATCAAAATACATATGATTGCTTCTACAAGTAAACTTAAATAATCTGAATGGCTTGCATTTTATCTGACTTATAATTAGGATTTATTGTATTTTTCTTATGTGGAAGACCAGCTTGACTAGTTATTCTAAAAACACTTAGAACATTATTCTTTCTATCAACATGTCTTTTTTACCATCCACACTGCTTCGGAATCTGCTCCAGTTTGTTATTTTTTCACTTTTTCACAGGTGTATGAGATTCACTGTTGTTTGACACAAATTATCCTTATCTGCCCTTGACAAAGCTGGAAACCATGACATCTTCTGAGAGACGGCAGCTTTTTACAGTAGTTTGGGTAACACCTGCAAGGGGACAGCACTAAAGGGATTGCAGGGAGCTGGGATCAGCCTCCATTATTGGTGCCTCCATATTTCTGTCCCCTTGCCTCACTCATTTCCTAAGCCAGGCAGAAGGCCACTGTGAGCCTGTAACCATGCTGCCTGGGGACTCTCAGGGTAAAGAGGGGTGGCCTTCCAGTGCCCTTGTGGGTAGAATGCATCCCCAGGCTGACTAGAGGATCCTGGCAGAACAAATGAACATGGTTTTCCTGAGAGTTATGAATGGTGTCTGAGTTTCCTGTTGTCCAGTAACAGTGGGGTTCATGTTAATGTGTCCTTTGGTGGGAAAAGCCAGGGGAAGGGGTTCCTCCTCCAGAAGTTTGCCAGGTTTTTAAGCATCTTCTAGGATGCTTCTATGTCCTACACATTTGAATGATATGGTTGATAGAAATGAGGAATTCAAACATAATTAAGCAGGGGACCCAAACAGGCATGCATACACACAGAGAAGGCTGATGCTACATTTCCTTTTCTTAGGAGACCAAACTAAAAAGTAATCTCACAGGAAAAGCCACAGTAAAGATGCTGTGGCTATTTATCTTAGTACTTGAGGGAGTGTAGTTTAGCTGAACCTCTCCTGTCAGAATATTCACAAAAGAAGTTGATACATTCTGTTTCTGGACATGTCAAGAGTGCTGATTTAGCAGTTTTCAGCTTCATGGTTTAATGGTTCTTTTTCTAATGAGGCCAGAAATGGAATAGAAAAGAGAAATAACTTTCTGATGCTTGAAAACATTTTAAAAAGTCTTCAAAAATTTAAAAATTCCTACTCATCTTTTTGTGAGAGACTCGGACCTGAAAGATCAGAGGGATGACACAACTAAAGCATATTTGGACAAGTTAAATCTACATTGTTCCTAAGCTGCCTATCATCACGGATTCATGAACATTAATTCTTGTGTACTAATGCAACTTATAATGACTACCTACTGCTGCACTGAGGATTGACATGTACAGCCTGATAGTCTTCTTATAGAGTGTTTTGTCAAAGTGATTATACAGCTCCTACCTGTTGTATTACATCATCACTATTTTTTTAACCTATATCGGTTTTCAAGGAAGAAGATTGAGGTTTAGAAATGCTGAGCAGCAAGATGCTCCAGTGACATCAACAGGAGATAAACAGGTCAAAATCAGGTGTGCTTTTAGAAAGGGTGAACATGGTTTTTCTTCATATCTATTAATATTGTCCTGTTCAGCCCACTCAGGTGTATTTTATTGCATTGCTACCCTTCACCCTCAAGCTGTATTACAGCTGCATTAGTTCTGCTTGTATCACCAAAGATTCAGATCAATAACATATAATTTAGTATAAGAGTCTGCTATTAGCTTCTAAGAGGATCCCTGCATGTGATAAGCTAGATTTGGCCCTTGACTAAGTTTTAAAATGGATCAAGGCACAGCAAATTGTTTTATATGAATTTGATATTTTGCTATCAGGTTTTTCTGTTTTAAATAGAAACAGGCAATACATAAGCTGAGGTTTGTGAGAGCTTACCATTTCAGCTTAAATGGGAAAATTTAGATGGCAAGTGTGTTATCTGGCATATGCAGAGGCAGGGCTTCAAATTTATTACATCTCATTTTAGAGCCAGAAAATTTTCCAAAATTAGTAGTGATTCAAACTGTAATAAAAGCTGAAGTCCCTGCTAGATCATACATATTAATATGCCATCAGCATAAAATGCCAATTTAAATTCACTGTTACCAGTCTCCATCCCATGTGAATCTAAAGCAGCATTAACAGCTTCTGTCAAAGGCTCTCATGTTAAAACAAAGCAGCATGGTGGTCAGGGAGAGACACAGAAAATACCTTTTTTCTATATCAGTCAGACTTTAAAGTTCCCAAGTTTTCTTACTCTCTGCAACATCAAAATTTATCTGGCTGTGTTTGAGATAGCAGCGATTCACTGCTGACTAGGACAAGGTCCACAAGTGGCAATCTTCTCTGGAACAAAAGTTAGATGAACAGGATCTTTTGGCAGCTGCATATTAAGAGCTGCCCTATTCCCAGCTTCTCCATTGATGACATCAGTGAGGTTAGCAAAATTACACTGGAATCTGACCTTGTATTTTTTGTGAACCGAATTTCAGTATATTGCTCTTCAGGCCTGGTTTTGTGAATGTCCCAAAATTCCTTAACAAATAGTACCAACCCTTTGCAACACCCCATGCCTTCAAGCAATGTGATTCAGACAAGTAGCTTTTCTTTCCATTAGTCCTGCTTGCAGCTTCATTTTAGCAACAAAGCTGCTCTCTCCTTCCCTTTCCACAGAAATAATCCATTCCTAAAGAAGTCCAGCTTTTAGTGAATAATAGCGTTTCACAAAGTCTGTCTGACCCTTTAGCAAGAACTGTTAGATTGTCGAGGCCAGAGAGATCAGAGCTCAGGGCTGACTGTCATTATTCCTGATTCTACCACTGACGTGCTTTGAGATCTTTATTAAGTTAATTAACCTCTGTGACTCAGTGTGAACATTGGTGTAATGTAGGTAGTAATGCCTAACACAGAGTCCCACAGATGTAAGGAATGATAAAAGAGTAGAGGACTATTATTGTTACTGATGATCATTAGTTTGAAATCATAGTTGGGCAAAACCAAAAATAACAAGTCCATTACAATTAGTTGAAAGGTAGGGTTGTGATATCTAAATATCATTAAAAGGGTACATGATGAAAATATATTACGTATTTTCAATGAGAGACAAGAAATAACTTTGTGGGATATCTGCAGTAAAGACCAGGAGTAGCAGTAAAGACTAGGAGTAACAGCTCTGAAAAACAAGATCCACTAAATCTGATTTTTTCATCCAGCATAGAGGTTATTTTTCCTACTGTGCACTGTGGCTATTAGAATAAGTCTATTCTCCTATATGTGGTAGGCTTGTGCACTGAAAACTAACAAGCCCTAAGTCTGTAAGTTTACCTCTACTTTTGTCATTGTTACTCATTGTTACTATTGTTCTTACTGTGCTAATTCTATGTATTATTTAGAGAACCCTAGGTTTGGGTCAGAGCACTTTTGTCCTGTGTGCTGCACAAATCTATTATAAGATATTCATGGTCTCAAAGACATAGCAGAAAGAAGCCAACATCTTTATACAGCACACTTGTTTATAGCTGTCTTTCCATTTCTTTTAAACATTGCCTCTGGGATATAATTAGATAAAGAAAAAAGCCTCATCCATCAGTTGAGATATTAATGATCAGAACTGAATATTGGCAGTCTCAGAGAAGACATTCTTTTCCAGCTATCAAGAATTTTCCTTTATTGACTTGTCTCTTTCAGTCTATCAAAGAAAAGTTTTAATTTGCAGCTGAAATCCTGATCCTCTGATGAATCATGTTTTCTTTTGAATGCAAAGGGCGTCTGTCTGGCAAAGCTGGCAGCCTGACCTCTATAAATATTGTTCTATTGATAAAAAGAGGAACTAGATATAGAGACTATCCAAAATAAATATTTTGCTGGGATCCTGAATGTCTGAATACAATAGAGCAATGGGATGTGTCTGTATTTTAAGTCATTCAGACATAAGCTGAAGTGAGTATTAGTTTTAGTTGAAAAACTGTCAAATGCAGTTTGCACCTTTCATTTTGGAAATGAAAATGGACACCTGTTTAGGGAGTGCTCTTTTCCCTTTATTATCTGTAGGGATTTGCCATTGATTTTGTTGGGAGCAAGTCTGGGCTTCTTAGTTTCTAGGATATTTAAAACAGTATTTCAATGAAGTATTCAAAAACACCAGCCCATTGAGCTCCTGCCTTTGGGTGGAATGGAAAAAGAGCCCTTTGTGCCCTTCCCAGCAGAAGCCTTTGCAGGCTCGGGGTGGCTTCCTCAGTATGGCCTTGGTACAGATGTGCAAGTGAAAAATCAGCTGTGCATGGTAGACAACAGGCAGGCTGAGTTCCCCAAGGATTAAGGGAAAGGAAACCTTTATGCCCCCACATCATACTGAGGCATGTTTTCTCCCAAGAATGTCATCCCTCCAGTGACTGGCATGGTGCACTTCTCCACTGCCCCCTGACAAGGCTGTGTCCCGAAAGATGAAAGATGTGCTGCTGTATGCTGACATACCTCCATACCTCCTCCTTTCTGCCCCTTTTACTCCTATAAAAACTGCTTACATAAAGCAGAAAGGGTGTGCAGAAGGAGGAGGTGTATGTGAAGGGTTACAGTGTGAGAAGTTCTCAGAAGGGCTTACAAGAGGTGTCTCAGTACCAAGTCACAACAGAAAATGGTCTGACACAGAGGCATGAGCCAGCTTGTGCTGCAGCAGTCAGCAGAACCATACCTATGCCTATCCAGTGTCAACCACCTGCTGCTCTTTTCCAAAAGGAGGAACTAGGGAATTTTTCCCATCAGAGACTTTTTCTTCTTATCAATGAATTACATTGTATTGCTGGTGCAATAGATAGTCTGTGAATAACAGAGGTCATATATTTTTATTGGCTCATCTATTTAATAAAAGAGAATTCCTGTCATCAGTGCAGAGCTGTAAACTAAAATTTGAGGATAAGATATGATCTACTATTTCTTTTTCCTGTAACTCACAGAGCTGCTGTGACTGCCTTGCAAGGGAATGTTTGTATAGCGTATGTGACAGATACACCAAGACTGGCCATTTACCTGCTTCTGTCTTCCTATGAATCATTCTTCTTTCTGTACTGTATACCTACTGAAAAGGGTCTCTTGTTTCAAATTAATTTCATCTTTTTAAAAATGCACATTTACAATGAAATCCTAATAAAACACTACCTCTGCAATAAAAATAATTACATTATGTCCTTGGAATTATATTCCTCTGAATATAATTCAAGCTGAACTTCCCTTTTTGCTTGTTTTCTAGGTCGCAGAGAAGCTTTGCATCTATCAGCTCTCTTTCCCATAGGCATCTTTGGGCACTGTGCCCCTCTCAACTTTTTGAAAAGAGTTTTGTACTTTTAAAAGAGGGTCAGACATCCTCTTTATCACGTGCAAGTATCAACCAAAGGCCTTCTTGGCACCAGCTGAATATTATACATGTGTATTAGTCATTAAGAAGAAGTGAGAGATGAAGACGGCATTCTCTGTTGAACAAAGTGTTTTCCCTTAAAGTTCAAAGAAAATGTAACAAAACCCAGAGAACACCATCCATACCCAGAACAACACCCAGAGAACAGTATCCACGGACAGAATCCACCATCCATAGGCGATTCCCCATCATTCTGAAGGCACAGGTGCTGCTACCAAAGCACACCAAAATGCCTGTTTGAAGTCCTTCATGGCAGAGCAGGGCTCAGTGTCAGTGTTGAGGCTGCAGGAGTTTGAACCAGGAGCTCAGTTCTGGGCAGTGGTGGCAGTGCCCCACACTTTGACAGCACTGTGGCAGAATTTGGTGCCTGTGACCCCAGCCACAGCCTGCTCCATCTCTGCCTCAAGCAAAGCTAATGGTGTCTTCCTGGCAGTGCTCCTTGCACAAACAAACAGCTCACCTGAGGAATAAAGAACAGCTTGTAAAAGGACTTAGGTAAAAACCTGAGACAAAGAAAATGGTTCATGAACATGTCATGTGGTCAAAGCTAAGGACACAGAATTTCTCAGGCAACCTAAAAGAAACAAAACTAAGTTTGTTACTGCGCCATATGCTAGACTGCAGGTCTTCAAATCTGTTAGCTGTGTACCTAATCAAAACACAGCTCCTTCTCTTGGTTCAGCGATTTAATACCATTGCTTTGGGGAACAAAAAATTTTCCAAAGTACTACTGTGCTGCAAGCTACAAGAAAGTCCTTCTGGTGTATCTGTCAGAAGCCTGATTTCTAAGCACGAGCTGAAGTTACTGGGGAATTTTGCTTAAAGCCAGACTATAATATGGATCTCTGCATAACTATTTTTGCCTTGTTCTTGCTGCTCTTTTTCTACTTTTTGCTCTAATTCTTACAACTAGAATTGATGAAGTTGTGATTTTGGGGGGTGGGGTGGGTGCTGGGGGAACCGGGAGAAACTTTTTCTACATTTAGGTTTACAATATTAAAATTAAGAGGTATAATAAACCATTTCCCCCCTGTGACTGCAATGGTTTTTCTCTGGCAAAAGAGTTTTGCATCAGTACAAAGAGTTATGTCCTGAGACAAATTTTTAAAGTTATGCTTACTATTATACTATAAAGCCACAGCAGACTCTACATTAGCACATCAGCAATGCACAAAATGATCCATATGAAATTATTTTGGTCCTATCTTAGAAGGACAGAACCAATCCAGCTTTCCTGATATAGGCATCCAGTACCACTTGCATGTCCTGCCATGTCCCACTTGGTTCCTCACCTGTCTTTCATGTCATAGAATGCTGGTTCCCAAGGGCTCACAGCCAAACCTGCCAAAGTCCTTAGTGTATTTTGCCTCTCAGGACATATAATCAATACACTGACGACTGCATATCTAATTTGCTTGGAACCTCTTAAATACATCTCAGGATAAAAGGACCAGCTTCTTGTCTTCCTATGTGTTTTTGAGCAGCGATGCTGTGCTTAGGGGTTTGCTCATAGAGAAACTCCCACAGCCATCATGAATACCCCTGTGCTCACTGGAGAAGTTTTGTTAAATTTTGGTGAGCTTTGAACCGAGCTCACAAAGTCATTATTACTCTTAAAATGACAACTAGAGGCCTCAGCTGAGACTGACAAATACTGAATAAGAAATCAAAAACATAAAATATATATAATAATAGGCAAAAAACTGCCCATTGTATTTATACTTTTTTTAAAAAAAATTATACTCATTTTATAGCTTTAGTTTCTACTACAAACATTTGTGGTGGAATCCAGAAAAGAACCCAAGTCCCAAGTAAGGTAAGAAAAGAGAACCCAAGTCCCAGGTAAGCACTTTAACTAAAAAGTCATTCTTCTTCACTTATCAGTTGTGAGATAGGTAACAGAGATTAGGTTAAAGACCATTCCTAAGAGTTCAGGAGTTAGAAAATGCATGACGCCCAGGAACTTTGAAACAACAAGGCAGTGCATGTTCCCTAGGATGCCATCTTTCGTCACATGCTCATGTTTTCTTTTTCTTTCTTGGGTTCTTTCTTAGTGCAAAAACCTGACTATGCTCAATTAATGCATAACAACACACAATTCTATTTTCTTTCTATTGTTCAGTGCAAGGCTGTCCAGGTTTCACCTGGGATAGAGTAAATTTTCCTTCTACTGGCTGGTACAGTGCTGTGTTTTTTGGATTCATCGTGGAAATAATGTCAATAATAAACCGATCGTTTAGTTGTTGCTGAGTAGTGGTTACTCTAAGTCAGGGACCTTCCCATGCTTTTCCAGTGAGATGCTGCACAAGAAACCATGAGGGAGCATGGCCAGGACAGGAGACCCAAAGTGGCCAAAGGGACATTCCATGCCACAGAACACCATGCCAAGTATATAAACTGAAGGGAGCTGTCTGTGAGGCATAGATCACTGCTTGGGGACAGGCTGAGCATCATTCATTGGGTGGTGAGCAATTGGATTGCACATCACTTGTTTCTCTTGGGTTTTATTTTTCTCTTTGTCCTCTTCCTTTTAACTACTGTTATTATTATACTTGTTATTATATTTTACTTAATTTCAATTATTAAACTGTTCTTATCTATTTCCACAGGGTTTATCTTTTTTCTAAATCCTCCCCCTCATCCCACTAAAGGTATGTGTGGGTGAAAAAACCATCTGGAGTTAAACCACAGCGATGACCCAATCTGTCTTTCCACTGATGAAGCTGTGCTGTCAAAGTAGGGTTATTCACATCCTCAAGAGCTCTTTACAATGCCTTTTACTGCAGAGTGTGTATGCTTCATTGTATTTTGTAACCTAGTTTCACAAAGCTCCTCTGACACATGGACTTTGCAGTTTTACCATGTTTCAGGTGTGGAAAAGCAGCATGGACTGACTAATGTCTAGTTGAACAGCATATGCATGCTTAGGGCTGCAAGATCCTTGTATGTGCTCTGAAAGCTTGAACAGGCAGAAGTCACATCTCTGAAGACTCATTGCTGAACTACAACTACTTTCTATGAAGAAGTTTTGAACTACTCTATAGAAATGTAGTATTTCAAAAGGCTGTCACTTGACCAAAGTTGAATTTGCACAGTAGAACATCATCACAGGACAGTAAAAGATAAGCTCCTAATATAACATTTATCCTTTTGTGAAACTTCATATCCCATCTCCAAATGTCAGAAAAAAACTACATTTAAAATAAAAGATCCTGTGTGGTCTTGAGACAAGTAGGAATTTATTCTTTATCCAAAAAAACTGGCAGTACAGTTTTAGCTGAAAAATTCTTTGGAAAAATAAAGCAAGTTAAATGGGAGTTAGATGGAAAATTGCATTCCATATGGAGAAAATTTGGAAAAGTTGTGAGAAGCTAATAATGGGATATTACAACAGGAAATGTGCAACCTCGGGAATATGCTACTGGCTTGACTACAAACTCCAACAGCGTTCAAAACAGAGATGCAAAAGAGTGTACTGCAATGCTGAAAAGAAAGGAAATCACAATAAGAACACCTAAGAAAAATGCCTGTCAAAAAAAATAAAGGCTGATAGTAATCCAGAGAATGTTGTATGTATTTCTCTGGTCTCAGACTTGTGGCACCATGGAAATATCCTTTTCTTCTTTTCCATTGCCAGTTTATACAGAAAAACAGCTTGCTGGTTATATAAAATAGAGGTTATCAGCAATATTGCTAATTAATGGTGTAGTTGCCAAATAAGAAGTTAAACTCTGACAAACATGACCTAATGTTACACAAATATGCTTCATCAATCAGAGTTAAAATATTACACAACAGCTAGCTTTTTTCTTCTATTTTTTTTCCTTTTGGACAAGTAATAGAAGCTATTGGCAGTTAGCATAATTAAAGGCTAGTAAGCAGATTAAAATATTTGGGGCTTTGTAGACTTGCCTACAGAAAAAAAGGATGGGAGTGTTTTTAAAATGCCACAGCTTCTGAACTGTTTGTCGTTTGAAAGGGAAGAGTTTAGTGGGAGCCCAAGGACCTACAGGCAAATCCAGGTTCAGCTTGGGGAGGTCTCAGGTCTCTGGGCACAGTCAAGCTGTCCCGGATGTCCTCTGATGAATGCTTGCTGTTGCTGCCTCTGATCAGGGCAGCCAGTGGTACTGTGCTGTGGTACTGGTATCCCCCTGGGTATCTGCCTGCTCTTGTGACATACAGGGCTATTTCTTCTTTGTCCCACTGTCTCCCATAAAATTTGAAGGTCTTGTGGAATATTGGTAATGTGGAAAGCCCAGAAGGGTTATTTAGGAGATGTGGGTTTGTTTTGTCTCTTCCCTTCAAATGGAGCAGAGGCAAGTACAGTTTATCTGTTTAATGTATTAAATGAAGAAGTTTTTGAATGATGGCTCACAATGGATGGGAGCTGAAGAGCGCAAGGATGGACAGGGAGCTTCAACAGCAACCCCAGATGAGACATTCAGTAGATTATGTTCTTGGTCTTACAGGAAAAATTAAAGAAGCAGGAAAAAATCTTGCATGAGAGAATTCACTTTACTCATTTAATGAAGTTAAATCAAAGTTTTTACAATTCAGTTAAAAAAATAAAACCAAACAAACAAAACCCCCAAACAAACAAACAAAATAAAAAAGTCTAATGATGAGGATGAACCAAACATTCTTGAATATTCACTCTGAATGCTGATTTCTCATGTGCCATGCAAGAGAATGGATTGTCCTTATTTTAATGCTGTCAGAAAAACATGACTCCTCTACTTTAGCACAGACTCAGTAAATCAAGGATACATTTCACAGTCATATTTATTGAAGCAGAACATTATTGACATAGAGAACTAAAGCTCAACTTGTGCTTGGCAATTTGTCGTTAGATTCACTGGACTCACAGACCATCAGTGCAAGATAAGGAATGCTATAAAGAAACTGTTACTTATAAAAAGGCAAATCATATGTGAATATTAAATACATTGCACTGCACTGTGATGGAGGTTTTGTTTGAATATTGGTGAGAGAAAAGAGCACTCTAAAAGCAGAACGTGCTACGTGTAGTGCCAGTGATAATTTGCTCTGAATCTTTTGTGAACCTATTGACTTCAGTGGCCTTTGGATGAGGCCCAGAAAAAAAGCCACATTTAAATATGTCAGGAAATTTGATAAAGGTGCAGTCAGAATAAGAAACAAAGAAATAGTGGGAAGCTTTGGAGAGCAGACCATGAAAGAGAAATAAAGAGTATCATGAAGCCAAAAGAGCAAGTATTTGCATTCAGTCACATTAAATCCACTGGATTGCTGTCAAACTTTAAGGAAGTTTGGGCTAGAAAAAAAGTAGAAATCAGAACTGAAAAAAATCTTCAATATCTGGGTTATACATCTAAGATGAACTCTGCAGGCAACAATACATCCATTATGCATGACATTTGGCTAGTGCTTTGTATTTCAGTTATGTTTCACTAATCACATTTCCTCAGGGGTCTATAACTTCTCCCTTCTTTCCTGGGATCAGCTGGCCAGCTTCCCACTAGGCTTCCAGCACAGCTAAGTCCCATGAAATGCAACATACAAACACTTTGTTTCCTCCTGAACATGGATAAGAGCCATTGTTTCCACTGATGAAGGACTGGGTCTCCAGGGAAAAGTTTCCCTTGTTCCAGACGAAATTGTGAAAGGCCCCTGCTACGGTGACAATGCACCAGAAAGAAGCACACAAACATGTAGCGTGGGTTTATAAACACAACTGCAAAGCTGCAGTGCCAAACCTCTTCGTATCCCCCTAGGTACTAGAGTTTTCAGGTGCCTTGGATTTTTAGTTTTTCCCAAGATTTTTTGAATAAAATGCAATTATCCAAATGAGTCATTTCACCAGCAGAAGACAGAGTGAATCTGCCTTTTTGTTCCAGTAAGGATATGATTTGTCTTACCTTGTTTGCAGCTTCTGTAGAAGGAGAGACCCTTTCTGGATCCCAGAGCAGCCAGTAGATGGGGAATCAGGACACTCTTCAAGGAGCCGAGCCATATAGATGCAAGTTGGGAGGGGAAACTTGGATGAGCCTTTTATTTTCTCATCACTAAAGTAGTGACTAGAAAGGAAGAATAACAGTATGTGATGCCTCCCTGGAACAGGGAGCTAGTGGCTGCAAATGCCAACCTGTTTGTACTAATGGCAGCAGTAAATGCCAGATTTAAGATACATTTCAATGCACAGCAATTATTTTATCTATGTATGAGGTATTTTCCTGCTGATCGTTTGATTCCTGAGCAAGAACAGCTTATCTGGTGCTAGGAGTAGTTTTCCCACTTCAGAGGCTTTCCCTCTTCCTTCCATGGAGATCATGGCTGTCCTGCAGGAACAGCAGAGACCTAGATGGGAAAATGTGAGAGTTCTTCTAACTCTCTCTTTGTATTGGCCTGTGGCACACTGCCTCCTTTTTCTGTCCCACTGATGATTTTTGTATTTGCTACTGGAAGATGTCCTAGACAAAGAACAAATCTGCAGATGGATTACTTTATCCCTTAGCAGTTACCCAAACAGCTAAGGATCCCAAACAGCTCTGCCGTCATGGTGCTTTGGCCAGCACATCTTTCCCACCAGTAATTCAGAACAAGGTGTGCTTAATTTAATCATCTCCTTATATGCTGTACTAGTTATCTCAAATTCCTTTCTGGAGTGGCTTATGATGTATGTATCTTTAGAAAAAAATATTAGTGGCTAAAATAGACCATTATTAGTATGCAAAAATGAAATGTTGTCTATAATCTTTCTTCTTCAGGCTTTTGCAACAATGTCTTCCTTTACCTCCTCCTCTCAGTACATTGCTTGTGATGCACAAGCAAGCTACTTTCACAGGTTTGGAAGGGAACAATGACTATAGGCACATAGTAAAATATTATCAAGCTAGAATGGCCAAACTGCCATAATATTCTATGTATTATACATTAACATGTTTTAACTGAGAAGCAAATCACATGACATTGAACAAGAATAATCAAGGTTTGAATAGGAACCCAGAAATAACTGCAAATTGAAACATGGCATGTGTGTGCTACACTTTACAGAAGTACCTGTGACAGAAATTATATTTGCAAACACAACACACTTATACAAACATCTAGAAACCAATGTCATTCATAATTTCCAAATGTTATTCAAAGCATTGTTGATATCATGAAACTTGTAGCTGGGAAGAGACTTGTGTTGGGCTTTAACTTGTGTTGGACCTTATCCACATCTAGTTGATTATCTCAGCCTGGAAATACTGTAAGTTATATTTTAGAAAAAGTTGCAAGCACTTTGACATAAACAGGTAAAAAAAAATCTAAATTTAATTGCCACAGGAAAAAAAAAGTACACTGGATCAAAAGGGTGCTCTGCCCAGTCACTGATATGTAGTCTCATCTTTCACATTTAGGCATCTGTGTTTTCAACCAATGGTCAACTCAAAGCCTGTCTACCACTGTTGTTCCTATCCCTCATAATAACTGTCTTGAGAAGCCTCATATAAGGCTCTGCCTTGAAGAAGACTAAAACAAATATTTCAGAAATCCAAGAGAAGGTGTTGCACCTTTGCTGGTATAGTTCATATATTGAGGTATGCATAGAAGGTGCAAAAGAAAACCTTAGTGTTTTTTCCCATTCAGTATGTCATGTTTTAAGTGGGTTTAGATGCAGACACATTATAACACAGAGCTAGCACTACACGTCATTTTTGATAATGTTTATTAGTCCCGAATTAAATCTAGACTGGCTTCTGTGTTGGCCAGTCATGCATTTGACGGGATGGATAGGCCTGGGTTTCTTGAGAAGAAGGTTTGCTTTATTTCGGAAAGAAAATTGAGGCTGTGGAAACCTTGAGAACAAAGAACTTTGCTTTGCAGATTAAAATTAAAATGCAGATAAAATTTAAATGTCTGTTTTGTTATTTCAGAGTCTTGCAAACACAACATTTCATTTAGGTTCTTTTTTTATTGGAGGAAGAAAGGACATGTTTACAGCAGCATAATTATTTAGAATGAGGGTTTAAAATTTTACGAGATCATTTATGCTATTAAATCAGAAACCATTTGACTAAGGATATAATTTTAGAAATAGTTAAATAAATGCCGAGTAAGCAATACAATATCATTCTATTGCATTTAACCATTGCACAAAGTCACATCACACACTTAGATGACACCTTTTTACTCTGCTACAATGTTGTGCAATAGTTTCCACATGCATTCTGAGGACTGAGCAGGGGATGACAGACTGCTTTATCTCCTTCCCTTCAGGAAAACAGAAACTTGTTGACAGTGGATTCAAAGAGAGAGGAAGACAGAGAGAGAGAAATTTGTTTGAAAACCACCAATGCTATTATGAAATATCAAGTTCTAATCCACATGACTCATACTAACTACTCTACCCAGACTGGCCACATGACAAAACACATTATAATTATGTGGCTAAGATTGAAATGCTCTGAAAGCCTACGTAACTAGCCTGTTGGACTCCACAAAAACCCACCAAGGGCAATAGACCTCCCAACCAAAGACCATACCTAGAGATTACAAGTGGCAAGGCCATAGCCCAATGAAAACACAGTGCTACTTGGAAATTGTTCCTCCCTAAAATGATTGCTCTGCTGAATGCTCAAGGAGAGTGACATCAGTTACTGGTCACCCATGACAATTTTATTCCTTCAGCCATTTTCAAGGAAAAAGGTTTTCTTTCCTTGCATAAAACTCCATTTAGAATGAATAGGCAGGGAAAGATTTTCTAAAACTAGAGCTCGCATTCCTTGAGTAAGCAAAAAAATTCCTCGAAGGACTTATTCAAAGCAAGATTAATGTTGTCAGCATGAGTCTTCAGCAAAATAAATTCCCACTGTATATGAAAGAATTTGACCAACTGAGGACAAAAGGAGAGCACAGACTGTTGGACTAGATCAGCCTTCCTGATTAGTTTGTCAGTGGTTTTGCTCCCTATTCCATGCTAAAATGAAAACACTACTCTATGATGTGTGTGTAAAAATGTTCTCTCCATAAACAAAATTTCTTTTTGGATAGTCAGTACTCAATGCACTGAAAGACCACCTAGAGAGTCTTGAAAAGGCAAAGTAAAAAAAAAAAAAAAAAAAAAACCAACCCAACCAAACAAAAAAAAAAAAACCAGCAAAACAAAAGGAAATCTTTTCAATGTCCAAAAATATATTCTGCTATCTTAAACACAGAATAAAAGCACAGATCCACAAAAATATACATACAAACTAGTGCTTTCCTTTACTTACTCACTTTTCCTATTCCTCTTCCATTTTCTTCAACATCTCAGTTTTAATGTTTGTTTGCTTCTTTTCCTGTAATTTTTTTGCCTTTCACTATACCAGTCCCTGATCACCCTTGTTCCAGTTTTCAATATGCCCAGTTCTTTTTTCCAGCTCTCTATCCCTCCCCCTTTTCATCTGTGGCTCCTCCATTTTATGTTATTTTTCCTATTTCTCCTTTGCTAGTGAGGAGCCATGAGCTAATGTCTCCTTCCCACTACAGAAGAAGGTAGGAACAGGAGCACATATGAAAACAGACACCTGTGAGAAAGAGGGAAAAGTAAGAAAACTCCCACCCAGCCACTGCCTTGTGCTGCTTCCTTTCAAAGGCTTGCAGATTAGAAATGCTTCCTCATCCCTGTATGTGAGGAAATAGGGAGTAAGAGATCCCTCATGGAGCTTCCACACCACAAGGACTTCAAGAATAAGAAACAATCCCTTCTAGCAAAAGGAGAACAGATGTGCATGCTTTCCCATGAACCTTTAGAAAGATTGCACAGTCACATCCACTGGAAAAAGTCATTCATCAGTTTTCTGTCTATTTTCAAATCACTCCCTTTACCCTAATTCTTCAGATTAGATCATCACCTGGCACAGGCAGCCACCAGGAGCTCACCCTACCATTGCAAGTCCCAGGTTTCCCCAAGAACTCAGGAAAGTTAGAATATCAACCTTAACTTGATTTTCATTTATTTCATTTTTTTCCCTTGCAATGATTTGAAAAAGAGCTCTTAGGGAGCTTAGCTTTTTCTAGCAACTCAGTTCAAATGCCAGGCCTGCCATATCTGTTGCTTTTCCCACTAACCTACAGCTGTTTGGTCTCTTTTGTGAAACCTAGCAGGTGTCCTATGCAACCTGTGATTTATTTTTGACATTGGATCAGAACTGTGTATTCAACTAGTGAGATTCATATGGAATAATGCCAAAATAAAACTGGGCCGGTAGTTTCCATGAAATCACAGAGAAATATATTACTCAAATACAGTTTACATAGATGCATAAGCATGGAGTAATTCTGGGTAATATTTTCTCCTTTGTTTTTAATTTTGAGGACAGTGCTTGTATTTTTGGTTCATTCTTCTTAAGTGAGGTTTTTGAAGCTTACAGTCACTGTCAAATTACCAGGATGTTGTCAAAAGCCGAAGAACAAACTCTGCCTCCAAAACAATGTATCATTTGGATGTATTTTATTGCAATCAATATTGCAATGTCACTGCTTTTTTTTTCTTTTTTTTTTTTTCTGAACTCATCAGTACAGAGCTGTTGAAAATAGCTTGATGCTTCTCCTTTGCCTCCTGACATTAATCATGGTTAATTAAGTGAGAATAAGGTTTGGGTTAATGCAAACAGGCATTAATTCTTGTCATCTCCCCATTCTCAGGAGCATTCAAGTTGGACAAGCAGAGAAAAACAACATTGAAAATATATCCTGTAAAAAACATTCAATTAACTTCAGCATTGAAGGTCCTGTCAGAGATCTGTTAGAATGTCTTCCCAATTTTCCCCCAGTAACTGCATGAAGGTAAATCCCAGTGTCTGTTCACAGTTAGACATAGGACTGAGGTCTACTTTATAAACACTAGGATGAAAGCTTTTGTATCCTTGCACCTGAATAGATGCCAGGCAGTGTCAGGCAGCAAATATGCCGGGTTCATTTTTCTAAAGAATCTTACAAAAAACACTGAACTGTTCCCTCACACTGCTCAAATGTAGGAAACTAAATCAAACTGGGTGCTAAAGAGCAAGCAATATTTCTTGGGTGGCAAAATGATTTAGGAAGAAAGGTTTAAGTAAACAGATCTCTCTTTTTCTTTTTTTTTTAATTTGTGAAAGAATAATAATTTAAGAATCAGCTTAGAAAATCTGAATAATTGCTGAAATATGAAATATTGCTGTTCCAGCATGAGCTGGCAATAGTCCTGACATGCTTCCTTAAGCTGAGTGAGGTAGCTATCTGCTACTTATGCATCACTCACACCTCACTTCATAGAGAAGGAGCAAGGAGATCTTTCTTGAAGGTTATGAAATACATGAGGTCTGTTACTACATTCAACTAAAGTGTTCACAGTTCTGTTTCTAGATACAATACCCACAGAATAGCTCTATCTTTAAATATGTTCCTCATGGCTTCAGGTCAACTTTAGCCGCCACCAAACCAACGCTCTGCTGCTCATCATCCCCTACTAACCAGCCCTGCGATGCCACTGCCACTGGCACTACTCTGAAACTTGTTGCTGCTGCTACATCCCCATCAGAGTCTCCTGTTACTCCCCACTCCTTGGTGTTGTCCTCCTGCAACCCTCACAGCACCCCTGCAGCACTTCTGCCTGCTGAAGAGGTTTTATGGCCTGCAGGACTGGCTCCTTCCAAAAGGAGGAAAGCTGGGATTGGAGTTTTCTGGTTTTGCAGTAAAGAAAGGCAATGTCTCCATGTGCCACTCTGGAGAGGTATCTCTTGGGCATAGGTTATCAGACGTCAAACCACACATTACAATTTTGTGAACATTAAGTGAAAAGTTTATTTGTAGTAAAACTACACACTTAATACTTGAACTGTCCTTTGTTTCCCACGACTCTTGAACAGTTTCTTGGAAAAGGTTCCTATCTGTGACTTTGGTCACTTCTACTGAGAAATTTTCAGGTTTGATGTGGAGGCTGCAGTTATTGCACCTTTCAGGATCCCTTGGCAGCACCTTCCATCCCCTCAGTCCCCAACACAGAGCAGGGGGCTGCCGGCATGGCCAGGGGAACTGTGACCACCCATCCTAGGGTGCGCTCACAGGGCACTCCAAGGGCACACCAGCACTTCTACAGAGCAACATGTGGCATCCTGCACCTCCACAGAAGAGTGGCCTGTCCTGGGGTCCCCACCCTGGGGGTGCATTTATTTTCACTCTGAATAAGACCAGATAATCTGAAACAGAGTGACGATTAGTGTCTGTTATATAGGCTCATGGATGACTTGTGTTGGAAGAAAAGCGTCTTCAAAATGAAGTCATGGAAGGCCATTTGCAAAAAAGACAAGGTACTTGCAGAATTTTAAGTTTCTCATAGCGAAAATTTTAATAAATGTTTTAATTTGGGCAGTCTTTTACATATCCTCCTGTACATATATGTGCTGGCAAGTAGAAAAGCAAGCTTGTGGTGCAGTGACAGAAAGAGAACCTGAATTATTTACAAGGGGAAATTTTTTTCAGCCTGGGAATCATAGTCAAATGCAGAAAATTAAAAATCTTAACTACTGAACAGTGCAAAGGCTGTAAACAGAAGATCTCCTATCCTGATTTTTTATGTGGCTAAAGGACATCTATATTCCACACAAAAATAATTAATTTACAGGTGGGTGCATGTGGACCTGCTTTTCCCTGTTTTTCCTCCTTTAGCATTAATATGTCCTTAACACATAATTTGACACAGAAACTAAACTTCCTCTCTGAATTGGTTATCATTGGTTTATTTTTGGCACATGCTGACTTTCATGTTTCTCCTGCTTCTATGCAATATTACTACACTTCTATTATCTTAATTTTTGAGTTTGCAGCACCACAAACATGTTGGGTGGAACAACTCAGCTATTTTTCTCCTCTTATTGCTGCATACAGCACATATATCTATTAGCAGTGATGAAGGGTAAAAGGATTGGGGAAACCAGATAGAGATATTTGCAAATATTGCATCATATATATATACATAAGTACCTATGCTCTTCATATATGCCAACGCAAGATTTTTTTTTTTTAAAGTTGTGGGAATGTATTTTAGGAAAGAAATAGTAATGCATTCTTTTGTTCATAGTACAGCAACACTTATGGAAAAGATAGACTTTATATTATTTCTGTAACAAAATTTGTCATAAAGACAAGTCTTTTCTATTTCAGTTTATAGGTGCTTGTGCCTCCAGAAAAACCTTTTACTAGAAAAATAGACTTGGCCCTCACATCCTGTCCCATACCACTGGGTATAGAAAGAGGTGCACTTGCCTCACTTTTCAGATCTGGATCGCAGAGAGGACTCTGTACACACATAGATTCACATGTCGCAGCTTCCCTTTCTCATGATAAGCAACTAGCAGAAAGGAATTTTTTCCCCCCATTTCTAATACTGGACAGCAGCTCTGCACTTACTTTTGTTATTCTTTCCTTCAGCAGAGGCACTGAGACCTTGGAGAAATCAAAAGCTGTCAAACACCAGACTCTTCAGAAAACCACTGTGTGGGGAGAAATCCTCTGCAGAAAGAGAAAACACAGCTAACTTCTGTTTCTTTTTTCTTTCTAAACACTAGACCTGAGCTGGAGATCACAACACTTGGCTGCACTCCTTGAAAAACTTGATTAAGAAATGGACAAATTATGCCGAGAAGATCCTCCAAGAATTATTTCCACAAAGGCAACATCATTGCACCTGGTAGAAACTATTTTTCACCTGTTAAAAGTCAAAGGAGGAATTTAAGAAAGAAAAATTCAAATCCACATAATTTCTTTCCTTGTGTTCTCTCATATACACAGTTATCCAAGCTCATTAGTGCTTATGATGCAGCTTTGCTCTAAAAATATTACAAAAAAATCAATTATGACTGCTAGCTTTTAAATAAAAAGGTGAAAAATGGGAGCAATCTGGATTGCTTGATAAGCTGGGTTCATTTGAACAATATACACTTGAATGCAGTTAACGTAATGTCATTAACCTTGACATCAGAAATGTAGGTTACTGTTATAGAAGGGTGATTATATTTTGGAAATCAGTAACCACATTAGGGATTTAAGGGTCATCATTACCAGGGAGCTAATCAAACTTTCCTAATGCAAGGCTGATCCTGATTCCACCACTGCATTGGTGCAGTGTGAAATTAACTATTTCAGTTACTAAGGTCTACCTGAATAAGTAGAAACTCCAGCTGAAAGGAAGGAATGAATGAGTGAGAATTTTTATAAGTAGCATATTACTTTAAACAATAACAATTTTTCAGTAAACTGCCTTTGCTTGGCCTGCCAGTATCATGTAATCGTGACAGAAATGCAACTTGCATTAAAAGGTAAATAACCCCCACCACATATTGCTGCCTAGTCCTGATTGCTAAAAAAAAAAAAAACAAAAAAAAACATGAACCCTGTGTTTGTTTAATTAAATCTCATCGTGCTTGGACTTGCCATGCTGCCTATACACCAAATAGAGGTAACAGAATCATTATCATTTTAGAAACAGGAAAGAGTAGTTAAACTTATGATACTTTCAAAAATGAAGATACAGTTCAGTCACCAAAGGGGTTTCAATCATCAGTCTGAGCTGGAGAAATGAAGACTAGAGATAGGAAGGACATGCTGGAGTGGTTTGGCTTTGCACTGGTTTTGTCTGCAGATGGTCAGTAAGTTGGGATAGTTACACCCAACTCTAAAGAAGCTGTCCATGTTGGTTTCTTGGCTCCAGTCAGTAGGGTAACAGAAGTCCATAATCTGTGTGAGCTGGTAATCAATCGGTATTGTCAGCTCCCAGTTTGTGTAATCTGAAAGGGTTTTTTTGTGCATCAAACCACTACAGCCAGCTGGTGTTTCTAAAACACAGAGCTTGAGGCCTGCATTGGGGAATCATTAAAAAGAGACACATTTAAGATCAGAACTCTTGAACTCTGCGCTAAAGCAACTCTGCAAAGACTCACAACACTTAGTCCTGACATGGAATGGGACTTAGTTTCAGCAGTTTGATTCCCTCCTAAGGAAAAAATTTGGGTGACCAGGGTAGACTTTCCCTGCCAGCCTTGCTTCCTTTCGAAGTCACAGCCTTGCAGCCAGTGACGTGCGCTGGCTCTTCCTGGACGTCACAGCCTCTCTCCTCAAAGTCTCCCTGGGGGTCACCATGCCACATTGTCACCTCTCTTCTCAAGCAACAGATGAGCTCTAACCCTGTGATCCAAAAAGAGAAATTCGGGAGGCCCAGCATCAGGCACACTACACTTTTTTCCCCAAAAGGAAGACCCTTCCTGTTTTTCATATCTCCTTCTGGTCCTACCTGAGATTTTTCATGTGGATAACTATAGCCTACTGCTTCCTTGTGCCTCCAAAACAGTTTGACTTTTCCTTCTTTTTTTTTTTTTGGTGTTTGGTTTTTTTTTGTTTTGATTTGGTTTTTTGTTTGTTTGGTTTTGGGGTGTGGTTTTTTTTTTTGTTTTGGTTTTTTGGTTTTTTTTTCCAGAGAGAAGCTTTTGCAAGGCTTACAGCTTTCCTGGTAACCCTTAGTTTTGACCAAAGGGCCTTTTCCCTCCAGAGGTCCTTCCCCGTACTCTTCTGCCTTTAACTCTCTGTTTCTGTGCCAGGATAGCTTGCAGGAATGGGGCTCATATGAGGATATAATCGCTTGGGAAAGGAATGTAATTAAAAGCAACATATAAAGCAATTAAAAAAATATCTTCTGAGGACACTTAGCTGGCACAGTGAGAATTTTGCTGAGAATATTTAATTGTTTGCATTATTAAGTGCAGACAGGTTGGTTTTAATTCAAAACAAACATGGAAATTAAATTAAAAAAACCTGTATCAGTACAACATTATAATTACAAAGTTAAAAAAAATGAAAACATGTAGGAAACACAACCATGCAGGCTTTAAAAAAATGCAAAAGATTTACTGGATCACGAAGATAGCTTAAAAAAAAGTCCTAAAGTTTTGTACCAACTACACTGTAAGGAACCGGATATAACACTGATGCAGCTGCTTTGATCATTAATATTTTTATTCCTGTTTTTCCAGTTAAATATGAAGCAGAACATACTGCATTTGATGATATCAAGAGCATGTCATAAGAAACACTTGACAGATGAATTCACTTTTTTTACATTTACTTTCCTACATGCCTTGTTTTACCATTTAATTTTTGAAGTATTAGCATATTGACATATTAATTTACGGTTTTAGTTCCTTTTCAGAGATAATATGGAATTGTTTTCATGTTTGATGGAAATGTTTGATAGAAATACTACCAAACATCAGATAGAAGTCTGTCAGGTAATGCCCAAACTGATAAGAAAAAGTCAAAGATAATTTTTTTATAAGGAATTAAGGAGAAAATCCAGAGTTCCTATGAAAGACACTGCTTAGCTTTAACTAGTATATCTCTTCTGTGGATGTTAACCAATTAACTTATTCCTACCTGAGAGAACTAGGAAACATTTAGTCCTGTTTGGGAAGCAGGGAGATCATTTGACTACCATAAACCCAAAGAAGAAAACTCCTTCGGTACCCTTTTCTGAACTCCTGTATCTATTCCTATTATACCCTTACTGCATTCAGACACTGCCTGAGCCAAGTCTGAGCACAAAACAATTTTTCTCTTGTGTCAAAAGTATCTTGGGGAGGAGGGAATGGAGGGTGCCTGGATGACAGTGTTGACACTCAAGCTGCTGTGGAGAATCACAAACATGATGCTCTAATAAGTAATCCCTGCTGACAGGTTAGAAATCAAAGCTCATTAGCACAGAGGGAGGATAAGCATTTTAATGCCTCTGGATTCTATCCATTGCAATTATCACCACATACAGCATATTGTTCACCTAAAGCCATAAATCACAGTAAAAAGTGTCATATTATACACAGATCCTGAAACCACAACAATGAAAATGAGGAATTGCTTAGGAAAACTTGGAGATATCATATTTTTTCATATGATCAATTGGAAACTAAAAGTAGTGCTGAAAATACTTTAAAATTGTTGGAAGACGGATGGTCCTCATAAATATGCCTGAAGGTCTTCCTTTACCTGAATTAACTGCATTGTGGTAATGCCTGTGGGCCAAACCTACCAGGGCAAGTAAGCAAGAGTAAGACAATGGTATTCCTGAAGTGAATATATAAACTCATGTGCATTAGTCTGTACAGAACTCAATATAATTTTTGGTAGGAATCCTACTGAATTTTTTAAAGGGAAAATTAGAGAACCTTAAATTCAAAAGACCTCAGAGACAAATCTGCAGCAGAACATGCCACCCAGATGCAGGTTAAATAAACCAGTGATTATTTAAGAGTATTTCTATTTCCAGGTGAGGTGGATCCCAGAAGGGGGAATTGTTAGATTGATGTTACTGTTTAAACTCATTATCAAATCCACTGTGTTCAATTTTTTGTTTTACCCACTTGGTGCACTGCAGGAGAAGGCAGACTCCTTTGCAAGTTCTGTGCCCTGTCTGACTTCTTTCCATGTAGACTGTTGTTTAATTATATATCTTTTTTTAAGCTCTCCCTTTTTGTTTAGGGCATTAGGCACACACCCCAACCAGCTGAGAGAGAGCTATGAATTGAGAGAGAAACCCTAAATACTCAAGTGCTGGACTGGGAAAACATAGTTATGATAAACTTTGTAGCCTAAATGCTGAAACGCGTTCTCAGATAGTAACACCAGTGAGGTGGCACAAGGCGCAGTTGCTGCAGTGCCTGAGATAGCACCAGGGAGGAACAGGAACACTCTGAAGGCCAGCACTACACTGAAGCACACAAAGGAGGTGCTCAGGAAGCACCACAGTCCTGCAGCCTCTGCCTGCTCAGCCACATCACAAAGCCCCCATGCTGGCCCTGCAACTGGTGATATTCTGAAAAAATGTTCCTTCTGCATCCCAGATGCATTGCTTCACACTTGCCTTTCCCTTCAGCTAGGAGAACAGCAGGATGGCAAGATGGTGCATGACCTCACAAATTCCACATAAGCTACACCACCCTCTCCAAAAAGGGTTCTGATAGCCCATCTGGAAGTAAAGATCAGAAATTGCTCAGAGCTTATCCCAGAACAGCATCATTTTTCCTTTGGGACAAATACGACAGCATAATCAGAGTCACCCATTATGACTTGGTCAGACTCACCTCTGGTTGCGCCTGGCCTCTCTATTGGACCCAATGTGAATGAATCCATGCCTCAGGAAGGATCGTGCAGGTGCTCTCTGGCTGCATGGAAAATATCTTAATGATCTGGGCTTGCCTGGGTGTGGAGGAGGGCACAGGTCTCTCTTGGGGAGCTCCTTGGTGTAATACGAAATAGGTTTGGCACTGGCCATCTATGAAGAGTGGCTCTTTCTGCTCTTTAATTACCTTTTTGAGCGGTGGTTCAGGAGAAGTGGGCTCTTGCCGCCAGTTGCTTCATGTACAGCTCCCGCAGAAAAGAGGTATGAAACCATGTCCACTGCCAGCTGGGTGCGTGCCTGCCCCTCATCTGGGAGGCAGCCAAGGGATGTTGGGCTGCTCTCCCACCCAGGGACTCTAGCTATGGGATTAGGCTCCATTTTGCTTGCTCTTTTCCTGCCCTCTGGCTCTTACATTCCTGTCAGCAGCACCTGGGGTATGACAGGAGCATGACAATATGCCCCTTCCCCATGCTTCCTTTTGAGGATTTTTTTACTGACCAGTGATTAAAGACAGGCATTATAATCCCTTGAGAGACAGAGGTTATCCAGATGCTCTTTCTAAGGGAGTCTACACATCAGATTCTGTCTGAGGAAGAAGCTGGTACCACCAGCGTGTAGGGAAGCTCAGAACTTCTGTCCCTGTAGGAGACCATTAACCCTGTCATGAACCTGAAGGTCTTCATGATCCATGGACAGAGCAACAGGACATGGCCTTGAATTAGGTGCTCCAGAGCCAAAGGGTGGCAGAAATTCAGGTGTACCCCTATGCCTACTCTGTCCTGATGGTTTGCTCTGTCCTGATCCCTGCTTGACATGCAAAGTTTACTGGATCAAAGTTTAAAGGCAGAAATCTCTCTTTGAGTAGGAAATTTGTATCTTACTCAGGTGGTCTAGATTTTCCTGCCAGATATCTCTTTCTGCCTGTTATAGCTGTCTGCTTTGTGTGTTGCAATCTGTCTTGCCCTTAGGCACCAGTGAAAGAAAAACAATAATCAAGTTTTATGTCAACAACTGTGTGGAAATAAACATATTCCTAACACACCATTATTTCTTGTCAGATGGACAAGATCTATAGCAGGGCAGTGAGAGTGAGCCTCACAGATGCCTCCCCTTTTTTCATGGTCCACAGGTATTCAACCAGTTAGGAACAGGAAATGCATTGCAGAGCAAGGGGTAGCAAGAATTTGACCTTTGCACATGTTCTGAAGTGATCTTTTCCCCACTTCTCTTGTATTTCAACATATTACTCAAAGCACTCAATTACACACCTAAATTTCCTCAGCTTGTCAACAGAAATTTAAGAATTTGGCTCTTCTCCTAGAAGGGTATGGCTGCAGCTAAAGAAGAGCAAGATTCTTACCATAGTTTTCTAATCAAGTTCTCTGTGAGCAAATATTCCCAGTCCCACCTTAAGTGTTTCTGAGAAAAGACATATGCTGTCCCACTCTCCATAGTCATCAATTATCCAAGCACTACCAGCAGTATTATTAGGATGGAAGAGAGCAGTTTCCCCCAGATATGTTTCTCATTTGATTCTCATCCAAAAATAATTTTCAATTAGCTAAGCAAATACATACCACAGGGAACACATGAAGGCTGCTGGTGAGTGGATTATTAGACATACATGGAGGGAACTCAGTATGGGCCTGGTAGGTTGTTGACAGTCATGGCATCAAAGTCCAGCCTGGTCTTCACACCACTGTGATTAACAAATCATTTTCTGAAGCCACTGGCACGCTGTGAATGGCATGGTTAGCCTTCAGCCACTTCTCTTTGACTCTCCAGCTGTGGTGGCCACATCATTTTACTGTTGCAGGTCCAGTGATCATGATTGAATGTGGACAGCTTGTGGCACAAGTCCAGTGCAAAGGTTTTGTCATGATACAATGCCCCAGTGCAGAGCCCTTTCAGCATCTCTTATAGATGAACAATCAGAAAAGGAGATCTTAAGTTGTCTGTGTATTTCTGGACTATAAATGAAATTGTGTCAGCTGCAGCTGCACAAATTACTCCTCTGCATTAAGTAGGAAGTTGTGACAAAAGTCTCTGCAGGACCCTCTGCTTCTCTCCCTGCCTTCTGCAATCACCCTTTTGCAGTAGCCACCACCGGCAGGGGTTAAGACATATTTTTTCTTATCTTTCACTCTTTGGGTAGGCAATCCAAAGAGTTGTCTCTGTTGTCTCTGTCAGTAATACTACTGTACTAGGGGTAGCAGACGGCCCCAGGTTTATGGAAATCCACGTGAAAGAAACCACAAGACTTCTTGGTTGATCCACATGCCTGAATCTGCTGTGACACTTCTGTGGGCATATATAATGAAG
Source organism: Dendrocincla tyrannina (assembly GCA_035047865.1). Lineage (NCBI taxonomy): Eukaryota > Metazoa > Chordata > Aves > Passeriformes > Dendrocolaptidae > Dendrocincla > Dendrocincla tyrannina. The sequence goes on along the minus strand of JAWWMP010000041.1, from coordinate 27,717,039 downwards.
CCAAGAGCAGGGATCAGCCTGCCTTGACCTGTTTTTTACCTTCAGGACCTTCTCAGCAACCTCGAAGTTTTGCCCCAAGTAACCCAAAACTGCCTCTTACATTGTCATATTTGTTCTATGGGGCTCCCAGCAGTTATCTGGCAAAAACAAACAAAGCCAAGACATTTCCAAGAACAAATAAAATAAACAAGTACCAACAATCAAAGCTGAATGGATTCTGTGGGCAAAACCCATAATAATTTATTGGCTGTTTGCATTCCTTTAAAAAACTCACCACTTACTCTACAGATGTGTTTTGATGGCAGCATTTTGGGCAAAAGCCAAGCAAGGATAAACACAGAGAGCTGGTGCTTAGAGGGGAAGGACAAGAAATGGAGAAAGGAAAGAAAAAATTGTACACACACACATAGAAAAAACAAAGGACTTTACAAGTAGATCAGGAAGTGGGGAGGGTATTTAGAAAGAAGTGTGAATCATTGGGAATGATTTTTCTGAGGGGAGGCACCACAGCACAGGGACATGAAAGGTACAACCACCCAATGAGTGGGCAAGTGTGAGGTCTGCTGTCCACATTGACCCAACATGAAGGCACAGGCCAGTGCTACAGGGCTGTGTTAGTGTGGCAGTGTGCCCATGCTGAGATGCAGCTGTGAGGACAGCTCTCAGTTCAAACCTGATTTATGTCTGACCAGTCTGATGAGAGAGGGAATACCAGGTTTGCCTGCATCTGTATATATGGGCCTGGATACAATACACTGGCTGTGCTGAACCATTAATTCCCCAAGGGTCATATTCCTTGGGAATCAACTGGTTGATGAGCTGTATGAATTGATTAAAGATTAGGATCCCCCAGTTTCATCATCAGTTAGAGGGAATGTGTATTTGGACATTCAAGGTCTGAACAATTTCTCCAAATTAAAACTTCTCCAAGAAGGACAGCTTTGCCCATGCCCTTCTCTGATGGCCATTTTTTGCTTCTCCACTACCTTAGCTTCCTCCTGCCCTAGTTTTACTGCTAAGTCCCTTAACCAGTACCACAACCTAGTGCTTCCCTCTACCCTGGCTCTCATGAATATCTTGTTCCTAAAACTAATCTCCAGGTTCTTCTACAACCGCTGTGCAGCTCACCTTTGAAAAAGTTCCCAAATACAAGCCATTTCCCTCCTCACCTTTCCAAAGACCTCCTTACAAAGGTTCTGCAAAAAGGATGGGTTTAGAGAGGCTGCTCCTTGACAGGAGCCCCTGCAGACTGTACACTGCCAGTACCTGCTCATCTGAGCATACAACCTGAATGCAGGACTTATTCTCCTTGAGAAATGGGGAAAACTTCCTGTGGAAAAAATGATTTTTAAAGAAACTTGTCTAGTTAGCACCCAAATGTGTCTAAAAAGATACCCAAGATCAAGATTGGGTATCTATAAGCAGATTTGGTATTTGAAAATACTCATTGATATCACAAAACAGCTACATGAAGATACAACTGTAGGAGAACCCAAAAGTTAGGAGGTTATGTATGTAACTTAAATTTCAGAAGGACCAAGCACCCAGTAAATTCCACTGAGACCAACAGCATTATTGTCAGACTGTGACTCCAGTAAGAGCGACAGACACAGAAAAGGCAAGATTGCACTGGCTTTGAATGGGAAAGCTGATTAAATGCATTTTCCTTCATCACTATTCAATGTCACTTGTCACCGTATCTGCCCATTACTCATTCCTTCTGCATGTCATGCTTGTGTTTGCCATGCTAAACCACTGTGTTATTCAAATAACACAAATCTGAAACACAAGCTGGTTGCATTTTGTTGGCAAGCTGCAGAAGGATGAGATATCATATGCTATGTATATATAGGAGATACTTTTTCATAGTTTATCCTTCTGTGGAGGGGAGAACAATGAACAATCTCCACCTTTTAGCAATAACCCCCATGTTTTTATTTAAGTCTTTTAGGTTTTTATCTATGACAAGTAATAATTCTAATTCTTTACATTACTGAATTGTTGCAGGTTGAAATACACTAGACATGGTGAAGTGCTCCCATACTGTTGTAAAACACTGATGATAAATACCCAGATATGTAGCTGGTTACCAAGTTACATAACTTAAAAGTCACCAACCTGGTTTACAAAACCTACTTATCTGATTATTATAATCTGATGAAAATACAACTTAGCCCCAAAATGTTTTGCCCCTGGATATTTTAAGATCAGTGACTGATGTTACTTAGAGACCACAGGTATTCCTGGTGGCTGGTAGGATGTGCTGTGGAGCACACTTTACACAGTGAACTCCTGCTGGCAGAGGTTTACAATCCCTGTAGTCTAAGGTGTAAATTCAGCTCTGGTTTCACACTCCTGGGCTTCGTTTTTCTTAAAACCTTCTGCCTCAGTACCTGCCACCACCTTTCCCTGCCCATCATGTGGTTGCTATTCAGTTCACTTGCTGTGAGTTGATCACAGAGTTAGATGCGACAAAGGCCTTCACCATCTTCTTCTTGACACTAGAACTGGAGCATATCTATGGTTACTCACAAGAACATCATTAAAGATAAGTTTAATCTTGTTGGCTTATCCCCCTCTAGCTGCATATCAGTTCAAAGTAGAACATCTAATAGAAATCCAGTATTTCCACAGTCCTCAGCACTGTACCTCAAGCGTAAGTAGGAGGTGTGCAGGGTGTGAGGAATGTATTCAAAGCACATACATTTGAATGTTAAATGCCTATATTTGCCAGCCTTGCCTTCATGGCCTCCCTTGATAGTTAGTGCAGACAGAGCGTCTCCCCCAGCGGGCAAGTCAGAGCCTATTACCAAGGCTTCTCTCTGAGTCACCCCCAGAGGAGTTACCTTCGTCCACTGACTCTGAAAGAGGAGAGGGAGACTCATTTCTTTACAAAGGCATCCCAGTTCAAAGGCCTAAACCTTGACAGTGTCATTGTCCTCCATATTCCATGAATATTCTCTATTTTCATTTCTCAAGGGAATAAAAAATAGTGAAAGAACCACAGGTATTACAAGCAATTGAACTAAACCCAGAGTAGTGAAAATAGACTGTTGCCACACATTGGCTTAATGCAGAAACAAGCCCTGGCCAGGAATGTGTGACAACAATGTCTAAATCTGAAAGATGGACTGGGATGATACATGGTGAAGCCAGCCTTCCCAACTTCTAATGAATCCTACTGCATGTAGAGACCCATAAGCAAATGTTCCATATATGGGAGAAAACTGGTTGTTTTCCAGCGCATCCTCAACTTTATGTAAACTAGGAGGTGAGCAACTAAAATAAGATCCAAAATGAGATACCAGATAGTTCTTTCATCCAGTTTTAAATATATGAATACATAAATCAATGTGCATGTTTATGTGTCTGGCTCCAATTAATAAGCACCCGTCCTGTGCCTCAGGCTTCCTGACAAGCATCAGAATTAATAATTTAATACACGGAAGAATGATAATCTTGTGGTTAAGTAATTTGAAAGTTGGATCAGTTCTTGGCTCTGCCACAGATTTCCTGTGTGACCGTGGGCAAGTCACTTAATCTTCTTGGCCGAGTACCTCAAAGGTATGTAGGTGCCTGATCCCACCAGTTAGGCGCCACTGCTATCTTCAAAAAAACATTGCTTAGCTGTTCCTTCAGTCAGTAGGTGTCTGATTTCTGTCAGTAGGCATAAACAGGGTTTGTTGACGTCATCTCACAATTTAATGAGCTGCTTTGAGACCTTATTCAAGTTCAAACTCCTGGGTCCCCACTGTGTCACAGCTGGCAAAGGTGGCTTTCAGCTCAGGGGATGCTACGTGGAGGTGCAGAGGATGTGCCTGCCTGCCTGGCTAGAGAGAAGCGAACTTTTTTGGCTGGAGAAAGCACTGCTCTTTCATGAGGACCTCGGCTGCCGGAAGCTCCTTTCTCAGCTGCGAAGGTTTTTTTTCCGATCCATAACGTTTCTGGACCACTAATTCAATCCTGCACATTCAGTTAGGTAGCAGGAAATTACAGGAGGAGGAAATTACAGGAAGGGGAGTGCCCCTTAGAGAGGGCACTGACCTCTATGACCCACAGGAGGGGAGCAGTGACATCCAGGCACTGTCAGCCTCCCAAGAGCAGCCCAGCAGTGCCTGAAGACTGTCTCTTCACTCACTGTCTCTTTTTAGCTTGCAGCACTCATTGTCCTTTCTTTCCCTTTCTCCTGGTGCTGCTGATTTTCCAAGGGGGAAAACCGAGGTTCATCACCAGTGAAAGTCCTCACAAGAGCAGCAATGGTCTGGTCAGTGCTCTGCTGAGCCCTCAAGGCAGCTGGAGCTGTGATCTGAAGCTCCTGAGACCAATTTAAAGAAAAAGAACTCCCCAAATGTATTTGCCCTTGTGACAGATTTGGGGACATTTAGCAACTGGGTGATAGGAAAAATCATGCATTACTCCTGTCTCCAGTTATTGCCTGAGGGTGATATGTGGGGCATCTTGGCATTCGGTGGCCAGAGCTCTTGCTCCAAGCTCCCTGTCCCTTTCCAGAAGGACCTGGGAATCTGAGCAGCCCTGAGTAAATCCCAGTGAGCTGTGTAAAGGGGGCAGCCAGAGGGAGGTACTTCCACATGTTGTACTACTCTGTATTTCTTTGGAGGAAGAACAATGTTTTTACACTCTTGGGAGTTTTAGACTTTGAGGAGTGGATTTAAACAAGTCAGTCAGGTTGTTCAGGTCTTTAGCATACATTCTAAGCTCAGCCAGCTGTACTTCTTCAGAAGAAAGAAAAAGGAGAGGTATTTTACATGGTGGGATAGGAGTAAACAGAAAATACACCATTAAAATGAATGTAGTAGTTTAAGAAATTATTCCAGCTAAAAAATAACTTACCCCATTGCCTGATTTAAGATATTGCAAACCAAGCAAAGTGATATAGAAAATTAGATTTTCCATACATGCTTTAATGTTTTCCATAACAATGTGTAGCTGCAAAATCTCATGACTCATACATGACAAAACTGAAGGTGCTTCAGCACAATTGAAAGGCACTGAGCCACCAAGGTAAGGAGATTTCGAGTTGGTGAAAGTTGTTCCCTGTGGTCAGTGTCACTGTGGATGTGCAGGTCTGCCTCTGGTGCCTGTGTTGCGGTGGTAGCAGCTTCACTGGAGGAGAAAGCAGGCCCTGGTGCTTATTTCTCCTGCTGAAAGGACAAAGCCGTTTTTTCTCTCTTTTGCTGGCACAGCCCCACAGAGTAAGCAGGCTTGCCACTGCTGCACACAAGCAAGAGTTCCCAGGCAGCGGTATGAAGGCCTTTACCAAGAAAGCTCTGCCTGTTGTGCCCTGTACAAACAGATGCCAAAATACCCCTGTTCTCTCCCAGAAACAATAGCAACTTAATGCTTCGGTCTCGCTTTGTTCTCTGTTGTGCAGTTGTAGCCTCTCTCTTCCTGCAGAAGTGTGGCCAGGGAGGCACAGAAGAATTACACAGCAAATCTCAGCTGTTCCTGGGAGGGTAAAGAATTCCCCAGCCTTTAAGGTCAGGCTGTTTGAGATTTCGGCTGAGATCGCAACTCCCTTGGTTCTTGGGTAGGTTTAATCAAGCTGGAATGAAAGCCAGCTCTACTGAGTTCAGGGCAATGTTAAATAGATCAGCATTTCACTAATGAACTCCATAATACACATTACAGGAGGGAAGTTAATTCAAGGTATCTCCTGTGCCTCCATATCAAGGAGTAAAGCATGGCAAAAATAAAAATTTAGGAACTCCTTTGTGACTTTTAAAGATACGCAGCAAGTGCTTGGGGTGCAGAGATTGGGGCATTACAGTAGGAAATAAAAAGAGGCAGGAGATACATAAAAATAGCACACCATTTAGAAAATAAACATTTCAGAGAGGAGAGCAAATCTTCTACACCTCTGCTGCACGCATCCTCTGGAAGCAATCTTCTCAGCCCCAGTCTGCTGTCATTATAGTCAGCACCTGCCACAAAATCCTTCAGGTAAGATCAGGTTTTGTCCTGTCTTTCTGGGAAGGTTTTTTTTTAATGGATAATGTGATGAATAGAGCAAAAAATTGTGCTGGTTAACTCTTTTCTCCTTCAGTCCAATCATAACAAAGGTTGATCTTTTTGACAGTCGGTCCAGCATACAGGCATTGACTAAGCAAACAGTGGATAAGTAAACAGTTTAGCCAAGAGATGAATCTACCTGTAGGTGGAACACTGACCACAAAATGTGGTGGAAAGGCTCCCACAGCTCTTAGACTACTCTGGGCTGCAGTGAAGTTTTTTCTCTTATTGTCTTGTAGGAAGCAACTGTTTTTTTTCAGTCCTGAGCAACCTGGGACAGTGGGAAGTGTCCCTGCCCATGGAGGAGGCGTTAAACTAGATGATATTTAAGGTCACTTCCAACTCAAGCCATTCTGTTTCTATGATCATGCATTACTGTTTAAAAAAGAGTATACTGCCTTTGCTCTCCACGCTGTGTTTTACAGACAAATAAGCACAAAACACTGTGAGCTTAGTCACTAATGATTACCTTGATCACCTAATGATTAGCATTTAGGAATAGTTTATTAACATCTGGTAAACATCAGCTTTTAATGAGACACAATTTTAATGCATCCATTCAAGAAAATTAGTTTTTGATGCTAAATGGACAGAAACATTAACATCTGTATTTGAAGGATTTTTTAAAAACATCTTCATTCTACTTTTTTTTTAAATGTGAATTACTTTTTATTTCTGATTGAGCACACATACTTTGTATTAAGGAAATTAATGGAGGCTTCCTGTTATGAGCCAAGGACAGATGCATAATTTAAATGTATATCTTCAAAAATCCACATAATATTTTTTTATGTGTCCTTAATGATGCGTACATGTGCTTTATCTAGATTTTGCTTGCAGTTATACCACAGAGAAGTGGCATGATTATATATTTGATATAGCTACTGTTTAACCCCTTTGCAGTTCTTTCAGCAGTTTGTATACAAATAACTTACAGGTCCTGTCCATGTCTCATATGAGATCAGGATTGGGAACTAGAGCCAAGAGACTAGATACTGGGAAGGAGGGTCAGAATACGAGTCACAGACAATTCAGTCACTGGTCAACAACATGTCTCTCATAGCCCCTTAATCATAATCATGTTTAATATGCAGCAGTAGAAGAGACCGCATGGCCATCCAACGCTGGCTGTATCTTTGTGGGACTGAGCTCAGACCCAAACCTTGCAGCCCATTTCGAGAACAAGGCGTCTGCCTGATAGCTGTTGGTACCAATAGCGACTGCTTTCATTCATTCATTGCTCTTAGTGCTTACAAACTGTATTCAAGACCTATAACTTATTCGGGCTTGTTCATCTAAAGTCCATGACCTGTTCCATGCTTGCTGCTCCATGAAGTGAACCCATGAAGTTTCGGGATGCCCTCTCATTCCACTCACTTTCTGTAGACTGAGTCCTGCTTTCTGCTGAACTTTTCAGCTCTACAATCTTCACTTCATACATACCATTCTTAACTAATTTTGATGCAGAAGGGAATAAAAGCTTTCAGAAATACTTCTTATTGCTTTCTGATGCTGTTCATAGCTTCACCAGTGGTAAAGACACAGTGGACATATATAATGTACTGGAGGAATTTCTTACTTGCCTGTGATGACAAAAGCTGCTGCACTTTTGTTGTGACTTATCCTGTCTGTCTGCTCCCACCCAAAGTCCTGGGGCAGGGGTACATGCTCCTCCCAGACTGACATCCCCAGGAGATCTCTGAATCCCTTCCCGATCAACTATGGCCCACTCTAAAGAAAAGTTCTTTCTGGACTGGGAATAGCTCACTCTACATTTTCTCCTTTGATCGTTACCAGTAGGGATTGGCTCAAGAAAAGAGGGGAAATGTTCAAAGGAAACAGATCTATCATCTTTCCTGAACAGGTCTGCATATAGATGGCTATCTTGAGACTCACTCTCCTTTTCCACCTGTTGTTCTTTCAAAGCCTCCTGCTCAGTTAAGTCAGTGAACCACTAAGAAAAAAAAAAAGAAAAAAAAAAGGCTTATTTACCCATCAATCAGACAGATCTTATTTTCATGGACTGACCCTCAATCCACCATGCTGTTTCACTGTTACACGTGAGGTGCTGTAATGGTATTGCCCAATGAACACTTTACTTGATTTCAGAACCACAGGGATTTTTAAAGCTTCCTGTGGCAAATTTGCCAAATTCAGCTGCTTTGTCACATCAGTCGCTTGAACACCGTTAATAGTTTCTGGCACTGATATAGGAGACATCACTGGCAATGGCAGAGCAGAGCTGTGGGGAGCTGGACACTCCTTTGTTGATGTGTTCATGGAGAATCTATTCATGGGATGAAGAGCTGCAAAAAGATAAAACTTATTTTTGCATATTTATCCCAAGAAATTATCAGAGAAAATTAGGCCAATGAAAAATTATTAGTCAGTATACTAGGAATATGGAAATCAGAAAACACACCACCACTTTCTAGAAATATACACGAACAGGGAAATGATTAAAATACCGATCAATTATTTGCCATTTCAGAAAAGGATCTTCTACATACAAGATCTCACATTGTAGTTTTAAAAGTGTTCCAATGAAATTTTTTCTCATCTTGTGTTTACTTGCATTTTTAAAGGTCATAAATGGAGTTGATTTCGAGTTTTCATTTTGTCAATTCTCAATAGACAATCACAGCTTCTGGCATGCCATCAACATTACTGCAGTTTATATGAAAGTATTCTTGCAGAAGGTTCTAGTTCATTAATTCCTGAGAAGCTAATACTGTCAACAAGACTGATTTTTAATGGTATCATTAGAAAGGATTTTTTTACTTCTCTGTTTGTTTCTTCTCCAGTGGCACATTTCACAACAGTAACTCTTTCACTTCAGTTGCCCTGAGTTTCATCTGTGTTAGGATGGTACAAACTCCATTTCTCTTGAGCAGACATCCCACAGGATTTAACTTTTGGTATTGTAAGGTTCAAGTACATCACTGATAATTAATCTAAGTTCTCTAGCATTTCAAGGACTTGAATAAAAAAAAAATGTTGGCTGCCTTTCTGAGGGCATAGTCTCCCTCTGCTTCCCTTTTGTAACCCTAGGAGAGAGCCAGTCCCACAGGTGGGTCCCACCTGCCTTCAGCAATGAGCACAGCTCTCTGACCTGAGTCCTGCTTGCAATGAGCAGAGGTGAGGGTGATGAGCCTGTCTCAGGCCAAATGGCTCACTGAAGCCTGCCTGGCTGGATTCCCACATGTGGTGTTGGTAATGGAGGTACCTGAGTTCAGGTGGAGTAAAGTTGGCCACAGCACTTAAAACATCTATTAATGAAAACACCCTGACATTAAACATAAAGCCAAATGTAGCTATATCCCCTCCTGTTCTGCTATGCTGTGTGTTGGAATGCATGCTGGCATTCAGCAATCTATCACGTTTATTACGAAACTAGATTAGAAATTGTGTTAGTCACCAGGTAATGCACAACATGTATTTTCACTTAGCTTCAAATTGACTTCAAAATCTTCAAGATGTCCACAACACCGATGCCAAGTCTTTTAAAATCACTGGAATAAATTCTTGATACTTCAAATCTGATTCAGAGCTTTGGGAAGAAGGCCTATGCAGGGCCTGACAGAGTAAAAGCCATGCTGGTTTTACCTACCTTTTTGTTGTACCAGAATAGTCTGTGAAATTGTGTGTTTGCAGAATTTCTTGAACACCTTAAAAGTCCTTAAGAGACTTCTCCTTGCTCCAGAGGTCGACCAGGGATAATATTCCCTGATGATAGCTTTTCATTACCAATGTTCAAGTTCCTATTCAATTTTTCTTTTGAGAAAAGGAAGAGAGAAGGGGAAAGGTAAAGGGGGTGAAAGAGAGAGAGAGAAAGAAAGAGAGAAAAAGAGAGAAAGAGAGAGAAAGAGAGAAAGAAAGAGAGAAAGAAAGAGAGAAAGAAAGAGAGAAAGAAAGAGAGAAAGAGAGAGAGAGAGAAAGAGAGAAAGAGAAGAAAGAGAAGAAAGAGAAGAAAGAAAGAGAAGAAAGATAGAAAGAAAGAGAAGAAAGAGAAGAAAGAGAAGAAAGAAAGAAAGAAAGAAAGAAAGAAAGAAAGAAAGAAAGAAAGAAAGAAAGAAAGAAAGAAAGAAAGAAAGAA
>JAWWMP010000041.1:27624765-27705805 GCA_035047865.1 Dendrocincla tyrannina | reverse complement strand
GAAAGGGAAAGGGAAAGGGAAAGGGAAAGGGAAAGGGAAAGGGAAAGGGAAAGGGAAAGGGAAAGGGAAAGGGAGAGAAAAGGAGAGAAAAGGAGAGAAAAAGAAAAGGTCTTGATCATGGAAATACCCATTTTATTTTATGTTTGCTGAAGGACTGAGTGTTGGAAGAGCACTGGCCAGAAGACACCAGGTTATTACATTGCAGCGAGGACATCCTGGAAGACACAAAGTAGGGAAGTAGGCCAATAAACTGTGTTAACTAAGTTCATGCCCCCTGTGACCCCCTCGTGTTCCTGAGAAAATGAAAGATTCAGCTTGCTCAGAACTGATTAGGAAAAGGCCAGGTCAGTGATTATACCGTTCCTATACAAAAATTATGTTTTCCTACCTTCTGGAATTAATAAACTCCAAAGTAAAAGGAATTAGTGGTAGAAAAGTGAAAGACAAACGGATCATCTCTGAAAGAAGATTATTGTTACCTGTGATGGAGCTCTGCTTTCCTGGGGATGGTTGAACATTTGCCTGCCCATGGGAAGTGATGAATGAATCCCTTGTCTTGCTTTGCTTGTGTGTGTGGCTTTTGCTTTTCTTGTTAAACTGTTTTTTTGTCAATCCAACAGGTTTCTCACTTTGACTCTTCAGATTCTCTCCCCACTCACTATCAAGGAGTGAGCAAATGGCTGTGTGGGAATGCATGCTGGGGTTAACTACAACAGGTACCTACTGGAGTAGAAAATGGTTCATGAAGAAATACTCTGCTTGGCTGTCTTGTGCTTCCAAAAATGCTAAGAAATTCAGGATGCCCTCTGCTACTGATGTTAGGAAAATCTTCCTATCTATATTACCTATAATCAAAGCAAAACAGCCATAAAAGCTCTTAAACTTCAGCAAAATTCACAAGAAGTAAGGGCAGGGATACACAGGACTTAATTCCATCCACACCCATTCTGTCACAGATGACTACATCACTATTATGTAATCAGAAAGCTCCAATTCAAAAGACAGCTTTTATACTTTGAGTAACATTAATACATTTATTTAATTGTAATTTACTTTTCATTTCATAAAAAGGACAAAGCACAGTCCTGCTCTACTCATTTGAAAAAAAAAAAGATAAAAAGTAACTAAAAAACCAGTTCAATATTCATCAGTATCAAATAATAGTAATATCAATTTTCCTGAAATATAAAGAAACAACAATTATGTCTATCTATATAAACTTTAATTAAGAACCTTGCATTTTAAAGCAGATGATACAATAGTTAGTTTTTCTTGACAACAATTTCAAACTGAAGGTCCCAGTCAAATTTACACAGTTATGTGAAACAGAAAAATCTCCAACTATCTGGTCCGTATGTGACACCTACCTCACCTGTGTTGATGATTTAAAAAAAAGAAGTGGCTTTCCTTCCCAGGTCATTTCCATGCAAAAATGAAACAGTTTTGCTTCTTATACCATGTATTAGAAAAGTAAAAGGCAATCATGCATTTGGCAAAAGATTTAGTTGTGGTTGTAGACTATATAAAAATGAATCATACTGCAAAAGAACAAAACCAAATGAAACACAATAAACCACATTTTTTTTACAGAAGGCTTACATCATATTAGTTTCTTACATATGAAGACAGCTCATTTCTCTTTCAAATAATTATACAATTTATGAAACTCGGTAGTGTTTGACACTTTGACATTCCTCTGTAGGGAAGTTATCACTTTCACCTATTTAAAAAATTTTCATCTTGTAACAAATAGTTAAAATTAAACTAAAACATTATTATTGATATTTCTTAATGAAGACTCTACACTTTTACATGTAAATATATAGTACAAAATTATACAAATTAAAGAAAGGGGTGGAAATTATTAATAGACCTATCCTTGCTTCATGTAAATATTATTATTACAGACCTCTACAGTATCAGTTCTAAAAAGATAAAATCTATTTCTAAGTAGCTAGCAAGGTTGTGCTAATAAAATATGATTCAAAGCTTATAATTCTTGAAGCATCAGACATTGCACTATTACTTGAGTCAGCTGATTCAATATCACCGTGTTTCTTCACCATTCACACTCAACCTAATTCCCAGCACACCATGGAAAATTAAAGGAATGTGCATTTCTTGAACAACTTAAAAAAACCCAAACAAACCAACAAAGAAACCCAACAATGAAACACTCTGGACACAGTCAGAACAAAAACATTCTCTATCTCTAAGAGTTCCCATTTTGCAAAGGCCATAGTAAACATTTAGCTTTGACTCACAGTTGGGATCTGACTTTCACGTACTAACACACAGTTGGATCATTCAGTACTCTATCAAATAGAGAAATGGTCTCAGAACTTTAAAACTCTTATTTACAACACTATGAACATTAGAACATTATCAAGTTATTGAAAAAGCATATAGTACTTCCAAATGTACGCCTTCAATACAGGAAGGTAACACCTGGTGTCTGCAGCATAAAAATGTAAATATAATAATTTTTTTACTGTGCTACTCTGTTTTTGCCATTTATTGTATATCTTTTTCTTTTTTATATTTTAAACTTTTTACTTTAAAAAATAACATACGTTTCCTACCATTTCATGGTCCACTTGGCTGATCTTAGCATGGACTCCATCTCCAAACTCCTAAGTGCTATATTGCTACCTTAATAACAATAATAGTAATAAGACTAAACCAAAACCAATACATTACGCTGCTTCCCTGAAAGCTGACATTTGACTCCTCAAATCAGCAACAATGACCATAACAGATTTTGTCAAAAGAATTGTTTTAAGAAAAGAATATGGTAAGTCTTGTGTCAGTGAAGCACAGGTAAATTCCTTTAAGCTGAGAATGCTATCCATGTCTCGGGTGTTCTGAACATATTTAAAATAAAAAATGCCTTATCACTGACTTTTATTTCAAGTCCTTCAAATTCTATCCAATAGCCTCAAGAAATACAGCTCTAAATAATGAAATGTTTTTGCTTTGACTGTCTCTCTAAAAACCAGTAATCCCAATAAATGATGACGGGGCCATTCAAAAATATGCAGTACACAAAACATATAGGATAGTACAGACAGACGTAGTACTCTTACATTTATCACATACAATCAACATTTCAATCTCTATTATATTTCACAATTTGTTATTCAAGTTAAAGCACCTACGTATGGTGATTTTACTTTCACTGTACAGCCTATGTTATTGGGTTTTAACACTGTAACTTGCCCCATTGGACCGAATCATGCAACTGTCACAGATCAGCATAAGTGTTTTATAAGGCATATTGGAACAAGTTAAAAATATTTCTTAGCCGTTCAAAAGTTGTTTTACTTCATGGAGGAGTTCCTGGATGCCTCAGTCCTCTCAAAGTTCATAGGAAATCGGTAGGGTAATTAATTTTAAAGTGTAATTTATTTGGCTTAGGATGGTGCCACAGAAATCAAAAAGAGTCGCGGTCCTCATCTTCAAAGGGAGTCCTTTGTGTTAGGCAGAGGACAAGATAAATCCAGCTACATTCAGAATCCCGAGCAGGCAAGGACACCCAGGGCAGGCACCACCAGGACCAGGAGCAGGGTCGGTACTCCAACAGCGGCACCTGTGCATCGAACAGATAACAACATGGTATTGGTCTTACTTCAGCACTACTCACAGCGGGGGGAATAATCCTGGATGTGAGCAAGGCCACAGGGTGTGGAGGCTGGAAAACCAGCTGGCATATCTCAGCACAGCCCCTACCTGTATGGATAATCTGAAACGGACAAAGAGACTTGCTACAACACAGTGAAGGACTCACTCTTTTGTTCTGAAAGAGCTGTTTATGCAGTGTGTTTATACAAGAAACATGGCCATTTCGAACACATCAGCGTATTTTGATTTGGCCAGTCCAACAAGCCAGGAGGTTATTATACCAGGAGGTAAAAGGTCAAAATAAATATTTAAGCATGCTAAAACAAAATTAATGGATTCTTTGAAATATGAAGAAGCAAAGAGACACCTTTGGAAATGTTAATGTTCATATGAAAAGCACTAATCTGAGAGACGTCAAAGAGCCTGGTCCATTTGTTTACCTGCCAGATTACAAAATCCAGATGGCTGACTTCTAGCAATATGGCATTTACATCTGTTAAAGTCACAAGGGTCTTCCTTAAACAAATATTTTAGGACAGAAAATGTTAATCTTACAAACTTTACATGACTCACTCAGGCAAACAAGCATAAAAATTGCTATTGCTAAGTGGCTTGTGTTGCCATGGCCCACCTCCCTGTTGAAAAGCATCTATATGAAAAAATAATGAAGCCAAATTGCGCCTGGCTGTCAGTCTTGGAGATGGGCCAAAGGAGATGGAAAACAGGCTATTGTTTCATTCTGGAGAGGGCTTGTCTGTATCAGGATGGTCGATGGGCAGTGCAGGACCCAGCTTACTGCTAGTCTTGCTGTTGAACACAGGTTAAGAAAAGAAGCGCTTGGTTGTGACAGTCCTGAGGTGCTGCTGGAACAGTCCCACTGGACAGCTCTCCAGAAAATGGTGAACGAACTAAAACCATAGTGAAAAGGTAACACATAATGCAAATAGCACAGATTTCAGCAGACAGCCCTGTTTTACCTAATGACAAATTTCAAGTATTCTTTTCTAGAATTAGGTCCCAAAACAGCAGTCACATTTTCTGATCAGACCTCTTGCAAGGACAAGCAAAGTACATCATCTGGTAGACAATCATGTAGGCTCCTAGCAAGATAGATCTGTAGGTTTTCCATGCCTGACTGAGAAGTTTTCAGCATCTTTCAGGTCAAATAAAGAGCTTAATTCTTAATTTCATGTTCATCTTATGCCTCCTATTAATAAGGTGCTTTATTGATTTTAAGTTAGCAAAACAAGATCCTGAGGCTGAAAAAAAGTGTGTGTTGGAAGTGAGAATGTGTCCAAATAAACATCTGGAGGTTACCTTCAAGTATTTAGTTCTTACAGGATTTCCTATCCACAACAAGGAGAAAGTCAGGAAACCAGATAGAAACTAAACTGATTGATAATAAAAAGCAGTGTGCACTCACCCCATCCAAGAAGCAGATGTATGCCAGTATGCTTATGAGGTGACCAAATACCATACAACGGGAGGTGCCTAGAGCTGTTCATATACACATATGTACAGCTTGTCACCTAGTAGATCACTTAACAAAAAGGGGACCATAAGCCTCACTTGGTGAGAGTTGACTTTCAGTAGTGAATTTAAGTGCTATTAGAAAGGCAGATCCAAAAGGCAGTGTCTCCTGACACGTGGGGGAAGCTCTCTGCACACCCCATCAGGGATATATTCAGCTTCCAAGACCAAGACAGCTATTTCCCTTTCTGCTTCTACCACAAAAGGTGGAAATGAGTATTTCTGTGTGATCCTGGTTTCTCCATTGTCCCACGAGGGACAATGATCATCACAGTCCACATAATTTGCCAAGAAGCCAGAATTCTAGAGCTTTTCCCACAAAATAATTTCACTTGTACTCTTCTTATTGTCCTCCTTCTTTCCACGTTCACCACCCTACTCCTCCTGACTCTGGTCCTCACTCAAACCAAGTCCTTCTGCTGCTTCATGCTCTTCCCTGACCCCTATACCTAATCCCAACCTTTTTCTCTTTCTTCTGATGTCTCAAAAATCTCCACCCATCCCCACCCTTTCTCCTGCTAGGGCTGTTTTCCCAAGTCAAGATTTCTTCCCAAGTCCTTTCCAGTCTCCAAGAACTCAGAAAAACAAGATGAGAGTCCTACTAATCCTTCCTCATCAGCTCCATTCACCTGTAAAAAGTACATTTCTAAAAACAGTACCTTTTTCCATAGGAAGCAGTATGTCCACCTCAATGAAAGATAAAATTAAGGAAAATACTGGAATGCTGCTTTTTTAAGTATCCATAAACTGAGGAATTCCACAGCTAAAATGAACAGATATCTATGTCCAAATATATTTTCATACATAACAACTACACATTTTGGCAATTGTGGAAGTACAGTGGTACAGTTATCTGTACTTTTTAGTGATTTATGAGGCACATTAATATTTTCTGTAGTTTTTATTCCTAAATGTAAGAAGTGGTTTTTAATGAATAAACAGCCATAGGAAAAAAATAAGATTCAGGTTTCATGTTTAAGAATACCCAGAGAAAACATATTATCAGACTAGCATAATGCAGTCGGAAAGACACGAGTAAATATTTTGGATGCATCTAATGGAGGAAAACATGAATAAAAGGTTCCTGAGTGAAGCTCAATGATGAACAAGTATGATGAAACTTTTATTTTCCTGTTGCTATTCTACAAAGAGAAAGAAATAATAAATCTTTCCTTCTGAGATGTTCTTGCTGGCTCTAGAATTAACAGTTATAAATTCACTTCATTACATCTGTTCCTTACAAGGTATAGGCACTGTTGCAGAGATGTATTTATCAGCTTTCCGCAATGAAGCGAATCCTACCCTTAGACAGCACATTAACAGAACATTAGCAAGATAAATGCACATTAAAGAGATCATGTCTTCCTTTTTCTCTTGTTAGATTACTGACCCAAATGTCAGGATTCATACTTCACTGGAAACACCATTCACCAGTGCATGACAGCCAGTACACTCCTGCAGCTCATGAATGGAAGTTAATAAAAGTTTTTCTTGAGAACAGACTACAAGATTTAATTCTGTGCACTAGCATAATTGTGATCTGTCAGTTTTAACAATCTTTAAAAACTAGAGAAACACCAGATAAAGACTTAATGGATCTGTACAAATAAACATATGGATGTAAATTAGAGCAGGAGGATTACTAAGCTCCCTCTGAAGTCTGGCCAGGTATGAGCTGGATATATTTGGCACCTAAAGATTCTTTCTCTTCTCAGCACTATTATGTCTGATCTCTCAACCAGCATCTTGTGGATCCAGTGTGCAACCAATTGCAGACTACAGTCATCAAGGTCAAGGTGAAATCCAAGTAAGTATCACACCTCACTACCACTCTAACACACTGTGTGTGAACTCTGTATCAAGAGTTCTCATTTCTTTCAAATAAACAGTGAAACACACACCTTAAATTTGTGATTTTTTTCTAACAGCCCCCAGCAAAACTTGTGAAATCTTGCACAGGCTTTACTACTGTCTGGTATACAGTTCCTGCAGTTGGTATTTTTTGTTTAGGACTAAACTAAACTATCTACAGAAACATACAGTCAGAATGTAGTTTAGCATCAAATAAAATTTGTGTATGATGCATGCAGTTAACCCTAACTTTTTTCTTGTCTCCTATTCTCAGGAGCCTTTCTCACAAGTGGTTGTTTATCTGTCCGGGTAAATGAAGAGAACTGTTAGGTGGGTTTTCCTTCAGCAAGATCTTTATGTATCACAGAAACTCCTGGTAAAGTCCCACTAATCCACAGCTTTGTATTTTAAATTCCATGTTGCCATCTCAGTCACATGTTTAGAATGAAATCTTTTACACTTCTGAAAGGAGATCCTAAATTTTACTGACATCTTGAACAGCATGCAACAGTCTTCCCACTATACCCAAAAGAAATGAAACCAATTTAATGCCTAAATTAAACAGGCATTAAAACAGATCAGACCTCGATGCATTTTCCAGGCCTTTGTGACAATTTGTTACATCGCTATTTTCTTTAAATGTTACTTATATTTATATATGGCATTTTTGGCCCTTTTCCCAACATCATTGTCTTTTTATATTGGATTGTGAAAACAAGATGCAGAGACCTGATTAGAAATCTTACTTTCATCAGATCTATGAACCAAGAAATTAGTTATTGGTCATCTGCAAAGCTGTTGTATGTGAATAACTTCTCTTTTTCAGTGGGAAAGTGTTTCTCTGCCAACATATACAAACTACAGGCTACTCCTTAGCTAATCATGAGATCATTCTGTTGTGGTAAAACTCTTTCCCTGCTTTCATTGTCAGGAAAGATTGTTGAAGAATTGCTTCATATTAAATGACATAACTTTTCCTAGTTTCCAGATAGAGAACACCAAGGAGGGGTATCTACAATATTGTTCTAGCTTGAGGAGGAACATATTTTTAAAGTGAGTATCTCAGCCACCCCATTTACTGGGGTTTATTTTGAACTGAGGAGCTGTCTTGGATACCCTGTGCAGGAACTAGATTAGAAATAGTGCAAAGTAAAACCTGACAGAAACAGTGTAGAGCTGAATCTGCAATGCCCTGCTTCTGTCTACAGAGACATGTGCTGTCTTCACACTGCTTCTGTCTCCTCATGTGCTGTTCAGGTAGATGCAGACTGACTAGTCAAATGAGGCAGTCACTGCAACACATTTTTCATTATACAAGTTATACATTTAATAAGAGTAAGGAAAGCTTTCTTACCAAGACTGGTATTTTATATGATTCATAAAGGATTTAAGTTTGTAATGCAAATTCTGTAACTTGCTAAGAAATGAGTCTGTGCGGTGGTTCCACCACTCCCATCCCCCTTCTTGGGCCACTCTATGATCTCCGACTCATTAGGCCTCAGCTGTGATGAACAGCACCCAGGCTAAGCTACTCCTGAGCTTATAAGAAACACTGTCTGCTCCCAGGTACTTACGCTGTCTAAAGAGCTCCTGTTTTTCAACGATCAGCCCTGGCAACTTTTTTTCTTGCCTGATTACAACTCAGGTGGAACAACATTTTTGTTACTGAACTTTCAAAGAAAGTTACCAACCCAAATTGCAGCCAGGATGGAAAATGACTATGACTAAAGCCAACGCTCTTGCAATCCTATAAACAGAAGTCCTAGGTGAGACCCTTTGAGGTCTCTTGGACCACAGTGGGCTGTGACCAGCAATCTCCCTCTCAGTGAGACACCTCTTAGAGCCAGCAAACTCAAGTTTGCTATTTTTGGAGGACCACTTCTGAATGCCAACAACAGCGCCTGGGCTGGTACCCACACTCCTAAAGGTTCAACCCTTTGCCCGTGGAGAAGATGCAAAGGCATCTGATGTGAGCACTTCACTGAACTCAAAGGGAATTATTCACAGGTATATACTTTGTGCATGCTCCTTTAGGTCTGTGTGCATACGAGTGTAAATATGCTGTAGCAAACGTGCTATGAATGTTGCCCTCTTATGTTCTTAAATTCATTAGATTCATAATTCAGGCCTGTGAGTTACTGCTATGCCTTATAGTAAATTTTATAAAATCTCTTTTTAAATAGTTTAAATTTGGCTACTGATACAGTGTTGTTAAGTTTAAGTGCTGTTAAAACCTTTAGGCCTAAACCATTGGTCAAATCTGGGACTAAGTTTGGCATGGGGAGCCACTTGGAACCTTGTGATGCAGTAGGAAGGTCTCCCTTATTCCTTTTTATCCTTACCCTTTCCTATCCTTAGCTTTTCCCAACCACAGCCTCCATGCAGATAATTTTAGTTGATTTTAGCTTTAGATCGATTTTAGATTTTAGTCAAATTCTTATTTGTGTACTTCAACAACCTAGTAGGAAAAAGAATGAACCTTGCCAATGAACTTCATCACACTTCTACTTTTAAGTTAAACCTGCTTGTGCTGATACCTTTGTTGGTGACTCTTTGCCTGACCTAAAACACTCATCCATGACGGTCTGCTTTTGTGCCTATTCTGCAAAACAGATTTGTTTTTTTCTGAAAGAATGACCAAACTCCTACCCATTTTCCTATAAATAATATTCTCCTTTTGGTCCAGGATTCAAGGACCTATTTTCATCAGGGTTGCCTGTTTTTTATCTCTTTTTTACTTTAAGAAATGTAACTGCAGTGTCTTTTTATATTCTGTTTCTCCATGCTTCTAACTAGGCTTGTCTACTTCTCTGGGAAAAAAAGTAGACCACCTGCAAAAAAGAGAAGGGATTTTTGCCTGTTACATTTGTTAGGTTCTTTAGCAACTATTAGGCTTCATTACTATCTGTTTTCCCAGTGTTTTTGAATTTACTCAGGTAGAACAGAAAAAGAGGAAGGGGGTGAAACAAAATTTCACATTAAATTAAAATGCATAAAAGAAAGGGGTGGGTTTGTATTTCCATCAACTGCCTTCTGAAAAGAAATTCCTTTTGTCTCAGTTGGAAATACTGTCTTCATGAAAGACTACTGCAAAAGAAACTGACATGATTTAAATTCTGCTATCCCTATTCACAGTAAATGGAAAATAACCGATCTAATTAGAATATGCTTATCTCGTATCACTGGCATCATTACTAAATCATGGGTCCAAATTTCCCTTGTCTAGGAATACCTCTGTTTGTGCACAAGGAAATTTTCCTCTTGCCTGTGCCATAGACCTTTCAGGAAAGGCACTATGAAATGATTCACAACCCTGTGAATTACTGTTTTTGCAGCAGTGTAGATGTATGGGATGGAAATAAAGCTGTCTGTCCATCTGCTCATGCTTTGTGCTGTGTTAAGGTTTGCTGTGCATCTGTGGAACAGCTTTACAACTATACGAGAAACGTATTTAAAGTGCTGCTGATGGTCTGGGTGGTTTGTCCTTCCCATGGACAAACCTGCCTTCTCCTACTTGAAAATTCAGAGGCAAGGAAACATTATGTTTTGTTCTAGCAATGGCACCTGGCATGTTGCCAGCGCTGGCAGGCAGCAGCTGGGGCTCCTCTTCCATTGGCTCTAGACCTGCCACAAACCTGGGCCACCAAAATGAAAAGATTACTTGGACTCTGAGGAATATCAGAGAATTTTCAGTCAGTCAGTTATCACTTAGCTGTCAAAAAACACAGGTTATTTCTCAGATACCTCTTTCCCCTTACATATACTAACAGTCATTACAGAATCTTTTGCATAGACTGTTGTAGAAGACCATTAGTAATTTTTTTTAATGTATTCTTTCAAAGCTGTACATGCAACAAATGATAGCAAGAGGAGGCCCTCCAGTGACCCAGGCAACAGTTGCAGTTGTACTTCACGGGAATTTTGTATGTTTACAGAAATAGTAACAGCACATCTTTTAATGCCTGATAAACGTTTTTACATTCATACCGTATAATGTCAGAAAAAGATTTGAAACAACCCACCATATAGAAAATCATAACTTAGAGGCCCATTAAATACTTGTTTTAGGGAGAAAAAGACAAAATTTTCTCCCATGGAAATACATGAGGGCAACAGTGTTTTACAGACAGTATCTAAATGAGCCAGCAGGTACCTAAACTCAGGCAGCTGCTCATCTGTTCAGATGGGTGACTTATGCTGCCACACTAAATTCCACATTTCTCTTATTTCTGCTCAGAAGTATTTGAAATTAATGCTGAGCTACAGAATGTAAGCACAAAAAGGATCACTGTGTCTTTTAATGTATAGCCTGTATCATCTAAACCTTGTCTCACACACAGCCTTTATTTAGTTTCTCCTGTACAGATCCCAGGAAGATAGACCTCTGGCCCACGGTGTGACTCTTGGGGATGGTCATGTGCAGGGCCAGGACTTGGACTTGATTATTCTTGCGGGTCCCTTCGAACTTGGCATATTCTGTGACTGTGATTTTTCTAAAATGGATCACAGCCTTGTTTTAGAAGTTGAAAAGCAAAACATCAAGGAGATTTTCATGTTTCTGCAGGAGAAATTTTCAAATTGATCTTCTGCTAGAATTTCTCTATTTCAGCCAGTTAGAGCCATAAGCACTAAATTTCATATTATGAAACATTCACAGGAATTTAGATGGAGGATCCTTTTGACACTTCCTACCTTGACATAAACAATATTCTTCCTTCCCTTCCAATTGGCTTAATAGAACTATGGTGAACAGGCACAGAAGACAGACCAGACAGCACGCTTTCAGTACCTACTTCTAAGAACTCTGTTGTCAGCTCTCTACCTCTTGCTTCTATGAACAGATTTTGGAATATGATGAAAGTAGAATATATGGCACTAATCTTTAAAGGCAAGAATATTTTGACATTGAAGTCCTTTGAGTCTTCTAAAAAAGCTAGGACGGGTCCATAAAACAGAAAGGTGCATGTACACCACCACTCCAAGGCACCCATCAAAAGTTAGATTGTTAACTACTGGACTGAAAAATCCCACAAGGATATGAATAAAGCAGTTTAATGCCTTGCTACTGAAAAATTAGAACACCTAAGAATTGTCATGACTAGAAAGTGTTCCCTTATTCATTCCTTCACCCCTGTGATCATGCCTGCAATCCTCTCTAGATTATTAAGGGGAGAAAAATGAATGAGTTTTCCAAACATTACTTCAAATCACTCTAAACCCTTCTTGGCTGGCTTTGATTTCTCCAAGCAATTAAAAATACTGTTTAAATATAGTTCAGCAGTTAAATGTTCTACCAAGAGGTGAAAGCAGAATATGATTTGTATTAAATTATTATTGCATCAAAGGGATTACTGAAACAAAAAACTAATATTGTCATTCAGTCTATGAGCTATGTGATTTTCTTTTTTGCTATGTTGCTATATTTAAGCATAGGAGAGTTAAATATCTTTTGGATTTTTTTCCATCTTCTTCTAATGATAGAATACAATGAATATAAAATACCGTGTATTTTGTTTCATAAAAGGGAAGGAATATATTGTTATTGGTGTAATAAAATACCTGAATTACCTCCACAATATACCTCAATAACTGGTAAAAATATTAGGGAAGTACAGTTCAGCTGAACTGAACCTGAATGTCAAATCTTTAGCTTAAAGACTGGCAATCAAAAGAATCAAATGCTTACTGAAATTTTAAAAAAAGGTATTTCCAACTTCACAGTGAACCAAAATTTAGTTTTCATCTTCTCCTTAAATATTTTAAAAGTCAGTTATTGTTTGGCAGATAACATCCAAACTGCTGGAAACAGTAAAGAAAGTACTTAAGGCTTTTGGAAGTAAAACTGATTTGTCCATCAGCTAAATATTATTCAGGCATTTCACAGTACACTTTCCTGAAGCTGGAAGTATAAGGTCAGCTGAGATGACCAAAGGCCTGTTGAGCTCAACTCCAACAGCGGTCTACAATGGAGGCACTGAAAAGGAAAAAAAAATCATGGCATGCAGATATGACTTCCTTTTTATACTCTTTTCCATTGTGTCAAAGTAGCTCCTGAGCTACCTTGTAGCTTCTGTTCAGTAGCTTCTGAGTTAAGGCTAATATAGGACATAGGTTTAAGTAAGGGCTGATAAACCAAGCCTCTCTTTATCTTTGTCCCTCACAATGTCCTGTCACAGGAAGTTCCACAGTATAATTCTGTGCCATGCAAAAGAGTATTTGATAGTTTTCAATCCGCTGCCTGCTAATTTTACTAGATTACAGTCATACTAATAATATGAAGAAAAGTAATGATCCTTTCCTACTTACCTCTCTCCCTATTGTTCATGAGTACCTTACTAGCCACCCTTACTCTAGCTGACAACTCCTTGCCTCTCTCACACAGCTCACCCAGAATCTACTCCATAACTGCATTACTCTCACTTTTTCTCCATACTTTTATAGTATCTTTCTTTAGTAACTTTTATTACCTTTAGTGTCTTTAGATCCAACAAGAATGTGTCTTTCAAGACAGTCACAATTTCCAATAGCTTTCTTGAAAGCTTGGGGATAGCCAGCAAACACTCCAACACGTGACAAGTTAAATCTGTAACAAGGTGTATGGAGTTGCCACAGAATGTGGGGTTTCTTGCTAATGCTTAAAGGCACTCAGAGTTCTCATACTTTCATGAGACCATGCAATAGCCATCAGTGGGGATTTTACAGGCAGTTCCCAAGTTCAGACAGACAGGCATGTGGCCTGTCACACTGAAGATGAAAGCAGGAGGAAAAGTACACAATTTTTTCAAGATATAGCCATTTATTTTCTGTTTTCTGATGTACAGGAACTACAGATTCCTGTCTTGTCAGTATTCTTTGACAGAGAGCAATCTATTCTCCTCTTGTTTTGTGAGATACTGTTTTCTTGTAAGCCTCTGTCATGTTCTAAAGCCATGTAAATACCCATCCAATTTCTAGCTATAAAGCCTGTCAACCACCACAACACTGTTTAATTACAAGCGTTAGGGCTAAAACCGAAATTTTGTTGTATTCAAACTTTGGTTATCCAAGCTTTTCACTGTAAGTAAGTATAAATGTCAAAATAAACACCATTGGGATTATCACAGGATAATGCAGACTAAGAAAACATTTCCACAATCTGCCCAACTGTTGAGTTCAAACACAAGAAAAAGAGAAAAAACTGGAATTAAGGTGAATCTGGCTTTTCAAGAATATGCTTGTTATAACACTGAATATGTTGTAATGCATGGAATTGTCAAGCCTTATTCATCAAAGTACGGCCTGAAAGGAGGCAGTACCAATAAATCAAAACTGTAATAAAATGAAATGTGATGATGAAGGAAAATCAAGAGAAATACCAAGAATAAAATATCTTGATTTAGGCAGATTTAAGTACCAGGTTAGAGGGTATTCTGAATATTTTCTACTTTTCTACTTAATTTTTGAGTCACGAGACAACATCAAATGCATTATGAAAATTACTGTTCTTTTAGAGAGCTCTTTTGGAAATGTACTTTTGGTTTAGTAGAAACTTTTTGCTACATTCTTGTCACAGATGCATAAGAAGATCCAAGATGAGTAACAGAGGACTGTCATGCCAGTTAGAAAGATGACTGTTTTCATTAGCATTATGATTTTTACCTGTGTTCTCCTTCTCTTACTGCTACAATTGCCTTTGCAACAGATGGACATTTCCAAATCATGTTTGATTATACCACGTGAAAAGTGAATGATCACCTGCCTTACCTGATACTAGTATAAGCAGTAAACACTTATGTCCCCTTCAAATAATAATTGAAAAAAATAAAAATAAAATAATTAAAATGATTGCGTAAGTTATTATAGGCAAAAATTGTATTTTCCTTTGAAAAAGCTAGGCTTCAAAGTAAATACTTTTTCAGGATCCTGAAACATGTCTCATGTGAATGGAATTCATATGTGTATATATATATATATGTGTGTGCGTGTGTGCCACGAACACAGAGAAGCCATAGTTTTGTTCTCTTGCTGTAAATATATACAATAAATTGTTCTTTGTCCATGTCACTATTTAAACTGAGATATTTCATCTTTGAAGCTGGAAGTATATGGTATTTTCCTTTTCAGCCCAATATTTTCCCAAATGAGAAGAAACCCTCTCCTCCCTCCTTGGATGAAATTTTAAAATTTGAGAGCTTGATCCTGTTTTCCCTTACTTTGCCATAAATCAATTGTACTGAAGCCAGTGCAGTTACACAAGTGAAGCGAAAAAAAGAAAAAGATCACCATATGGTTTTAGTTCCTACTAACTGCAACATTGCTTTGATTACACTATTATTAGTATTACGACAAAGCACTGCAATCCAAAAAGCATGTAAGACACAAAAAAAATCTCAGGCTCTAGTGTATTTCAGAGAAAAGAGATAAGCCTATTATTAACCACTGAAACAAACTCCTTTGGTTAAACAAGTAGTTCCAACCTTTATCTGGCTGTGGTATCTCAAGAATGAATTTTAAATTGTGTAGCTCAATAATTACTATAATGGGCTTGAAAAATAACTCCAAACTCCTAACTGTACAACAGGCACTGGCCGATAAAACAGAACAGTGCACAACTGTATTTTACGCTGATTATAGCTGTATGCTGGAATGCAGCGAGGCATATACACATACACAGAGAGTGAGTTTATGGTAAGAATTTATACTTCAAGAAGAAATATATTCAAAGAAATGCACAGGGGATAGCTGAGTTTGGTAAACTTCCTGTATGTCATTCTCAGGTAGAAAAGTATAACCTGTAGGAAACTGACTGGTTATATGAGAGCAAAGTAGCTGCAGGATGTTTGCCTGCCCTTTTTGCAAGTGACTGGGTTTACTGCGAGGAGGAAGATAAAGAAGACATAAAAGGAAGTTTTTGCCTTAAACAAGGGATTGAGTTAGAAATAACATCTCCTTCACCTTTGATTTTCATATATAATTATGCTAGTTAAAATGCGCTACAGTTTTAATACCTAAATTAAGATCTCAGGGCCACTTAGGGTTCCTAGACCTGAAATACAGGTGAAAAGATGTTTTCTGGTGTCCTGTCTGGCCTCCACCTGCCTATGCAGAAGACCTCAGGTCCCCTTTAGATCATGTCATGGCTGCCAGAATTGTGTGGATATCCCTGGTAACCTGGAGCATCTCAAATGCTACAGGCTTTGTTTAACATTCTGAATTACACCCTAGATGCCAGCCGATTATAATGGCAGCTAATACACCTAAATCAGCTCTATTATGTAGATTACTTTGGATTTGATATCCCACGAACAGCAGGAAAACACCAATCTGGATAATACATGAGTTTTCTAGACGTTTCTTTCTCTTCAGTGCATCTTTCCCATTTGCTTAAGATCTGGCCATTCCTGGTCAGCATACAGGCTATTTTGAACCTCTGCACTAGCTGCTTAACTCTCCCCATTCACTTATGCAGGAAAATTAACTAGGTTTGAAAACTCTGGAATCAGATGACCAAAGGTCAGGTAAGGCAATGTTCCTCTCTGAATTTGGTAAGATGCCTTATATTTTGCCTTAGCTATTGTGTAGATCTCCCTGTAAATATGTAACTTCCATTTTGGCCAGTCAATCACCAAAATACACATTCCTATGAAACTATTTATTTGCTTCTTGTCAATTCCCTGAGACAAATCATCACTACTTAAAAGATTCTCACCCCTCTATCATTCTTCTGGTGCAATTATTCTAAACCCTGATGCACTACTGGAAAATTTTCTTAAGAATAAAAATTACCAGATGTAATTTGCCAAGTGTAGGTGTTAAAACTGCACTTTGTTCTGCTTTTTGAAAAAGCATGGACTGAGCCTAGAAATAGCCTGAAATTCTTGCCTAAAATAGCCTGAAATTTGCTGTATACTATGTATTCCCTGTCTTTTGTCTCCTCTTCTATCTTTCCTATATTGAATCCAGAGAACACTGCCTTTATCTAGGTCACCAGAAGCACTGCACCTGTCTGTCCTGCTGGTGTATGGTAGAATTCGTGGATGAAAACTTGTCTGCAGTGTGGAAGGCAGATCAATACAAAACTCTGCAAAACTCTAGCATTTATAGTGTGCTAACTCTCCCAGTGGTGCTAATTCTGTATGGGTGTGCTTAGGACAGGTTAATCTGGCAGGACTGGTCAGCTTGGGCTTAACATTGTTCTCACATGAGGGTTCTGTTTCCAGTCTGAGAAGTAATCTATGTGCTGTGACCTAAAGGGTCCTTGCACCACACTCATTACAGGCTGTTAATACATGTATGATACAAGGATACCTGGGCCACGACCTAAAGATAGTAGTGGTATCACTGTTTTGCAGCTCATAAAATATGTCAAAAGCGACCGCCCCAGTGTATAATATCTGCAATGTATTTTTTAAAGTAGCTGACTTAGTACCACAGAACATTTTCATAGAACATGGTACACACAATTAACATGCATGCTAAATGGATTAAGAATTCAGTCACTGGCAGATTTTAACACACAATTATTGAAGAATGGTCATTGAATTTCTAGTGCAATTCCACAGTGAACAGTAGTAGACCGAACACAATCCAATCATTTTCATCAAAACCTAAGGAACCAAAATGGCAAAGTAGTGACAACAACACATTCATATAAAAATTCAGACAGCATGGGAACTTAAGCCACTCAAACCAACTGTGCTTTGTCACAGTCACATGCAAAATTATACAAGTTAAAAAGTGACATGACATGGCAGTGGTACAGATAAGGGTGAGACACTGTGTCCTGGAAAGCAAGGACTACCAGAGGGATTTAGAGTTGGTATTGGACAAACAAGACGAACACCACTCTATAGCCCGGTGCAAGGTAATAGATGGCTAATAAAAGCCTGGGAGTAGTTAAGTGTAGGAAAGTGAGACTACCTCTGCAGACAGTGGAGTTAGAACATATAGTGCCTATAGTTATATAGTATGCACTATAGTGCATATAGTTATAGTGCCCACAGTCCTAAAGGAAGGCTGAGAAGCTGGAGAGGTGAAGAGCTGCTGAAATTATTTAAGACCTGAAGAATATGTTATCGTGAAAAAATTCAAGGTGCTCGTGTTTAACATTTGATTAGTCACTTGGCTGCTATATATACATTTCTTAACGGGAAGAAGGTATCAGACACAAAAAGACCCTTTAATCTAACAGAAGATACAAAAGGAAACAATGGCCAGACCTCAAACCCAGACAGATAATGAACTTGGATAAAAACAGGTCACCAGTGTAGGTAATTAATCAGCGGATCAAGGATGCAAAGATACTTCATACAAACAAAAATGGTGATACCCATGAATTCACACTTGCTGATATAAACTGGACATATTATTCAAAACCTGCAGATGTGAGGTTCATGCCTTTATTAGTGAGCAGGTTCTCTCACAGTACAGATAATACACCATAGGCATTGCTTTTTTTTAAAAAGCCACAATAATGGTTGCACTGCTTGTGTGACAAGAATATTGTTATGTTTAATCCTTACTATTCCCCAAGTTATTTTTTATAATTAAAAAGACAAGAATACAATGCAAGTGTTTGAACCATAACCTTGAAAAGGTGCTATCCCAGTCCTTTTTGTCTATTCGTATGTTCTACTTCACTGTGTGCCAAGGCACACTACTACTTAAAATACAAAACTAACAGGTAAGAGATGTGCAGACCATGTCTGAACTCATATTTAGTCAACACTGAGCGCACTTTGAATCATTCCAAGACATGCTCCCTTTTCTTCTTTACCAATCATCCAGAGCACTCTGAAGTTGAGCATGTAGAGTTTCTCATTGCTTATTGATCATTCTTCTGTCACAGATCCCCTTTTCCCTGAGAGGTGGAACTCCTCCAGTGAGTGGTCTGAGGATCACTGTGGACCACTCCCCTTCTCTATTACTTTCCTCTTGGTGGCAGTTGACAAAGGAATGATATCCAGAGGCACCAGGTACTAGGACCTATAGGGTTATTGCAAGCTGACACCTAGATCCTGAGGCCTGCACCATGTAGGACACTACTAGAAGTGGTAACCTAACTGGAGGCACTAATATTTGGAAGTTTGGCAGTGCTTGCAGGATTGAGCTGAACTGCTACTGAAGCGTACTGGGTATGCTGTGAAGCCTCAGAAATGTTTTAAGATAAACTCTTAGTACATTCACCACTTAAAGGCTGTCTCTCAAACTGTGGATGTGAATGGCACACCAATCTCTTGATAGCATCCAAGAGGAAAATACTCAGTCCAAGATTCCCAGGGACTACAGGATAGAAGAAGGGAAGTTATCTGCTCACCTGAAATTTTTATTTGAGCTACTTCTCCATCTCCTCCTTCACTGTGCGCTCGGACCTCAACAACATATTCACCATCGCTGGGGACTGGGACCTCTATCGTGTGCTTTCCAGTTGAAAACAACTTGCCTTCATGTTGCCCATCTGGCCTATAAAGTACCTAGGAAAGTCATAGTAAGTACAGTTATTGAAATGCTACATTTCCATGAAGACACAGTTAAGTATGTACAGTGTCCCAATGAAAAAGTAATAGTTTTTTAATTTATAATAATTTTAAATTTATATGAAGCCTATGTATATATACCTCAAAACTTAGTGCTTGATACTACTTTTTCCATTTTTACACAGGGTGAATCTAGATAGGATGTTTCGTCACTGTTACAAAATTATGCCATCTTTTGAAAAATAATTTCAGCACTTCCACTCAAAATAAGCAATTAAAT
Source organism: Dendrocincla tyrannina (assembly GCA_035047865.1). Lineage (NCBI taxonomy): Eukaryota > Metazoa > Chordata > Aves > Passeriformes > Dendrocolaptidae > Dendrocincla > Dendrocincla tyrannina. The sequence continues at coordinate 27,686,068 of JAWWMP010000041.1, read as the reverse complement.
GATCAAGGATAACAAAGGATAATAAAGCAGGGTGGCAAAGAGCATCAAATGAGAACACAGATGGGTTTTCTGACATAAAATTTATAACCATTTACATAAGTGAAACAATTATAGATTTTATTAATTCTCAATAAAGGTAAACTATTGTAAATGTGATGGTATATGTCTTGTGGGACCTTTAGAAAAGCTCCCAGTTCCTTTGAAATAATCTCTGTGAAACACGGTTAGCAATTCCCAGGAAGAAGTTCAACTCCTCAAGCAAATTTGTACATGTGGAACATGATACTAATTTTCTTACTGCCAAGCATATAGCAAAATGAAACAGGAATCAATATTTGAAGCTTTCTATATACCCTATAGTTACTATATACACTTGCTCTAGGTATACAGTAACTGCATCTAAAAACATTAAAGGTTCACTCCCTCTTCTTCCCAGATTTTAAAGAACTCATGTTACAGGAACTGTAGTTCCCATGGAGGTGGGAAAGAAAAGCTGAAATAATGCATATAGGGAAAAACAATAAAGCATTCAACTTTTCTAAGCATTATTTTAAGCCAACAGACAATAAATTTGCTCACATGGGAAATGAGGTTGTTGCAGTCACTGCTATGAACTTTTCCATAATATGGCTTACCACCCAAATGAATTTCAGTGACCCAATGTTTTTTCAGCATACTGACTAAGCCATCACTGACTCTGCCCTAAGCCTACTGGATGGCTGTGATTGCTGAGCATGATATCCTCATCTTAAGCATTCAACAATGTTTAAGTCTGATCAGGTACAAAGACTTGACATAGTCTGTAAAATGCACCACATGTAGCATACATAAACAATATTTTCAGATATCATACTTTGTATCCTTCAACTGCAGACTCATTTGACATTGCCTTCACATGATCCCAGGTGATGATGTACCTTGATCCAGATCTTACAGAACTGATAATTCTTGGACGTTGGCTTGGAGCTGAAAAGCAACAGATGTAGAATTTACACATAAATGAGAGTTCATAAAAGTTCAATGATGTTGTTTTTAAGACATGTAAAAAGGGAAATTAGGCTGACATTTATGTGAGCAAGGGATAGTCTCCTTTCTGGAACGAACTGCTACTATAGCTCCAGCCAGGCAATTTGGATGGCTTGTGCAGTGACTACTTTGTGCGTTTGCCTTTCTGTGTTGCCAGAACAGACACAGTCAACATTACCCTTCACTATGGTGCTGACCATGTGTATTTACTAGCATGCAACTATGTTCAGAACACCCCATAAATGTGGTTAAGGTAATATTTACTATTTGAGATTAAATATTTAGTTTTTACAAGCATTTCTACAGCATCTAACTCAGTTCACTAGAAATAGAAGCATCCACTGCAGAAAACCATTAATTATAACTCACACCATAAGCTTATAAAATGGACTGTTATTTAAAACAAATAGACCCTGCAGGTTCAAATTGCACAATATGCTATACACTAACAGAAATCCTGAAATTAGTTGTACGTATTTTTAGCCCATGTAAGTGTGTTTTAAATACACAAAATGTATTTCTTACACTACTCAGTCAGTGTTAGTGATAGGTACCATCATTGAGTCATTACATATCTGTTATGGTATGTGAACTCTAGGGTGTGATTCAAATCACTCACTTTTCAAGGATGCCTGATCCTGCTCCTCTACTGTTAATGAAAATGGCAGTTGGTCACATTTTAATGTTCAGAATCCTTCTCGCTACTGACTGAACAGACTGACAGATTATAGCTGCCTAAGTAACAGCTGGCTGCATCTGTTCATCATTTGGAATATCATATCCACCCAGCACTAGAAAGACACTGGTAATCTGGAGTGAGCTCAGCAGAGGGCTATTGACCTGGTGGGGAGCTGGAGCACTTGACATGTGAAGGGAGGGGGAAAGAGGGGGGCTGGTCCACCCTGGAGAAGAGACTGCATTGGAGGGGACCTAAGAGCCCCCCTGTCCTTACAGCAGGGTTATCAAGAAGGATCCAGGGTCTTCAAAACGGTAGGGCAGAAGGACGATTAACAAAAAGGCACAAATTTCATTAAAAGAGTCTCAGACTGGATGCTCAGAAAAAGTCAGGTCACGGAATACGTTTCTCAGAGAGGTTGTGCAGTCTTTATTCTTGGAGGTTTTCAAAATCCAGCTGGTTAAATCCCTGAGCAACCTGATCTGAGCTTGTAGCTGACTCTCCTAAAAGCCTATAATCTTAGGCTCTTTACTGCCTTTTGTAAGATATCCACATTGTACATGGCAACAAAAGAGAGGAAGGAGAATCTTAGCAAAAATTTTCAGACAAAGAACCAATACCACATTAAGGGGGAACATTCAATACATGAATGAGAAGCCATGTTTGAAAACATGATGGACATGATTATACCTAACCTAATGTTCCATTTACTTACGTGCTTTCCTGGTAACGACATCAATGGTGCTGCTGGGAGGTCCATAGCCTGCACTATTGAAGGCAGAAACATCCACATGGTAGCGAGTATTAGGCTTCAGGTTTTCCAGTTTGGTTGAATATTCTTGATTGCTCACTTGTACTCGCTGTGCAGCCGCTTCTTTATCATGAGCAGCCCAGTAACGAATCTGTATGCAAGCAAATCAAAGGACTAAATTTAACATATTTAGTCATAAAGAAATTTTAAAAACATTATGTATTTATGTACTATATTACTCTGAGTAGTAACTGAGCTAAAAGCATGTAATTTCTTCTACAGGCTGAGATTTTAACCAAGTTTTGTTAGCATAACAGCATAAAGAAATAAAAACAAATGCAGATTTTATTATGAAAACTTTTCTTGCAGAGGTTTAACTTGTTCTCAGCTGAGTCACTAGAACTCTGAGTGACAGATAATGCCTTCAGAGAACAAGATTATTTTCTTCTGGCTCTTTTGTTTGTGCATTTTACTCTGGACTTTAATACTGTTTTCCTAAATTAGAAGAGGCCAAATTCTGCTTATGTTTTCAAAATATTTTGTTTAGAATGTCTTAGAAATTTAATGCTCTTGTACTTCCATCTGAGGAATGAAAAGTATTCAGTCATGTTAGCTGTATGTGTAGGTCTGGGTACCTGTACTTAACCATTTTCTAAAGTTCTCTGGCTAAATTCAATCAGATTTCATAGTACAACAAAACATCTGTCAAAGTAGGTGAAAAAGACCCTGAAAAATCATTAAACTATGGGAAAAGCATGACTGCAAGCTCGTACCATTTAAAATCCAAAGCCAATGAAGAATACATAGAAATTACCTGAGTTTTTTTTTCCCAAGAACTTGTTCTGTCCTACTTTAATTCATTATGCATTACAAAGCACCATTTTAAAACAGAGTGATTCCTATGGAGTGATGCCATTCCATATGGTCCCTCACATACACAGGGTCTTATTTTGCATGGCCTTGTGAGATGCAAATGAGAGTGAAACACTCAGTATACAGGCTTTGTATGGTTTATAACCGTTTGCATAAGACTAAATTACCACACCAACCTGAAAGAGTGGAAAGCTGTGCCCATTACATTTTGGTTTTGAGTGTTTTAACTCTTAAGCATTTCTGCTTAACTTCTGTCTGTCTTCATAATGATTTCTGGGTATATTACATATAGGCCTTTTAAAATATTTTAGGAATAAGTTAATGTTGTTGGTAAATTCAAGCTCTAGGAAAAATCTTGCTTTGCAAGATTTTACTGGTGACATTAGGTATCCTGTCATCTTTCCTTTTAAACAACAACTGCTTTAATCTTCTGTTCTGCTGACATTAGTTGTCCTTGGAAACTTCATGTTGAAGGAACAGGTTAGAAATGCTGATAGCTTGTCAAGATGTTAATATTACAGTTCTCCTCTTTACAAGTGATGGATCAACTCTTGTTTGTTGAGGCTTTATTTTCCCCTGTTAACATTTAAATTATTGTATTTAATAAAAATATTTCTTTCTTTTACCTCAGAACACACACTGTACCTGAATGAGAGATGCAGTAGGTAACAGTAGATTTCTTTTTACCTACTTCAAATGCCTTTGAAAATGAGCACATCCAGTATCACTACACAGAGATTAATCTCATCTAAATATTTCCCGTAGCTTGTCTCTTGTCAGTGTTTGCTGCCTTAGTCTTCCTCTAACAGTGTTACAGGTTACTCATACTCTGATTATTATAAATGTGACAACATCTTAATGGCTTTTGTCACTCTTTCCCGGTGCAGAGAGAATCACATTGTATCTGTCTTCACTTTTTAAATTCAGCATGCATACCTGACTTTCAGCAGGCGCAAATACGTGATTTTTAGTTCTATAAATATATGTCCTGAATACTGTTTTGGAATTTTAATCCCCTAGTATCCTAAACATTACTTTACTGTAATTTAGGCACTCACACTCATGAAATTTCCACTTATCAAAGTGGCTATTTTCCCAAGTCAACAGACTTTGTCCCAGAATGAGTAAGGACTGTGCACCCAATCCATCCTGCAGGCTTCTCTGGCAGGGTGATAACCTCCACTTGATGAATGGTTTCAAACAGGCACGGATATGAAACCGTCACAGTCATTTCAGCTGAAGGTCTGATTATGATCTTCAAATGGGAATTTCTTTTATATGATTATAATTAACATGTCGTAGATAAGCTGCTGCTGTTGAATGCAACCAGCTGTATACCAGAAGCTGTAAATTGTAAGTGGTTGACTCAAGTGTGAGAGGGTGTGTACATCAGGAGCTAGGACGTCACGTCTATCTCTGTCTCCAAGTTCAAACAAGTTCTACACTGCAGCAAACTGATGTCAGTGAAGTTTTAGGTGGCCAAAAGTTTATTAACCACAACAGGACCAATCGTAGCTTTGTTGTCGATATTAACTGGCCACTGAAGACTAATTAACTAGTTTTTAGTATGATCTATTATGTTAACTAAGTACCTGCTTTACCTTAAGATGGAAAACACACTTTAAGCGAAGCTTTTATTAATCATGTGGCATATGTTGGGAGTCTTCAAACTCCTCTGACTTGCAAAGCTTTTTACAATCTTAATGTTCCTTTGCATTACAGTGATGCTAACAACGTAATATACAAGCAGCATACAGCATCAAACAAGACAAAGGAGAACAATGAATGAAAATGTAAATTACTTCACTGAGAGCATATTATATTTCAAGGCAGAAGTAATATAATTTAAAAATTAAATTAAATTTAAATCCCAAATACTATTGTTCTTGGCTGCAATGTTGTGGACTTTACTCCTGTAGTGTTTAAGCTGTGTGTCATGCACACAGAAAGTTCTTTAATATACATTCATCCTTAAAACACATCATATTTACATATTTGGAACATTGTAACTACTCTTAGCAAAGAAAAAAATGAAGATTACTTCCTTGAGAGCTAAGAAAAAAGTACTGTCTTCTTTACATTATTCCTATATTTCTTAGTTTAATTTAAATAATTTCAAACTGTCTTGAAATAACTTGGAAATTTTTTTCACTCTCTTGCCTCGGGGGAAGCGATACACAGAATTAAATGCCCCATTGCTTCAAGAAGTCACATCTCCCTACTTTACTGAGCCCCTCTCTCTTTATCTTAACAGAGCTTAGATAGTAGCCCCAGACAGCCTGCTTCTTCCAGGTGCTCTCTATGTACTTTATTAGGCAATGAATCTCCAGAGGACACAGACTTGTATTTCACCCTAGCTCCAGAGTTTTTGTGGGAAATAAGCCAACAGTGATCTGTATGAAGCAACACCTTAGCCATCATGAACTGGTGCAGCCTTCTGTGCTGAAATCAGGGAGAAGACTCTTTCAGGGTCCTCTCCTCTAGTCAAGCTTTATTATACTGAAATACATAAAAATCTGATTCTGTAAGTATCATGAAACAACACTCCCATATTCATGAAAGTTGTACACAGAAAGGACAAAACAGTATATTTTACTCATATTAAGAAAGAATAGTGTATTTCAGTCAACAAGAGACAATGGTGATGAGTAGTGATAAATTTGTTTAATAAATAACGCTGAATCTATTGCATAGAAACAGCAGAAAATATGGATAGTATCTCTGGTACTGCATGTATTGAAGGGCTGTGGCTTTTAGCAGTCTATTGTAAGAATTCATAAATCTTAAATTCTCTATATGGATGGAGATAGTTTTCATACTTTATCTCTTCTTTAAGTGTGAGCTGAGGGTACTCCTCTGTAATGGCAAAATGTATCAGCTCACACTCATCACCACGAGGGCAGTCATCCCGACAGTATGCATTAGTGTCAAGAAAATCTGACTCTTCCTGGTGTGAGAAGTGTTGTGTCACAGGTGAAATACCTTCAGCTACTTTGCACAGGGTACTCCCACCTCTTAACCTCTAGCATTCCAAAAGGCAAGTATGCAACTTTCAGGTAATAATAAAGGCCAAAAGAAAACTGAGAAGGTGTTCTGGTGAATGGTGTTTTTTTTCTATCCTGTGTTACAGCTGAACAGTAATTAAAAAAAAAGCTATTGTAATACTTATTGATTTCAATAGAAACAGAACAGTTCAGAGATAGTCACTGGAATTTTTCAATGCAGTTTTGAGCACTCCTTCCACTGCAACTTATATTGCAATGCTATCAGAGAGCGTCCAAAGGAAGGCAATGAAAGGCCTTGGAGGAGTGGCTGAGGTCATTTGGTCTGTTCAATCTGAAGAAGAGGAGACTGAGGGGAGACCACTGCAGCCTACAACTTCTTCATGAGGGGAAGAGGAGGGGCAGGCACTGATCTCTTCTCTGTGGTGACCAGTGACAGGACCCAAGGGAGTGGCCTGAAGTTGTGTCAGGGAGGTTTAGGCTGGATATCAGAAAGAGGTTCTTCATGCAGAGGGTGGTTGTGTACATGGTGTGACTCTTGGGGATGGTCCTGTGAAGGGCCAGGAGTTGGACCCGATGATTCTTGTGGGTCCCTTCCAACTCGCCATATTCTGTGAACTTCACGAAAGCTCTCCGGGGCCTTGACCTTCCAGAAGAGGTCTCTCTATTTTTGCCCTGTCCTATGGCTCCTTCAGGACTGATGAGAGATCTGATCTTCAGGAACATAAGAATTTCTTTTCATTCTCGGTGGAGAAGCACAGGCTTGCCTTTTGCTGCTTTCCCCTCTACTAGAGCAAGCCTGGTGATTGCTCTGGGGAAAAAGATCTTATAATTAACACTTTACTGAGCACCTTTCCTTACAATAGCAGTTATTCTCCTTTCAGACTAAAGATCCACATTTCTTTCTGACTTTTTTTTTCCTATTGACTGTTCCATGCATCCTAGTCTTTCCTGCTGAATCCTTGCCCCTCCATTCTTCCCTGATGTCTCCTGACATCAACTCACATGGCTTTATGTAAAATAAGGTAAAATTAAAAAAGAAGGCCAAACATGGTTTGCCTATGGGCATTTTCTCCCACCATGTTCTTTCCCCATTTATCCTTACCCCTTCTCCCTTCCTATCTAGTGCCTACTACAACTCTCAACATCCACTGTCATGGTCTATCACAACTGTAATCCCAACTCTGCCAGCTCTCTCCACATTCCCACAAGTCCACCAATGTATGCCTCACGAGTGTATGTTCTGGTTATTCTGGGTGTGAAGGCTTCAAACCCAATTTATGCACAGACTGTTCAGCTCAGGAGTGGAATGCTGCTACAGGGCACTCTGGGTTGAGCTCAGAGATCTGGGCACTCCACCCAGCCCTCAGCTATGACCATCAACTTGTCTATCCTATTCTAATTGCACAATCCTTATGAAACACCAAAGAGTGGGCTACTTTAGTAAATTAGGAATTACCAATGATATTAGTGTCTCGGTTTCAAACCCCAGTGTTTGCAATTTTTAAACCTAATGTCTGTACTGCATAAAATCAAGATTTACATGGGACACTATACTAGTTCCTATTGAGGTCCTCACTATAATCTTGTTGCAGTATCCTGAAAGTATTAAATAAATCTCTTGGAGACAGAAAAAGAGATCAGGAAATACAAAAGGAAGTACTACTAATTTAAAGAACATTTATTCATAGATTTCAATTATAAAAAACACATTCTATGAGATTACTCCTCATTTGTATGTGCTCATTTTGGAACACAGAAGATTTCAAGTAGCAAACAACTGAAATCACAAAGCAATCCACTAACAAAACCAAGACCTAAACCCCCCCACTTTGGAGTGCAGCCAAAGTCAGCAGGCTGCACACTAGTTTGTCAGCATCCACTGTGTGTGGATAATGTTCAGACTCCTGCTGGAGCACTACATGGCCATATCTGATTGCACCCACCCTGTTGTTGTCATCTCTGTAGGACAATTTTTACCAGTAGTATCACTTAGATGGACCAGATGAACATGCCCTGAAGCTCTTCTTTACGTGGAGAGCAGAAACTGAAGAAAACATCAGTGTCTTACACAGTAGTAGTCTCTGTTATATTGGATTCTTGTCATGTAGTCTCACTTACTATAGAGTTTGTGGGTGAAATATATTAATAACTGCTGATAATTTAAGTGGGCCATCAGTTATTTTCAATTTTATGTATGTGTTGACAATTACACCCAGAATTTAATTCAATATGTTTTGAGAAGTTAGAGATAGGCATTCAATTATATAACATAGACAAGATTCTTTTACAAAATAATGATACCCTTTATCAGTTGAATAGTGAGAGCATAGTATGTCTTTCTTAGTATGTCTTAGGAATGAAGTCCGTAACACCAAAAATAATCAGCTTCTCAGGATGCAAACTCTGCACAGAAAATGCCAGCTTAGAGACGTGAACCCAAAGAGACAGAATGCTAGAGTAGAAATTATTCTTGCATTTAACTACTAAAATTAAATGAATAAGGAGATATACAGTGTCACCTCTAAACTCACCTGATATCCTTCCACAGATTTATCAGAAACATGGTGCCAAGAAACAGACATTTCAGAAGACGACAAAACTTTTACACTCACATCTGTAGGTATTTCAGTTGGAGCTGAAAGATGAAACATATGTTAAATATCCAATCTGATCCTGATATTGTTATATTTGCTTACAGGGGCTCTTCTCACTTCAGTATTTCATATTATTTTCTTGATATCAGTGAGCCAAGTGTTAGTCTTTAATCTGGTTTCACTTGAGTAAACTTCAAATCCAGTGATGATCTGTATGGAAAATGACACTATAAAAACAAAGCAATGACCCTGTTACTTGGCTCAGACTATGAATTTTTATGCTTCAACAGATTCCATGCTGAAATTAGTGTGAACTGAAAAAAGGCTTCAATAAACAGAATGAAGCATCCAGTGATCTTTTACTAAGTGGGACAGTAGCTCACAGATTACATACATAGAGTTTTAAAGTTAGTGACACACAAATATGTATTTCAATTAGTCACAATAATGCAAATTTTTTATGAGCACAGATATTAGATACAGGGCTCTCAAGTGGCACATAGAAATTTGAACAGAGGTGTGAAATGATACAAAGCACCCTTCTATCAAGCATACATATATTGTACGGTTGATTTTGTTTGTGTTCTTAGTTCTGGACAACAGCCAACACAGAGTACAGGCCACTATAATGTGATATGCTTTTATTCAGGGTTTAGAATATTAAGTTCTAGTTTCATTGTAAGAAGCTGTTAATTTCACTGCTGCTTGCATGTTAAGTGAGGTAAGGAATTAAAAAAGGCATAAACTTAGCAATGTCTATAAAGGATAGTTTTCCAAGCTAAGAACAGTTCTCTGTCACAAATCTTTTGAAACAAGTTGCAACAGACAGGCATGGCAGCCCTAGCTGAGGAAAGCTTTCATATACTTAATCTTCCAACTGGGCATCCAGTCAACTATGCATCAAAACAGCCACTGTTAAGGAAAAAATCAGTTACGTCTCTCATGAAAAGTATCCTAGGTAACAAAATAATCTTATATGCAAAATTGCCTTTTGTAATTGTCTTTCAATGGCTGTTAATAATGCAAATGTCTAATTAAAAAAATTATATATTATTGCAAAATTGTTTTTACAATGACAGGAATTTAGATAAGCAAGAGGCCTTTGCACTCATTACTAGCAACCATTACTCACTACTAGCAATGGCAGGTATGACTAGTAGTTGTCAGACATGGAACTTGGCTTACAACACGTGGGAACACAGAAATTCCCCAGTCACTAAAATTAATAACGCTGCCCACAGCTATAACTAGACAGACACAGATCTATTATAAAGCACACAACTTAGTGGAAATGCTGTCACTATATTTACATGTGTACATGTATTTATACATACCCATATGACTATATTGCTTTAAGACCTCCCTAACACCTCTGAGAAACTGTGCTGTCTAACAGTAATAATATCACTTGCTGATTCAGAGGTACAGAAGTACAGGTGGAATAGTTGTGATCATCTAATCTATTCCTAAATCACCATCAGACTCCTCTTTATTGTATCAATTACAGAATTTTCCAAAATATTTCATATTGAAAAGCTTCAACTGGCAGGGAATTTGCTGACACAATAGTAATACAATGTTTAAACAATATTTCATCTGCTTGCGTTTGTTTATGAGCTACAAATAATTTATATCCCTATTCGTCATTTACATTCTATAAATATTTTGCAGTCTCTCCTGCGCCAGAAAGATGACAACATTGCTTTTCTCAAGCCTTGTAATTCAGTAATTCTACCAATAAAAGAAGCAATCTCTGGGCTTCACAGTATGTTCTCTTCACTGAAAACAGAGTGGTCATCACACAATTAGCTCCTAAGCATAATTATACAAACTTCAAGCTGGCAGCCAGTTACCACACTACAAAGTATGGAGGTGATTTTGTCTAGGTAGTGATGCCAGGAGAAAACTCTGCAGAATGCTCTTTGCAGTAACTTCTGCTACATCTATTGAAAAAATCCCATCTAACCTGCTCTGGAGGAGTTCCTCGATTTGATTTAGGCAGTAGTCAGGGTCACAGCTCCACACAGGAACTCTGAGCACTACTCGTAAGGTTTGGACTCTTGTGCTTGAAATCAAAGAAGTAGATTCACTGAGCTTCTATTCCTTTTGCTGTCTGCAACTGGCACAATTTAAGCACAAATGTTTTTATCATATGTCAGGACTTTGCTAAAGTCCTTAGAATATCAACAGCTACTCAAGTGACCCCTCTTTATCTGGAAGCTCGCGCTGCTACACATTTGTTTTATCTTTGTCTTTTGGAGCTACTAGGCTCTACCATATCCCTGAACTTAGAGAACTATACAAACACACTTGCCATCCCTGACATGGTTAGTATAATTCTAATATAAACACATGGGAGCTTATCAGTCAGCTGTCGATAGAGTCTCTGAGAAAGAATGGATATTGAAGTATTATTTGGCAGATATTGCTTTCATTACACCATAGCAATTTACTAACACATTTACACAATTGCAAAAATAACCTTTGTGTTGCTTCAGCAGCTGTTGAAGATTATTTCCTAAGGTACATTTTTCAGAGAAAAAAAGATTAGTATTAGCCTGGTCAGATAGGTAAGTGTTGCAAGCTTGAATCCTGAATTATCTTAAGAAACAAAAGGACTGTTTTATCTTTTCTTTCTGTGTGGCCCATTTGTGTGCAAAGTTCCCATTAGTGCTAATGGGAATCATGAACATAAATCTTCCATAAAGTACACAGAATAAAGAAGAGAATCGGAAATGTGTTATCATATCCCTCCTCCTGGCTCTTTGCTCTCCATCTGTTGACTTAGTGAAAATTTTGCTCTATGGAAAGAAAAATACAAGCAATTCTTTGGGTTTCTGGCAGAAATTAATAAATTGTATTTTTTTAAGAACAGACTTCAATGATGATGTTGCAATTACAGATGTTGTATATATTTCTACTGATTTAAGGTAAACTTTCTTCTAGTATTTTCTCCTGCTAAGTTTGGAAAGTCATTTAAACATGCAGTCCTAAAGATCACAGCATGTGAAATAATTCTGGTAATAATTAAGAGAAATATTTTAGTGGAATGTCAAAGAGGTTTCTGTTAAATTATTTACCTGACAGCTCTAACATGCAAACAGGAATAAAGCATGTGACAGGGCTAATTTATATTAGAATCTAAACATGCTGGAAATTTAAGTAGGTACAACGGAGCTATTCCTTTAGAGTTTTGGGCAAAATTCTGATACTGATCTACTAGAATAACAGGATGTGGTCTGTTAAGAAGGAAAAAATTACACATATGTCAAATACATGTATTATGATCAAAGAAACATTGCTGGATAAAGATGTAAATGTTTTAGGCAACCAACAGGAAGATGAGAATTCCTTTTTTCACATTCTTAAATCCTTTGACGAGTTGTGTGAAGAATCTTGAATGCCTCTGTGTATTGCTGATTGACAGCAAGTACAACCAAGTGCTGTGCATCACGCAGAAAGCAGTCTGAAGCTGGTTGTGCAGAACAATGGCAAGTGCTTTGTGTGAACAATATACACCCCCCTGTGCTGAAGATGTACGCTGCTACACAAATCAGTCTCAAGGACCAGGTTCTCTCTACCAGTGTCGGCAGTACTGATCTGGACCCTCAGTGTAAAACTTATTTGGAACCTCTACTCACCATCTTGTGCTGAATAAATGACAGCAGTGAGACTGAATGGTCCATCCCCTTTGTTGTTAAATGCCTTCACTTTGACTTGATACTGAGTTGAAGGTGGCATTGACTCATCCTTGTGGACATACCGGCCAATTTCAGGATTAGTAACCGTAACTCTTCTCCATTCCTTCTCACCAAATGGCTTGAAAGCCACTATGTAACCAAAGTTATTGCCGTAGTGGTATTCTCTTGACAAAGGCTGAAGAGGAAAAAGATAAAACATTAATTTTTGTGGCCAGCTAAATAAACGGGTCTAGAATGAAATATAAATAATGTAGAAAGCCTCGATATGTACTCTGTAAGAACACAACTAAACTTCCATTTTGTCCTGGTTTCCATCTATGGCTTGCTCCTACCCCCTTTAAAAACAGACCTTTAAAAACATTTTAAGGAGTTTGTTCCTCATCTGAACTCAGGGCAACACACATCATGCTACTTCCCCCAGAGAGAAACCAAGAATAATTGCACACTAAAACAGCTGTAGCCAGCAAAAAAGCCTTAAGAAATAAAGGATACTGGATATGCAACACAGACACACTAAGCCAGTATGTGGGTCCATGTATATGTGTGGAGATAAATGTTCTTGCAAAACAGAAAGAGCACAGGGAAAATTTATATGGCTGGCCAAAATTATATTATCTAAAGTTCACCACCTAGACAACTGGCACAGCTGATGAAGAAAGATGGACACATCCTACCAAAGAATGACTCATCCTACCACTTTTCACTGATGATGAAGGGGATCCAGCTGCTGAATTAGACTATCTACCTAGCTTCTAACTGGTAAATCTTTCAGTGAAATGACTCCCACTTTCAGCATGAGCATTAAAAGTACCAATTAAAAATAGTTCTTAAAACTATAGCTAATTTCCTAATCCTAGGAATACTGGAAAATACAAATTTATGGAAGACAGTCTGCTGTAATGAGTTTTGCTTCATTTACCAAAGCTTTACATTCAGTGATCCCTCTTCAGTCCATGGAGCCTTTACCATAACTATTAGACACTGCACCCAACCAGCCAAAATCACATCATTCCTCAGTGCATCTGGAGGCTTAACAGAAATATCCTTTGAAAATAAACTTCCTGCATCACCATTTTCCCTCATGAAAACCTCACAGAGGTGAAATAGGTTAACTTGAGACAAAGGTCCTGGATCAGTGACACAGAGAGTAATTACTGTCCTTCAGTGTTTGCCCACTACCTGCAGCACTTTAGCCAATGTGTGGAGATACTCTGAGCAACCATTTATGAAACTCTGGTGTAGCTCATCCTCAATCTATCATTATATCTAGCTACTTAAAATAAACCAGAATGCTTTCTCATATGCCAAAGTAAGCAGCCTGGATGAGACCCTAGTCTCAGAATGACTTTCAGCCAGAGCAAACTTTAGAAATCCAGGACTGGCACTTAAAAATTATATTCCAGAAGGTCTTAAATAAAGTATTAAAAGCAGCTTGTCCTCCAACGGCTGCACATAATAAGTAGGTATAAGCAGTTGAACAGTTTTTAGTATCCACTAGAAACTTTGAAAAACAAAGTGGAAGACGGAAAGACAAATAGGGAAAAATGAGGAAGAATAGGCATGCCACTCCTAGCTCTCCTTCTCAGTTCTTCTTTCAAAACAAGACTTAGAAGAGCTTTGATTGCATCTCTGGCTGTCTTATTCAACCTGGGCTTATGAATCATAGCAGAAGCTGAAAGGGGGTTGGCAGCAACATGTGAACCTGCCATACATTTTGTTCTTCTCTTCTTAATTAAGGACTATTTAGAGTAGCATATGCAAATGTCAACACATTTGTGAGAATCAATATACATCTTTATCTCAGCCTTACAGATAGATATATTGTTGTCTGTCAGATAGATTCTGTAAATCTAAAGCCTCTATTCAAAAACACTTGCCAGATGTAGTATGGAAGAATCTTGGGAAAAAAATACTTGAAGCCATGCTTAATTTGTCTGATGAAATGAGGTACTCGGAACAGATGTGAAAAGCGTGACATTAGGTAAGAGTTGGGTATACAGGAAATACTGAAATGATCTTGTACTTGTCTTGCATTAGTCACCGTTCTCCTGGTTGTAAGTTTCTTTTTTCAGTTTTGTCACAGCCAAGTCTGCACTGCATTGAAAATGTCATAAGTATTGATCTTTACATGCAATGCAAGAAGTGGCTCTGGAGTTCAAGTTTTCATAAGACAGCACTTGTGAAGAAATAATAAAACATTCTAGGTCATTTGCAACTCTCCATTGCATGTGTTCTTTTGCTTTTCAAAAGTAAATAGAGACCAGAATCAAGCCTATTAGGACACACCTACTTCCCAGCCTATTGTTAATTGAACTAAGAAACAGCCTTTTCAATATATTTTAACAGTACTGAAGACCTTTTTTTTCAGAAATTTACAAAGTTTGTCTTCATGGCTGAAATACTTGGGAAGACTAAACAAATATTTCAAACTGAATTTTAATCCAAAGGAACAAACAAAAACCAAAATAAAAAACTAAAACCAAACCAAACAAAAAATCCCAAACAATACAAAACAACAAAAGAGCAAAAAAACCCACTCCAAACCCAGGAAAGCCCAAATCTGTTAGTTCAAACACCGAGCTGGCTGTTTCTGTGTCACAATTAGTAACTTAACTCTTGCAGAGATATGATCAACCTTAAGTACAAAAAGAATCCATACGCATATGGATTAAAATTTGTACATTCTTAAGGAGAATCCCCATACAACAACAAAGTTGCTATTGGAATAATGTCACCTTTACATTATTTCCCACAGGAAAAAGCACTCCTCGTAGAGGTAAATAAACTGCTACATATGAAACAAACTATTCCCCAAAAGACACAAATGATCCCTTATGGCGCTGAAGATAGAGGTTAAAAGCAAAACAAACTTTTTAATTTTTTCAAGCATAATATTTAACCATCTTTCTTTGGCAGAGGTAATGCTGCTGTAACTGTTTTTTCTGGATACTGATAGGCTCTGACATGAATCTGATAGGCTTTCTAAAAATTTATTTCTTCTCCCCAGCTTTCCCAAATACCCTGCAAAAGATTTCAGTTCTCTCTTCCGTGCTACTTTTGCCTACACAACTTTGCTTATAAATCCTTATACTTTCTTCTGTTGGGTTTTGGCTTCCTCTTATCTTGGTGTCTCTTTTCCCTGCCTCCTTTTCTGTTTTTTTCCCCCGAGTATAGGTTAACTGTAAAACACATTGCTTCAATACCAGAATGAAGACAGTATTTATATATATAATGGATGTTTTTTAGAAAAAATATGATGGACTAAATATATACGCTGTATGAGAGAAATGGAATTTTCAAAATACTTTGGTTACTGAAAAGCTTTTTGGTAACACTAAATTTTTTTAAATTTTATTCGACCATTTTTGAGATTAATGTTATCTTTTTTCCCTTATTCTTTCTTTACCCTGTTTAATACATAATCATTAAAGAAAACTTAATGGCTTGGAGGAAAAGAACATTGTCAGAATGTGGATACCAATGAACGGTTAAATTGTCATATGAGGCAACATGTCTGTGTTACCAGCCACGTTAGCATAAGATGAAGCTTATAAGATGTCAATATACAAGAATTTCCTTAAATCTCCAATTAGTATATACGACAAGCTAGTTCACAGAATGGTTATATATTTTCTTGTTTTAAAATAAAGCCTGTTAATCTGTGCACAGTACATTAAAATAATAATTAAGATTTTTAACTTTTACTTGTTGCAAGCAATTCTGCATGCTATTCACGTTGTAAGATAAAAAAAGCCTTGAAGGAAAAATGCAATATGCAGAATTTTCAAATGCAGCCACATCAATGCATTATTACAGTCAGCATCTGTTTCAATCTCTTTGTTTTAGAAAGTTTTAGATCATATTTTAAAAATGCCAATACATAAACAGCTAATGGGCTGTCTTCCTCATTCATTTTTAGGTATTTTTAGGAGAAAAGTCTGAAAACCTATACATTTTGCACAAATCCTGCTCTCACAAGACCCAGTGCCAAACCATCCATGGTTCAGGAGCAGCAAGATTGGATACAAGGAAGTTTAAGTTTTGTGCCATTTTCCAAGTGCAATACATACCATCCATGTTATTGTCAGCTCTCGATTGCTTCCACCCCCTCCTCCGACATCAGAAGGAGCCACATTAGGAGCTAGTGAAATAAAAGAGACAAGAAAAATTACTACAAAGTATGCAGTCAGTAAAAAGATCACTATTTACTTTTCTTTTTACAAGCAAGGCCAGCAAGCACACGTGGCACACACAATTAAAATAATGATAGTCTGTAATTGCTGTGAGAGGTTGTGGTCTTGCCAAGACTAATGTATAGCTACTGCTTCAGGAAACATGCCAGTTCTAACCATAGCTAGCAATCATTCCTCTTTTTCACCAAATTGTCTACAAATATTTAACTGAATATTCAGGAATGGAAAATTTCTCATAGGTCTTAAGAGAAGCACTGTGTATTGTTCTTGTGCTTCCTCAGATATTGGTGGGACAAGGGCTCAGGCAGCCAGGACTTGAACTTGTAGTTACCTTAACACACTGTGATCAGTTCCATCTACTGCAATGGATTTACTTGCAATGTGTAAGGTTAAACCCATGGATGTATCTTTGAAATACTGCCATCCTAATCCTGTTCCAGACTAGTGGCACAAGTCTTTTTGATTGGCATGTTCAGAATGGGTAGATTTACATAAGCAAAGCTATCATTAAATATGCCTCAGGTGTGCATGCATTAGCTACATGCCCTATCTACATGAATATGTTCTTTTGTGTCAAAAATTCTTATAGGGTTGGGCATTTTCTCCACTAGTCAGTGAATGTCATAAGGTAATAATGGGATAGTTCCTAAGTGCTCTTGTACTAAGTATGACATTTGCTGAGGCCTTCTCTGAGGGTCAGCTGAGGAGAAACACAAAGCAGAGCGGAATTAATGTTTCCAGAAAGGATAAAAATATGTAACAATAAATTTGAAACTGAAATCAGCACAGTCCATGGTTTGCGTTATTTATTTCTCGCCTTCCACAAAAAAAAAATTAGTGGAGAATGAGACCAAGTGTGCATATGACCATTTGAGAAGAAGCTTGAATTTATTACTTGACCCTCTAGTCCCAGGACCTATTTTAAGTATATAGCTTCAGTGCTAAGTTAGAAGCAGAGGGTTGTTAGACTTTTCAAGTAGTCAAAGAAAATACTAGGCTGCCAAAGAAGAGAAAAAAAGACTGTTCAATGTCTTACAAATCACACTTTTCAAAAGAATCTTCCTCATTCTTTCAACTATTAAACCCAGGTTTCTCTCTCCATTAAGAGCTGGTTACTAATTCAGAGAACTATACTTCAACAATTACCCTAATGTATCCAGAAAAATACATTAAAGCAGACTTTGATCCACTGAACTTCCAAATAATCACTGTGATATATTATTGATGAAGGAAGCAGACAATTAAAACCAGAAATCACAGCATACATT
This sequence comes from Dendrocincla tyrannina, assembly GCA_035047865.1. NCBI lineage: Eukaryota > Metazoa > Chordata > Aves > Passeriformes > Dendrocolaptidae > Dendrocincla > Dendrocincla tyrannina. The sequence continues at coordinate 27,667,981 of JAWWMP010000041.1, read as the reverse complement.
CTCAGCACGCCAATGAAAGTTACTGAAGATAAAGTTATCTATGAGATGAGAGACTTCAGAATTGAAAGACACTGACAACTTCTGAATTTAACAGATATTATTTATCATCCATACAGTACAACAAAGACACAGCACTATTTGATGCTAACACAGAACAAAGGTTAAAAATAATTACAGTGCATGAACATGGGTTGTTGTTATTTACCTTTTTGAGATTTACATGAAAACGCACATGTAGTTGTGCATACTCCTTCTATAGTACCCTTGACATGGACAAGGAAACCCAAATCCTACTATTGCTCATAATAAATTCCAGCTCCTGGCAGAAAACACACTTGGGTGCAGGTCTTCTGTGAACTGTAACTGATTTATACTCTATTTTGGCATGGCTAAAAGTGCTAACTGTGTCTAGTAAGACTACATTAACATTTTGCTTTGTTTCCCAAAAGATGTCCCACAGTCTTTCAGGGGTGACAGGGGTGCTGTGCCTGGGGAATCAGACAACAGACTAAACAGACTACCTCTTGCCAAAAGCATTGCATCCTGCTACAAAACTGAAGGATACACCATTTTTGGGCAGGCTACAAGAAATGCCATGAATGTGGCACACTGCAAACTGCAGGACACTACGCCTATTCCACCTGGAAGCATTATTTCTCTCCATATCTGTATCTTTTCTGACAGTTTAAAAATGTCTGTTTTGCACCAGGCATTCCAAGAAGAACATTTAGACTTCTCAATAACATTTCTGGGCCTTCAAAGATAGCTGTTGAGTCATAAAACATGATGTTAATATTCAATTTTCTAGGCATTAATTTCTTTTTATTTTAGTACTAAAGCTCTGTGGCTTTTCCTTCCTTATACAGAATAATATAACCAATCTGTATTTCCTATCTCCCTAAGCAACGAAAATTTTAATGGATCAAAAGTATCTTTAATAAATATTTTAATATTTACAACTCAAATGCATTTTATTTTGAAAATACTAACTAATCAAAGCAGTGACCTAGCAGATATAATTGCAAAAGTTAATTTTACACTTTGGTTTTTCATTGCTACTTTCAAATATCAAGCTGTGGGACAACAATTCTATCTAGATTGCACATGGGTGCTAGTATGTGGTGTACAGGCTTTGCTGGATACACTCTTCTTTGCAGTGATACATTACCTCCTAGAACACTGTCGTTATCTCCTTTGTACAGTCCAACCAGAATGTATTATCTTGACTAACAACATCTAATTCCTCATTTTGGATAACTCATTTTAAAAAAAGAGGTGCTTGAGCCTAAAGGTCCTTAATATGCTCTGAGTTATTAACACTGAGCAATTAGACTGATAAGGGTGTATGTTGTGTTGGATAACATCACATCTTTGACATAGGATAAGACACAGGACCAAACCTTATCATGATGGTTTTACTTCTGTCTGCTTCAATGCTATGGACAGTTTGATATCTGCTTACTAAAATCTATGGTAATGGGTAGCTGAAAACATGTTCTTTGGACTTGGATCCTACAAAGTGCCTTTTCCAAATAAAAATCAAAACTAAAAAATTGATTAATAAAAATGTGAAAAGTAACAAACACATTAAAAAAACTTGACATTTTCTGTTTACGTACGAGCGCCTTCAGTTCTAATCCTCTGTGATGGCATACTAGGTTCTCCTGTCCCCAAAGTGTTTGTTGCAATTATCCGGAACTCATATTCCATCCATGGAATTAAATCAATCACTGTAGCCGATTCCATATTTCCTTCAATATCTGATGGATCTAAAAAAAAGATTAAATGCTTTAGAAAACAGCATTTTTACAATAAGGTCATCAATTATGTTGTTGGTTCGGCAAAACTTTCACTCTTCTGCAACCACATATAGTCAACTGGCGGAAACTTGATGGTGTACATCAGGAATACCATATTTTACGGAGTACTAAAAGCAGGGACTGGGAATTTGGAAACTATGACACTATCTTGGATAAACCCTTATAGACTGCTAAGTTTCAACTGGGTGTGAACTAGTACATGTAGTACGAGATTTCCTTCCTAATCACATATTTGTAGGTGTACAATTTTATTTTACCTACAGACAAATGCAATGAAAAATCTGGAATGCAGAAACAGTTAAAATAAAAATTCATAACATAGACAGACAAGGGCTAGACATGTAATGTTCAATCAATTGATAGAGAGTGGTTGATAAAATGTGATCCTACCTTGGTGCACTTTATTAGTGAGCATATTACAACTTGCTATCTAGTTCTGACCCAACAATGATAGGTGTTCTTGTAACTCCTGTGAAAATACTTATTGTTGCCATAAAGATGAGCTTCTTTACCATAAATGAAATGAGTAATTCATGACGGTCTGCAAATCACAGATGACAGGCGTTGTTTCTATAGCTGTCCGCAGTTTTGGAAAGAGAGAGTATTTTCATTTATTGCGTGGGCCAGGAATTCTTTGTCAGATTAGAGTCTTGGGTTCAGAGGGAGGTGAGAAATGAGATATTCTGCACTGGAAAGGCAGCTGATTTGGAATTGAAATATGAATTCAATGCCTGCAAAACCCCCAGGCACAACAGTGTAAGCACTGGATGGTGACACAACTGTCTTCTTCCTAACGATCGTTAAATTTTTCATTCCAAAGTGAGGCCCTGAAGGAGAAAGAAAAACCCATTCTATTTCTCTTTCTACCTGCCCACCACTCTCCCTCATCCTTATGCAAATTATTTTTCTCTCTAGTCAGTAGAGCCAATACAAACCCAATATGCCATCTGAGCCATGATACAAATTTGCATTCATTTTCATGGGCTACTTTCAATCTCTTAATTTAATTTTACTGTCCCACAAATTCCCAGAAAAATTAAAAATCCTCAACACAGTGAGAATCTGACCCCCTTAACTGGAAAGAGCACCATAAATGTAAGCAACTTATTACATAACCCAATCATACATACTGTGAAGTAAAATACACTTCTTTCATAAAACATACTTAGTGTTATGAAACCCAAGATGAATGATTTGGAATAATGGTAGTAGTAATAATAACAACAGTATTTCCAACGTGCAAGGCCAAAACATATCTTTTTGCTCCACACATTGAAAATTAGCAGCATTAAGTGATAGCCCAAACACTGAGAGATCAGTTTGGACTATTCATCACGCTTCTTTCAGATGAAAGTGAACACTGAGTCAAACTGGGAGCAGCCAGCAAGTAAATAAAAGCTTGCTGTGGTTCCAGTGATGGTTACTATGGTGATTTTACCTATTTTCTGAAGGAATCATCTATTTATCAAAATTCCTCAGTGTGGTTCAAATGAAAAAGCAACAATTTGGAAAACATCAGAAGAGTTAACTTCAACTTTTCAGAAATTAATAGCTTTTTTCTTTTTTGTTAGCTTCTTTAAAAAGGGATTCAACAATCTCCCACTCAGGATGTGAATCCCACTCAACCCACTACAGGCTAAGACTCAAAAGTATGACTGCATGTTTCAATGACTAGTTCAATAATCCTGTGAAGCAGAGAACTTCAGAGATGCAGAGAAGCTCATCCCATCACGTCTATAATACTGCAAATAGGTAATCTCCCTGAGATATGAGGGATGGTTTCAATTGTCTGCCCTGAACCAAAGTGAAGATGTGAAACCAACACTTGTACCTCCTACATATACGCTTTTAGTTCCAGTAACACTCAGCACAAAAGGAAGCAGTATCAGAGATGCCACTCACTGTTCATAAATTTGTCCTATATCTTCCTACAATCTTGTTTCTTCATAATCCTTTTTTTAAAAAAAAAAAAACTAAAAAAAAATCCAAACCAACAAACAAAAAACCAGCCACCAACCAAACTCAAACCAAAATCAACGCCACCCCCTGCCCGCCCCCCCCAAAAAAAACCCTTATAGGAAATAAAATATAATTTATCATAAAGAAAGTAGAGGCTGGTCTAAAAGGATTCTCCCTCCCACATGTATTGTTACTGAAGCAAATAATCAGTTCTTTGAACAGCTGTAATTTCTACATTAATTATTTTTTTAAAGTTCAAAGAAATCTATTCTACAGAAACCATTAAACAAGCTATAAGAGATAGAAAGGGACTGGGAAACCTTCTAGTTATACTTTCCAAGCTACTTTCGTGTAAGTCATACATTAGTGCTGATGGAGGTAATTATATCCAGTAGAGCTACATACAATACACAGACTAAAAGAAAAATATTATTTAAGGCAGTAGGCCTAGTATTTTTAACTTTTTACTCTAAAAAATGTCAGAGATTTTCAGGTCAATATGTCCTTCTCTTTCTTACACAGCTATCTGTAGTTACAAGTGGCAACTTAAATGAAAGACAATCACTGAAACTATTAATATTCTTAGTATCAGAAATGCTGAATAAGTGATTTCCCAATTCCACAGAAAAGCGCTTAAGTTATAATTTATTAGGCTGGGACAAAAAATCATATTGATAGGAAAATTCTGTATAAACTGTGGCAATGATACTCTTCATAAAGCATTCAAAGATACTAGTAGCTCAAAAATATCTTAAAATTTATGCATTTATGTTAAATCTTTCACAACAAAAAAAATTGCTAGCATCTCCTAGGTGCCTCCTTTACTGCAATTTTGTGGCACAATGATGACATCCAGTGGTTAGAAGGATAATCTTGTAGCTATGTTTTCTCTAGAAGTGCCAATTTTAATGCAACTGGAACTTAGTCTGTTCCCAGGAAAGAGCAGGCAATTTTATTCAACTTTCTCCATAACAAATATGAAATGAAGACATCTGCCCATCATTCAAATTAACCTGTAAATAAATTTTAGAATTCTAGTAGTTGATGTGGAATGTTTCAAGCAACAAGGAAAGAGGCAAAAAACAGGTAACAACTCCAGCATGTTCTTTGCAGTTGAGGCCCTCCAAATGCTGGGAACAAACCTATTGACAGCACACTGACAGGACACACCTGTTCCCAAACTCTGTACATTAGTAGACATTAGTAGCACCTCTGGTTTCCTTTCAGTGTGACTATTCTCTGATTAGCCAAGCTTTCTAACAATCAAACTTCAAAACCTTACTCAAAACTTTATTACTTCTGGCATTGCTCTTACCTGTTTTGGCATCTTTCCACTCTTCAGACAGAAAAGTTTTTGACTGGATAGTGTATTTAGAAATAGGGCTATGATTGTCTGTTCCACGACTCCAGGTAAGTGCTACAGCAGTGTCTCTAATTTCTTCTACTCTTATACCTCCAGGAGGGCCTGGAGGACCTGAGAAAAAGAAAAAAAAATTCGTAGTTCAATTCAAAAATTGAATATTCTGAAAATGAAAGTTCACTAAGTTTAATACTCTACAGAGTAATTTCAGAGGACAGATGCTCTTTCATTTATTAACTACCAAATGAAACTTCCATGGCTCTTGCATAAGTAGTACTGAGATATTATTAAGTGAAAACATTTGAAAATGTTGCTGTGCTTCTTCAAAAACAAGAACTCTGATCCAGAAAAAAAACCACAAAATGTTTCTTAAATTCTACCTGATGGTGGCCTTCTTGGTGGCCCACCTTTAGTCTACACTGCTGTTTGTGCTGTACTGGCCCTGACTGCAAGTTGTATGGAAAATTTTGTAACCGATATTGTAGAAAATGTTAAAGAAATTTCTATAGACGTCTTCACATTTTTCTTGGCCTTCATATTATCCCAGTGTGGTAAACCTGTCATCAAATTCAGACATCCTACAGACTAATATAACTTAAGTGAAATCTCTGTAGTTCAACAAAGGCCTTCTCACAAGAATTTCAAAAATCCATGCCAAAATGTGGAATCCAATATACCCATTGAACTAAAAGCTGTTCTGTGAGCTACATGGGTGAAATTCAACCTCTGAGCACTAGAAAACTCCCACAGAGAATAATCCCACAAAGGTACAGAAGCAGTAAGCTCGACAGGAAAATACCTTTGACAAAACAGCCATTCCACAAGCTTTTAGTCTTGATCATCAAGAAGGACTTACAAAATTATTTCTAAAGAGTATTTCCTCTTCCTTTAAAAGACAGATGCTTGCAAAGATTAACTTCAAAATGCATAGCTCGAAATAAAAAGTCATGAACAGATGCAAGTGTTGGCTTGATAACAGACTACTATGTTCCCAACACCCAGAAAAATCATTACGGGTAGTATTTGCCTGTACAAAACCAGTTCACAGTCTCATATCTGTGCTTTTCAAGTATTAAATGTTAATATTAATATTAAATATTTCTGCTTTAGTATGTAAGTAGCTATGCTAAAATAACAGCAATTATTCTCAATCCACAGTTGGCTTAAGTTTGTGAGTTGTACTTCAGATCTGAAGAGATACAACTCTGTTCCCGAAACTTGCCTGTTTTTTCCAATTGTAACACTAAGCCTAATAAACAGTATTACATTTCTTCAACAAATCTCTGGTTAATTTCTGAACAATAACAACAACAAAAAAAATCCTGCTAAAGTGAATGCTTGAATTTTTCTAAATGCATTTTTTAAATTTTAAAAATGTTCTTCTAATTACTACTACTCCCACATCTCTGCTTTGCAAGGGTAACTTTTTTATTGTTGTTTGTCTGTGCATTGGTTCCCAGAAGAGGTCAAAATATGCAGATTAACAGGCAGAGGTGATTTTTTTCATAGACTAAAAAAACTAAGAAGAGAGTGATGCAGGTACATATAGATGTGCAAAGGAATCTTCATCTGTAAAAGATGCCACTATGTTCCGTAAGCTGTGCTAAACTCCAAAAACTTGTATTAATTATGTAATCCAAAGTGTAGCACTTAAAATTTTGGCCTATTTATATTTTCAGATCATTCTATTTACATTGACTGTTCTGGTTTTGTTATTATGCTTCTGTTTTATATGATACACAGTTATCTGAGATATATTAACTGTTGTGTAAAAATAGAGTGCATTAAAACCATTGGAGAAATATTTTCTGCTTCCACATTCAAAGACACTAATATGCCAACATGACTCAGATAATTATCCAACAATCTGATTGAACCAGTCCCAGAGAATATTAAAAAACCCCAACAATAACATGATACATTTCTTTGCAGTATTTACAGAGAAACCACAGAAAATCAAAACAAAGACAACTCAAAAAAAGAATGGAAGGAGATTTCTACATCAAATCTAAACACACAGTGTGCCAAATGTATCTTCAGCTCTTGAACTCTTCATTTTCAGCAAAAGGACTCAAATGAAATCAACTGAATCGAAGACATAGGCTACCGGTTTCAATTAATGTATCCTTCTAACAAGCAAGCAATTTCATTCCTCAAACCTCCCTTTCAAGGTAAGAACTAAATATGTCACTGCATGTGGGAACAGCCTCTTACTCTTCACAGAGAATGCACAAAGTAGAAGTTTTTAAGAACTGATTTTTAAGATGAGGGTTGTTGGTCAACTCTCCACCGTGGAAACATGCATATTTGCTATCCCAGCTCTAAGGACACTGGAACATAAGGCCTGATGGAGAGCCTGTAAGACTGTCCACTTCAGAAGTTGTATGGAGGGTTGGAAGTTATGGAAGGTCATCAGTCCCAACAACCTTCCTTCTTTCTTGAGGAGATACCTCTTACAGCTTCTCACCTCACCACCAATTTCTGAAAATGGAATGCATTAGGAACCAAGGGCCAGGTGCTCCCTCAGGATAGCTCAGACAGGACCCACAACTAACCCCAGGGTGGACAGTTTCTTCAGTAATGGGACACAGTTCAACAGGGCAGAGCGGCAGCCCTAGAAACCACGGGCAGTGAACCAGGTGCATCCAGGTGACTGGCTGCTGCATATATCCAAGCCGTCCACCTAGGACACAGCTAGTCACAGCACAGGTCTGAAGCACATCCAGGAGGCAGGGCCAGGAACACAGCTGGAAGCAGGAATGCCTGTAAGACAGCCCCAGTCAGGGTAAGGTCCAGAGCTGAGCCTGGCAGGGCTCCCGGGCCCATGGGCAGCTAGCTGCATGGGTGGATGTGCTGGGTGAGGCTGAGCAGGGCCAGTAAGGTCTGATGTGCACTCAGGGGCCTCAGAGTCTTCAGTGTACCAGTGTCACTAGCAATTCTCCCAGATACATCAGCAATTTATGTAAGATGACATAGAACAATCCATATGAACTGTTAAATTTTTTTGTGGACACCCAAAATATCTTCATGTGCCTGCAGTGACAGTGGCTATCTTGCACCACTTCACTGATGAGATGCTCTGGAACCTACCTCTTTGTTTTCATACTGTGCTGTTGCTTCTTCCTACCAGTGTGGTGGAACTGTAATGTCACCTTTGTCATATTTTGTAAGATATTTACCCTTGCCTCTGTAAGATTTTGAGTCTTCCACTGACAAAAATGGTACTAAGAATTACTCAGCAGTAAGCAGAACTGTATTCATTGTATTAAAATTCAAATGTTGAACATGAAACTAATGTTAATTTCTTCCACAACATAACCTCTGAGCAACGATTCTAATTACTGGCTTGGAAGGGGAATCAGAAGCCTGATACAGCACCTTGTCTCTACTTTATTTTTAAAAGGAATTTCTTACATAATACTAAGGCACATTAAGAGAGACTTCTCTTTTAGTTTGCAGATAGATATATTCTGCAGTTTCACAACTTACCATATTGGCTTTGACATTTTATACAAAACTGGTGACCATTTATGGGCTGTTGACACACAGTGAAAATTAAATACAAAAATACTGAAGTCCACAACATCTCAGAGGACAGAAATTCAGAACCAAGACACTCGTTTTACTTCAGCTGCTATACAGCTCTACAGTATAACTGGAACATGGGGCAAAACACAACAGCAACGCAGCTGAAAGTACAAGTTATGTCTGCTTTGAACTGCCAGCACTACATTGCATTTGCACTTTAGACTGTGTCACACCTAGAGGAACAAAACAGAGTAAAATGCCCAAAGGGTGTGAATTAACTCACACTATTAAAATTTCACACTGTAACAGATCTTGTAGGCAACCTACTGTATGAGCAGGAATAGCATTTTGAAACTGCAGTAACACTTAACAAGCATGAATCAGTTAAAAATCGAGTGATAAACTTAACCTCAAATGTCCTGGTTTCATTTGAAAACTAGGTCTCCTTTTAATGTAGGCCTAGTATTATACATAATAATGTAATCCATAAAGCTTTATGAGAAGAGAAATGGCTTAAAAATGTTATACATGGGATACAGGGAAATGATCCTCAAAATCTACTTTTAATAATAAACTCCAAACTAAACTATCTAAAATTGCTTTAACATAAGGAAAATACCCATAATAAAAAAATCTTTATTGTTTTTCAGGAAAACACATACTCAGACCTCTAAATGTCTGCAACAGAATCATTACCCTGAGTAGACTTGAGGCCTTTGCATGTTCATGCCCTTCTCACTTTAATTTGTCATCTGTTGATAGGAAATAACATATTCTAAACAACCAGGAACACTCTGCTTGTCTAGGTGAAAACCAGCCTTATTTCTGTATTACCTGGAAAACCTTACCTCTTACCACAAGGTCAGCTGAAGCTGAGGAGTTGTCCACAATCGTCTGAGCAGTGCACATGTACCTCCCTGCGTGCCGCAGCTGAACGTTTTTAATGAGCAGCTCACCGTTGGATTTAATCTGTCACAAAAACAACACTTAGTGAAATTGGTAAACATCCCTGTACAGCTACGTGATACCTGTCTATACACCCCTCCCAAATGATCTACAGTGGTTGCTATTTCCAAAAAGCAAGTGCTTACTTGGAGAACGGATCATCCTCATAGATAAATCTGATTTACAGGACAGCTGTTGAAAATGTCCTGTGCTTCCTGAGGAGCTGCTACTCTTTACTGGACATGAAAATCCAGACATCTTAGTAAAAGTATTTTTAAAAACCAATGTCTCCCTTTTACTTTTTGAAACCTGTATCTGAACATTAAACTGAGACGAGGATTTGTTCATAAACCACAGTCAGATGATGCTTTACCATTGCTTGCTTTTTTTAACCACGTTGGCATGGTAACATGTCATGGAGCCCTACTAAAAGAGTGGGATGCTGTTTGGCTCTTCCTTTACAAGCCTAAAGTAGTATGAGAGTTTTCATCACAGAGAAGCTACAATCACAGTTTAAATAAAGGGGCACCAAGACCTGCCCTGCACCCCTCCCTCAGCCCTTGCTGGTGGTGCCGCTTTCTGACTCTACAAGCTCTTCTCTCAGCTCAGCTCTTGCTGCTCCTTGGCAAACAGCAGGATCCTCAGGGAGGCAATTTACTATTCAAGGAGGCTCATACACATCATCACAGACCCTAATCCTTCCTCAATACCCTTCCCCAATGGCAGACTACTGGGAAATATACATCCAAGATTTCAGTTGGCTATATGGTCCACTGTCTGCTGCTATCTGTGGCTGTACAGAGAGACAAACCAAATAAAGTATTTTTGTACTATGATGCTTCTGTGAACCCACTGAGAAACCAGATGTGTACCAATAAGATAAGGAACAGAACAGATACGACTATACACACCACAGCTGCTCTTAATGAAAAACATATTTTATGTTAAGACATTTACACAAATGTTTAAAAATAACACATTTAAAATGTTTTGCTTATCTATCATGCATTTTAATCCAGAAAAAGATTACTAGGCTTAACCACTGGCTATACATGTGTTAGTCTTAAAGGTATTTTAGAAAAAACCCAAATTTTCTCTCCAAAATTCATGATTGCTTTCATGGAAGTAAAAACGCCATCAAAAAATTAACAGATGGATTTATAACACATGTCAAAAGGGGGAACACTCAGATTTCCTAATTCACTGAAAATTGTTCAGAAGTACCAAAAAAAACCCCAAAAAAACAAAACCAAAAACTGAGATAACTCACTGCAATCCATAAACGTTCATACGCAGAAACAAAAGGAATTCAGATGCAAAACGGTATGTAAAAAAAGAAGCTGCTAAATATTTAGGTGGAAGAATTAGTGTTAGCGTTATCATAGGTTCTGGGGAACAACAAAAACCTTAAATGCAACCTCGAATATTATGCGCTGTGTCCCTGCATGCAGACATTCAGAAGAAATGAAATAGAACTATGCCATAAAGTTTATGTTTCCCAATTGAAGAGGATGAGAGGGAAAAGTAAGGTTTAAAACTTTACCAAATGCTCTGAAACTAGAATGAGAGTTCAGAGCGTATATTTAGGAAAGATTAAAATACCCAGATAAAACCACCCTTTTCTTTTCCAAAGTCCTGTGAGGATTTTGGTTGCCACCTTCAATTTCTGCTGACATAAAATTTCAGCACAAACTGAAATCTATTAACACCAGGTTTTTTTGGTCCAAAATAAGAATTCACATTTTAAGAAATTACTGTGGTAAACGAATAAAAGGAGAAGCAAGCACATATGAAAGCGCTTAATTCCAGCTAGTGATACTTCAGTTGATTGACTCACAGGGTCAGCAAGAAATGCAGGTAAGACTGTACCTTCCCTCTTTTTCAGTGATGTGAGTGTTGTTAGCAATGATCAAACAGATCAATCGGATTAGTGAACAATCGAATATTCCTGATATATTTCAGACCATTTCTCTTTTAGCTATTATTAAACTATGTCCATGTGTATATAAATATTTTCATACTTCTCACTCAAGGCTAATATGACACAGCTTTTAATTTAATTTGCCAAAGTGCATGCAGTATACAGAGATCAGGTAAGTCTGGGATAGTAGCATTTCTGTGCTGGTGCCCGCCAGTTTATTCATGCAAACTCCAGGGACACTCCTATCAAGGACAGCAGCCTTTGAAAACCTGCAGGAGTCCTCCATAAACAAACACTGTCTGGCTGCCTGACTAAGCACAGGTAAGCCCTACAGTGGCCTAAGCAATGTTGTCAGTGGCTTCAGGAACAAAAATCAGTGGGAGCAACAGCAGCTACCTGCTTCTCTGCCCTCCAAAAACTTACATCAAAGAAGCTGCAAAAGATTAAATGCCTTGAGTTTTCTGTTCCCGTTTTTTGTTTGGTTGTTGGGTTTTTTCTCAATTCTATTCTTATTGGTTTTGGTTTTAATGAAAAAGACAAACAGTTCCTTATTGGACTGCTGTGCATAAATCTTTAGTTCATTAACACTAAATGTCATCCAAAGAACCACACCCCTTTTGATTCTCTGATCATTGCCCGCACTTTCATCTGCAAATAAGCATAAGCAAAGGTCGGGTAAAGCAACAGGTTTAGAAAAACTACATAAACAGAATTCTCATGATCATATTATTACTTCAATAACAAATTATTACAAATTCTTAATAGGCTTAGTACTCTTTAATTCCTAAGCACTTTAATTAAAACACTTTATTATATTTATTAATGATAATAGTGCCTGTATTCTTGCCCTAACAATACTTTCCCTTATGGGAACTTGGTCTTAAAATCTAAATTATGAAAACCAGATGGCAAAATGTTACATAATTTAAAAATCATCAACCCATAGATATGGCATTGTATCTTGTCGGTTCAGAAGCTCTCTTGGAGCAGGCTTTTATGCATTTGGAAATGAAGCTTTCTGTACCTCAGAAGAAGCCTAAGTTCTTGGTGGTAAGAGAAGAGCTTACAAAGCAAGTAAAGAGCATGGGCATCAGCAAATTCTGTCCACAAATTAGATATGAATGCACTGTATGTTTTCGTTCAAAAACCTCAGCATGGCTGTGTTTAAAAAATGCCTCCCTTAAATCAGAAAAGATTGAATCACAGACTGGAAATAGTGATAGCAGTACTCAGGGATGTTCCAAGAGTATCTGTGGTTCACCACTCAGTATTTACCAAGTTTCAAGCAAAGACTTCCATCATATAAGCCCTGTATTTATGATTTAATAATGATGTCAAAAATAGCATTGTGATATTCGCTGCTTTCTTTTGACTATCACCTTTGACTGTGCCCTGTATTACTGAAAGCCATCAGAATGTGCCCCTGTGTGAATAAAAATAATTTACAGGAATCTAGTATTTTGTTTGAAAGCAGTATCCACTCCTATTGGGCCCCCAGAGACAATGAAGAAACTTAGGTTAATATAAGACCAACAAACCCTTTGTAATAATAAAGCTAACATGACACAAAAGAACAACTTAGTAAGAGGGTTGAGAGTAAGAGAGACAGGGGGTTGTTTTTTTCCATTCAGTTTCTAAAGTCAGACATCTGGGCTTCAGCATTGTTCAGCACACAGCTGTGGCAAAATGGTAGGAGAATCATTGAGAAATAATCTGGAAGAGATGGGATTCTGGGGTAATAAGATCAGTTTTTCCAAAGCTAGTAATAATTTTAAAAACCTTTTCCAATTAGCTGTACCTAAAACTATTAACTCTAAATGAGATCACGTGAATTGGTTTGATCCTGCCATTAGAGGATCTGCTACGTGGTTGCTACAAACAGAACAGATAATCCAACAGCTGCTGAGGACTGTTAATATAAATGTGACTATACCTCTTTTCCTGATATTGAGATCAGAGATAACATGGGGACAACACCATCGGTGCAGTTCTATTGTCTTAATCCTATTCACTGGTGAGTTTCCCTTATTTTCTTTTATAAGCCATGGTTGACATGATAATTACAGATAAATAAAAACTCATCTGGATAATGGTGATAGTCTCACTGAAAAATATCTTCCTTCAGTGAGCTACATTTATAAGTAAAGGAAGTACAGTGCTAATTCTACGCTTGAAATGTGGAGTGGGAAGTATATCCAAAATGTATTATTCTTCTCCATTCAGTGTACCACTGAGAATGTTTGAGGACATTGTGCTTTGTACTAACATCTCCATTACGATATGCCTTGTTATTTCATTTCCAACAGCAAAAAAAGCCTAGGTACTTGATCATGTATGCTCATGGCTCACAACTCTATGGCTGATGACAAAAATGACAATCTACTGCAAACTACATTTCGCTGAGTAGTGCTCACACTTGGCTTTCTCAGCTCCTTCTACCTAACTAGAGATTGTACACAGATTTTGGTAGCTTACTAAGTCTCACAAGCACATAAAAGTTACCGCCAACTGCTTTTGTAGCATATTATTTTTAATTTTAGCACAGAGGTTGGCAGATCTTCATCCTTAAACCAACTACAATTATTTATGCTGGAAATAGCACTGTGGATTAATCATAGGTTTCCTCAAAGGCTTCTGTCAGAGACAACTGCTCGTTGGCTTCATCCTCAGCACTAGGTCTTCTGCTTCCCTTCCCGTCCTTGCTCTTAACCACTGACTCCATCCACGTCATTCCGTGCTCACTACATTACTATTAGGCCCTTGCCTCTAAGTATTACTCCAAACCTAGCCAAAATATGTGCCTTTCATTTCAATCATGTCTAAAGTGTCTCCCTAATACATCAGGGCACTGATAGCAATGTATTAAGACAGTGCCCTCAGACAGTCTGTGGACTTGTTTTCAGAAAGAAAACAGGGGGTAGTTGATTTGGTTGGCCATGCTTCATTAACAATCACCTGCCACCTCCATATAATCAAAAACTGTACTAAATGAGCTCACTACAAATCTGGTTTTATTCCAGTCCATAAATAACCTTTTCTACCTTGTCAGTGTGTAACTGAATTTTACTATTTTCACTAACCAAATGTCTATGACAAGGTGACCCATTTAGTGGATGGGGGAAAGGCTATGGATATTGTCTACCTGGACTTTAGTAAAACATTGGACACCATTTCCCACAGCATTCTCCTGAAGAAAATGGCTGCTCATGCCTTGGATGGATGCACTGTTCTCTAGGAAAAATCTGGCTGGATGACTGGCCCCAGAGTGGCGGGTGACCAGTCACCAGTGATATTCCACAAGGCCCAGTATTTGGGTCAGTCCTGTTTAGTACCTTTATCAATGATCTGGACAAGAGATCAAGTGCCCCCCCAGTCAATATACAGATGACTCCAAGCTGGGTGGGAGTGTTATCTGCTGGAGGGTAGGAAGGCTCTGCAGAGGGATCAGAACAGGCTGGATCAGTGGGCAGAGGCCAACTGTATGTGTTCGTGCTTTCTCTTAAGTAACAAGGGAAAATTTTCTTCAGTCACTGGAACAGGCTGCCTAGGGAAGTGGCTGAGTCACCAACCCTGCAGGTATTTGAAAGATGTGGCCCTTAGGGACATGGTTAAGTGGTGGCTTTGGTAGTGCTGGGTTAACAAATGGACTCAATGGTCTTTTTCATCCTAAATTCTGATCTATAGAATTCATCCTGATTCTATATCTAAACATTTTATTCCCAATTCTTCAGTTCTCTTGAACTTTCTATTAATTTTCTGCTCTGTAGTTGGAGCTAGACTCCACACTCTGCAAGGAGGATAACAAGGTAAAGCAGTGAAGAGAAACTAAAATTAAAATCCTTGTGTATTTTCTGCTGCAGAAAACCATGGAATCATAGAATAGTTTGAGTTGGAAGAGAGATTGATACAATAAAACTAAATGTCTCCTATTGAAGCAGGAGCACGCAGTAGAACTTTGTCTACCAGTCAAAGAACTGCAAACAGTAATAACTTACAAAAAACAGGCATGTATTAATCCATCCTCCTCTAATATGATATTTTATAGTTCAACTTGCTCTTTGTGGTTTACAAAACCATCAGTTTCGGAGTTTTGGCAAACAGTGTCTCCAATTTAGAATTCATCTCACCTATTTTAGAAATCTGTAGTGTGGATTTTGGTGTCTGAACTAACCACCTTAAACAAAGAAACAGGCACTTCCATGTGTGTTTAATGTAAAGTAACTGTCTTGCCACGCATATCCAGAATATTACAAATGTCATCCTAGAAGACTGCAAAGCTTTCTTTACTTTACAGAGGCATAAAGTAAGAGGGATAATATTTGCAAATGAGAAATAAAAGCTTTTGAGAATACAGTAAAGTATACACTACTGCAGCTTAACTGTATGATAGCTGGAGGGATACCAGAGCTAGTTATGTACAGACAGCTTGGATTCAGAAGCAACATCAAAGCTGGACAGAGCCTGAGCCGTGAGCCCTGCAAGTTGTATGTTGAACATATTTGTCTGCCTTTGTGACATGTCCCTGAACCTATGAACACTGGAGAGCATACTGCCAAGTCAGAATCCACAGTGTGAATTCACCAGCTCTTAATTCCTGCTCTGTAGCAGTCATGACATCGAGGTGTGTCAGCACCAACTTGAACTATGCCCCCTTCGTATGAGAAAATGTGAGCAAGAAACAAGTCAGTTGTCTCTATGACAAAACTCATCATCTGGCCTTACTGTATTTTTCCACTACCATTTAATCTTTCTTTTAATTCTCAAAGAAGAAAGCTATTTGCAAGCAGGCCAAGTTCCTGAACATAGGATCTTAGAATATGCTGAGTTGGAAGGCAGCCATCAAGGATCATCAAGTCTAACTCCAGGCTCCGCAAAGGACAGCCCCAAGAGTCACACCATGTGCCTGAGAGTATTGTCCAAATGCTTCTTGACTTCTCACAGGCTTGGTGCTGTAACCACTTCCCTAGGGAGTTCCAGTGCTCAACCACTCTTTGCATGAAAAACTTTTTCCTGATATCCAACATAACCTGTACAGCTATTTAATGATAGTTATTAAAGATAAAATGGTGATAAAAATATCAGTTACATGTTCACTGATTTTGTTTAAAACAATTTATAAATAATGCAGCAAACAGGAACACTGCTGGTATGTAAAATACTTTAAAATATATGTGTGTCATTTGTGACTAAGACTACTACAGACTACATTTGGAATCCCCCTAAGTCTATATACAAGATTCTGACTTGAACCAATTAAATTATGGGGTTCCTCTTCCTTATTATCCATACAAATGGGCTCCAAAATATAAAAAGAACAGTTACACACCTTCACATATAAAAGACTCTTTTTAATAATCAACTCAAAAGAATATTCTTATTTGGATAGCATATAATTTTCTTTTACTATACATTAAAAGTAATCTTATCAGTCTTTAAAAAATACATTACAAAAAAGCGGATCTATAAATAACAGATGACCAAACGTAAGAATTTTCCAGATTACTTGAAGTGTTGTGTCTCTTTGGGACTTGAAAAGATGTGATAATGTTTAGTTTCTCAATCAAATAATCAGAGGAACAACCACACATAAAATCGAAAGTAATCAATTTAATAGTAAGAATTTGAAGACTCCATTTGACTCTTTGGAAGCTAACCAATTCATATATACTTTTTCCATTTTAAACATCACTTTCACAAGAAATGGAAACAGCACTGGCAAATGTCCTTTATAGAAATAAATTTTAGTACTAATGTAATGCAAATTAGTTTTGCCTTCAGTAATGATGAAGATACCAAAGGTTCCATTCAAAGAAAGGATTATGCAGGTACTTACACGAATTTCATTGGCATTTCATTATGTGTACGTGACAGAAATATTAGTAGTATTTTGAGAACTGAAATACTGTGGCTCTATCAAGTTTCAGGATGTTGCTCTGCACGGTCACATAAATTAATAGTGTTATTATTGGGAAGAGAGATGAGGATCCTTCATGAACAGGAATTACAGTACAGAGCACATGCTTCACATATATAGTAATTTTCATGGTGGAATCTCTTTTTCTTTTGTATTTGCAAAGGGCTGGTGGCAGCATGAGATTCCACTGTTTCAAGCCCAGAAGTTTGCGTTGCTGCTGTCAAATCACAAGAGCTCACTCTATGCACCTGAGAAAGCCTGAACAAACCTGCCACCCAGTGACTGCAGCTCAGAACTGCCAGAGATGGAAATGGGCAGAAGAAAATCCCTTTGCTTGCACAAGGAGAAAACCCCTTACTGCAAGAATATGGTAATAAGTGAACGAAACAGAAGTACAGAAAGTTTCATATTCCTCTTAATTATATCCTATATAAACCTTTGTATTGGATTTGCTATATTTGTTGACAATCCTACATTTGTTATTACTTCAGTGCTGAATAACCTAGTAACTAAAAATGCAGACTTCAAATCCAATCCTACTGTCTCTGAAAAAGACTAGGCTGTTTGTGGAAGAGGAATGGAGATTATCTGCACATGCTTTGCATTTTAGAGCCCAGAAACAATGCCTAGGAATGCAAAACAAGAAGCTGCCTCTGCTAAAATAATTTAGTATTGATCAAATGCAAAAGGAACACAAGAAACCAAGAAATATCCTTCAGGAAGATGAAATTACACACTGAATAGTAAATTAACTGATGTTTGGATCTAGCCTAAACTTCAGCTGCCTAAGTGACTTAAGAGTTAGCTGCTCTTCCGCTACTTCTGAATCCTATGCAGTACCCATCTCTATAATGTATTGGAAAAGGAAATATTCCAGCAAAAGATTCAACACCCACATGAAGTGAAGCACCTTATTCTCTCTCTGCAGATCACAGAAAGTCTGTAGAGACCACGGTAGCCTAGAAAAGTTAGGCTAATTTGTTTTTGAAATCAAGCATTTCAATCGAGTGTCTAAAATATTGTGGGGTTAATCAGAATTTGGGATCATGAGTCCAGGACCACTGGCTATTTGGGAGATTAAACAGGGGGCTGGGAACTATATATCGTCAGTCTTCTAAGATTACATTACTACCGAAGTGTAAACTTAAACCTATCAAAAGTGTGCCTTAATAGCCACATGAAGGAGATGTTTTGAAAGATGCCAGTGTACTGGCTAAGATCTAAATTTTTTTAATTCCTGAGGTAACATAAAATACACTGCAAACTGCTTACTATCCCGCTACTGTGGACATACATTTAGGAGATTTACTGCAGAAAGGGGTTTATATCTTTGGGTTTCAATGTTTTTCAGCTGACTTTACTGGCTTGTTGGACAAGGACTTGCTCTCTTACAGAAAGAGAGGGGTGTGACTTCTTAGGGATGTTTTACAACACACTAAACGAGCAGGTTGAGGCAACTCTGACTCCTCAAAGGGCTGGTTTGTCCAAATCAGACTAAAATAGTTATGCTTGAAATATCTTTCACATGGAGATAAACAGATATAGAAAGAGCAAAAAGAAATCTCTTGGCCCATGTAGAATCAGATAATACTGCCTGCCTAGGAGAAGGACTGCAGGAGGCACTGTTACATGGTACATCATTTTGAACATGGAGCTGAATCTAGGCATGCTCCCTGGTGTTCCCAACAGTAAAGGTACCATTAGCAATAATTTCTTTCCATATTCACAGTTCTTCCTGGGAGCACAAAAAAAAAAAAGGTATATAAATTTGAGGAATTTTGTATAATTTAAAACAAAAACAGAATAAATATTTAAACACATAGGCAACCACTCTGAGCTTGCTGAATAGTAGGTAAATCAGCATGTGACCAGACATAACAAGAAAGGATTTCTAATAGAGAAATTAACTTTGAATAAACCTAATAGAAGACTGTAAGAATACAATCATACATGCAAATACAAAAGAACTATGATTCCTCTTTTTATGTGCCAAAATGAGTGTCTTTGTATTAACTTGTTTAGCCTTTACACAAACTCTTCTTAGTCAGTGTTTACAGACTGTTTGACTCCTACCCACCATCTGGCCCAGTTTTTTGCCAAATTCCAGAAATGCTGATGAGAAAAACATGGTTAAGTAAAAGTGAATGCATATGCACACCTTTTCTTAAATAATTCGCATCCTGTTTACGACCAGACTACCTATTTACCAGCTATTTTCACTAATAATGAGAGTGGAATTTAACTGAGCTACCAAAATATTTACATCAATTTAGATACCTGATTTCAAGTATCTACCTGCAAGTATCTATGTTTCTGCAAGGTATCTAAACTGCAATTCTATTTTATGTTCTTGGCCTACTGTAACTTTCTGGACCTGAACCAACACAATAGAAGAAGTAAACCAGAAAATAGAGCTATTCCCAAGAAAGAAAACTAAGCTTTCCCATATTAAATAAGGATCTATAGTATCTTACCATAAAATTCCTTTCATAATGTTCGTGCTCTTTCTCAAAATCTATTACAAAGCCATTTAGAGACCAAATAAATGTCAGGTCTAATGTGGGATCATGGGATGCAATGCACTGCATGGTAGCATTCTCTCCAACGGTGACATCAACATTCAACGGAGCTAAAGTAATCCTTGTAGCTTCTGTGAAGTTAATGGCAAACATGGAAAATTCCAGTAAATAAACATTTATTCAAATGTAAGCTCAGCTCCATACCTGTATGATTATACATTAAACCACTCCCTCAAACTCTAGTTTCCAGGTTATTCATACAGCTACATTTCAAAGAACCAAAGAGAACAAAGAAATCCTTTCACAACTAAAATGCCTGACTTCTATTTAGATGTTTCAGACTCTGATTCACATTAATGACAATTAAAAACTACTTTTACTCACTGGCTATACCTCAGATAGAAGAAATATTATGACTCTTATATGACTTGTGTTGCATGTCTTGTTTCAATTGTAATATTTCTTATATTTTAAAATCTGTCTCTTGAATGAATGGAAAGTTCTACTCAGTTAGCTTGAGTCAGATTTTCATTAAAGCTTTGCTGAGATTGAGATCTTTATTTATGTACTGAGAAACAATATAATGGATGCGTAAAAAACTGCAAATAGCTACCTGTGGAAAGAAAGGGAAAACAATACAAGGAAAAGAAGCAAGCTGAATATCCCCCAGGAATGCCCCTTATCATTACATAAACAAAAGAGAAGGCAGAGATCTCATGACATTTGCTAGAGCTCTTGATAATTGCATCAAACTCATATGGCAAATTAGCAACTGTTCTGGAAGGGACTCACTGCAACGGTGAGACCTGTTTCTTTTTTTACAATTATTATCATAAAACAAAAAGCCAAGAGTATCTTCCTTATGCCATGAGATATAATATCTGTCCCACCAATATGAGAGTGGGAGTAGAGCATCAACACCTGGAAGACAATAGCCATAAGAAAAGAACTATTGCTACTAGTTAAAACCTAGGTTTGAGCATGCTCCAAGGAGCACATTCCATTCCACCACACACAGAAAACGAAAATATCCTCAGTAAACTGAATATTTTGTCTATCTGCCTCAGAAAGAAACCTTTTCCTGGATCCTACTCTAGTAATCTAAAACCTCCTAAATACCGAGATTGTGAGGATGGCACAACTCCTGGCTTTTGCAGTATGGAGCATCTCACAGTGCATTGGAGCAACCAGGTAACATTTGATCTCCAAAGTCTTAGCTACGGACACATATCTAGGATACTTGCTCTATTCCAGTGTAGTGGTGCCTGTATGCTCAGCATTTGGTTCTACCATCACTGATTTTCTAAATGTATACATAAATATTCCACCAGTCTGAAATCTGCTGAAAGAGTGGCCCAGTGGTAGGGAATGAACAGCATCTGGGAAAAACCATCAGACTGCAGTGCCTGTCAGCTTCAGATTTAACTTTTTAACTTCCTGTAGTCAGGCACCATGTATGAGAAGCTTTACAGGCCACACAATGTGCTTGGGAATGCCACTCTTAAAGCATTCTTCATCAACCTTCATCATTGCCTACTTTGTCCACAATGTGAAAATAGTTTTGAAACATGACATCTGATCCTTCTGGTTTTGATGTGATGTCTTATTCTCCTGGTGTTCATTTTTAGATGAATCAGAGCAGAATTCTTCAAAATTTCAAATTTCTTTATACTAGTTTATAACATATAGCTTAAGTGTTTCACTGTGTGTATTTAGTTTGCAAATGTTCTTCCTGATTTTAGATGGTATAACTATTAAGGGGCTGGATATATTCATTTACAAAAACTTTCAAAATAATTAAATGCCTGAGGGTAATTTTAAGAAAAATAAAACAGCAGAAGATGGTAAAAAGTAACTGCAAACATCAAAATAAAGATTTACAATTCATTTGGTATGTATGATCCAGAAAACTGCTTTCATATGATCTGATGCTATAGATTAATTCTTACATTAGTACTTCACTATTGTGGCATTGAGCTGTCTCATGCAGCATAATTTCTGGAAGAGAGATTAAAAATAGACATAAAAATATAGACATAGCTGCTACAGAATGTTGTCTTTCCTGTCTGTAGTCTACAGTTATTTAATTAATTGACAGCAGATTTAAAATACACAATTAAGGATATCAGTACTCCATCAATAAATACTAATACTCATAAAGGAAGATAATTTGGTAGTGCAATCATATGGCTATATGCCCCTATCTCACAAATTTTATGCATATTCCTTTAACAGCAATTCTCTCTCAAACTTGCTGACAGCATTAAAAGAAAAAAAAGAAAATTAAAAGAAAAAAATGAAGTTCAGTAGGAGTCCCATTTCTCTGAATCCTGGCTACAAAATTGAAGAACTGCATTAAAAAATGTCAATTTAATGTACCTGACTTAATAACCTCTTATGAAAAAATCAACCCTGAATATTGAGATACAGTGTTAGAACTGGTGCAAATATACCCAGTTTCTACTGAGCAACATGCTTTAAAAGCATCAATTCATTGTTAATGAGCAATTAAATTAGAAAGAAAAAATAAAGAACAGCTTGCAAAAGCAGTGCAACACTGGAGCAAAAAGTAGTGATTTTGAATTAAGGGATTCTAGCCAAAACAAACTAATACAATTCTGAGGCTTACCTGTCATTTCTAGAACACCAGTGCTGTTAGCTTTTCCTCGGTTATTTTCTGCAAAACAGGTGTAGCGACCTTCATCGAGCTTTGTGACATTGATGATTTCCAGACTTCCATCATCCCAGATACGTATGCTATGGGAAGTGCAAAAAATACATCATAGGCAATTAGGTTTAATATTAGAAAGCAATGCTTCCTCCATAACTGTAGTAAGTGATAGAACAAACTACAAACATCTTTTGAAAGCTCATATCTAACTACTAGATTTATAAAAACTATTACAGTAACAAATATTTAGAGACCGTGGCATGATCATGAGTCTCACATGGCTCAAGTAAGAGAATGTATTTCTATGCACTTGTACTCATCCAAAATTTTTCTTAGAGTTTTATGACACAATTCAATTCTTAAATGTAACCAGCACCAAAGAGACTCATTAAAGTTGGATACCCTGCTAGCTATTTGAATCCACACTGACAGCAACGTTTCAGCACACTATTTTCCTGAAATTACACATTTTCCTGTTCCCACAGTCTGCAAAAGGGAAAACTAGCTTACAGGATAGACAGAAACATAAGGCAGTATTTTAAAGGCTTGGAGTGTTCACTAAACAGTCAATACTAACCGGCTCCCATTTACAAGCAATTCTGTTCCTTTGCTCCAGGAGAATTTTGGCTTAGGAGCAGCTTTAGGCTTGCATTCGATGATTACACGCCCCCCTTTAGCTGCTAGGATTTTCTTCTTCATAGGGTTCAGTTCAAAAGTAGGTGGTGAAGCTGAAAGCAAAAATTAACACAAGTACTGCTGTTAGTGATTTTACTGCAAAAGAAAATTTGTTTGCAACATGCAACAAATGACAGAACTACTAAATTTTTTTACAAATGTTCATTATTTAGATCAGTGAGAAAAATACTGATGATACAGAGATGTGCTGGGAACTAGATGGTGATCTAAATGAGACAGGAAAATCATTACGTAGTTCTGTGCTGTGTTACACTAGAGGTTTCTTTCTGAAACTTCCATCTAGGTTTAAAATAGTAAGATCAAAGTCCACTGAAATCAATAGAAAGTTCCTCCCTTTCAAAAGGCCTTTTGATCAGTCCTAATAAAATTCAGATTCTTGGAGACGAATTTCTGTAACAAGCTGCTCACTCTATCATACTTCCAAAGAATAGCTGGGTTTACTTATCAGTGATTTTAACCCTCTCTAGCAATACTTTAAGGTTCTGCCCTTCTTCTTTGTGTTTTTCTGTTTGGCCAGCTGGCCTTAGGTGCACTCTCAGATGTACAGGAGTAATGAGACATTACTGTAGTAAGCACCTCACTTATGTCTCTAAGGTCAGATCTTTGCTTACTGATTATCTCTTTATTTGAAACCAAAAAAAAGAGAAAAAATCTTTTAATTACTTTGCATCTTGGCATACCATCTTTAATCATGCCAGTGTGTGCATAGCATGAGGAAATAAGGCTATTAATTAATTACACAAGTACAGAGGAAAATTCTGACAAACATCCTCATCTTACCAACACCGAATTTTGAAAACATGCGTGTGAAAAGTGCTCATTTTGCGTAATCCAGGCAGTAGTAAGTACACAGTAATGGAAGAATAGTGTAGGATGAAGTATGGTTGTGCAATGGGTTGGGAAAAACCAAGAATAGTTTAGCTCTTGGGAAGGTCTGAAGGCAAGTGTGAGATGGAAAGAACTCAGGGAAAGTACTGTAGGAAAATCTAAGAAAATCCTGTCATACAGCCAGTGTGCCTGTTCTAATGACATCAGTAAAAACATCAGAAATTGTTTTAAGGCTCATCACTCTGGATCTGAAAGTCAAAATTTCAACAGAGTGCTCCTTAGGAGAATATAATGGATTGACAACAACATCCAGCCACCAAATGGCACAGCTCTATTGCACACAAACATTGTGGCTTGGCTATAATGGTCTGTAGAAGGCAAAAGCAAAGGGAGAGTGAAGTGGACGAGCTTCAACGGCCAAGCGACTGACAACATGGTTTCTGAAAAATCAGAATTTGCCTCACAGAATGGTAATCATAGATGAGCAAAAAAGAAAATGCTTCTCAATCAGTTTTGCAATCTTCAAAGTATAGGCAGCAACTCTACATGCTTCATGTAACTTCTGTACTATCAGTTTCTCTGAGGGGTAACAGCAGTAGGCAAACATCAGAAATAATACAGTAAACATGCCCCATGGGTTAGGAACTTTATTCCTGAAGTTGTTGTCAAAACCCAGCTAGAGAGCTCAAATAAACCTCACTTGGACAGAGGGTTCCTAGCTTTATCCTCATAGGAATATGTTACCAAACAATACTTGCAAATATGACTGCTATATTACTCAACCCTTAATAGTAAATAGAGAAATAATCCCACTGACCCACAATCTTCAGTTCAGCATTTGCATAAATAATTCCATGCATGTTTTCTGCTATACACTGGTACATGCCGGCATCGTCAAAGGTCAGACTTTGCATTCTTAGTTCGCCTTTCCGGAACTAAAATACAGAATCAATAAAACAATAAGATATTAATATAGACTATGCATGCTCAAGGATTCACACTCATCCACATTCTCCTTTTTTTTCTTTTCTTTTTTTTTTCAAGTGACATTGGGTTCACCTTCTTTTTTAAAGGAAGATTCAGTGTCGTTCAGTATTTTTCTGGAAAAGTCCTAGATGAGTGCCAGTAGGCAAATTTACTCTTCAGTACCCTGTTATCATATCAATGCAAACACTATTGATTCAGAAATAAGAAAGAAGGAACTGAATTAATTTTATGTACATAAGCTTTGTTAGGCCATGCTCATTGTTCAGTACTTTCTATGGTATGCACACTGTTTTACAACAGCAGAAAATCAAAGCAAACTCCAATGAGGTAGGAGCTTTTCAGAAGATTCCTCTGAGAGACAGTATTAACTATTTTATACATATTTTGTTTTAATATAAAGAAGAAAAAGCAATATATCAAAATAAGGTACTTCATCTATTTTTAAAAAACTGTATAAAAATGCATAAGGTGTGGTGGGATATTTTGTAAATAACAAATAGATAGCAATCAGTTTTTGAAAGATCATGTTAATAAATTCTGTTTTCTTTTGAATATCAAGCTGAAAAGCTCTAACCCTTGTATCTCGGTACATTGGAGTACACGGAGCAGTGGAAGATTAAGAGAATATTATTACTCTGAAAAAAAGAACAGATTAAAGGAAATATATTTCCTGGCTGCTCTATGTAAAAAAAGGAATCTTTGTTTTGTGATAAGTAAAAGGCCTAATTAAAAATTAACTGATTTCGAAACAAGCTATATTTTCAAGGCAATTAACATATTTTTGCTATCTTGCATTTGGAAATCATCTTAACACTGTATTAACACACAGCATAACCTTCTGGTGTGCTACTGGAGAATTACAGACCTCTTTCTGCAATCCAGTATACAGATTTTGTCACTGAAAGCCAAGTTCAGTGGGGACCATCATGCAACTTGCTTGCTGAATTATTTGTTTGCAATAACTACCAAAGCTAGACAACAGCACTGATTTTTTGGATTTAAGACATCTCCATATGGCAGATGGTGATATTCCTGTTCTTCCTCCAACCTCACACATTTTTCTTAAAGATAGACAATCAAAAAACAAGCTGGCTCTTTGTCTTTTTTTGTTTGCTTCCCAAGATCAGAGTCACCATAGCTCAAGAGATGCAGCACTACGTTGTGCTCTCTTATAATCCCTTTGTTTTTTAATTATCTTTTTATACAGTATATAGACTTTAAATACATTAAATTTGGCCCAGAGTTGTGGATGTCCCAGTCCTGAAAATGTTCAAGGCTAGGCTGGATGGAGCTCTGAACAACCCAGTCTAGTGAAAGGTGACCCTGCCCATGACAGGGCGGTTGGAACTAGGTGAGCTTTAAGGATGCTTCCAACCCAAACCATTCTGTGATTCTAGAATAGAAAATCTGCTTAATTTTAAAAAAATATCTAATATAACAGAACTAGATCAAACCGTATTCTGTTAAACTTCACATCAGCTAAACATTTGAAACATTCTGTATCTAGAAAAAATGTGAAAAATACAGGATATAGAAACACCATTGATAATTTTAAAAATACTATCTCTTCTCATGTCTCCACTGACTCAGTTCTGTCTTTTAAAGACACATTCATGTTTGATGTGGTAAAAAGGATTCATTTTAAAGAAGCTGATAGACATTTTTTTATCCAGAGAAGAGAAAAGAGCATTTACTTAAACAGGCTTGGAGAAAAAGAGATATCCACCTTCCAACATATGGTGAAAAGGTAAGTTCATAATTCAAAGTTGAATACAGAATAGCCTGAAGAAATAAGAGAAGATTGAGATAAAACCATAAAAAGAAGATATTAACGCCTAATGCAAGTGTAATCAGCAAATATTTGTATAATTATAACTCATTTTCTTTTAACCTTTTAATAATGGATGCTTCAAAAAAAACCATTTCCATCAGTCAAGCAATCAATCCTGCATTATCTACGCCAATATACTTACCGAGGCACCATTCTTCAACCACCTAATTGTCGGAATAGGCTTGCCTGTAGCTACACAAGGCCAGTACAGGTCACTGCCTATATCCTTCTCTGTGTCATTGATATGTTCTACCCACTCGGGAGCAGCTGAGGAATAAAATAAATAATGCATTGTTAATATAGCACATACATATTTAATGAGCATTATGTTGTATTAATTTCACTGTTTTTTCCATGACACTTAAATAGGAAACACAAAGTAATGACGATAGCTCAGCAGTGCACCAGTGCTACAAAGAATGAAGAAGTTTTTGTCTTACAACATAGACTCAAAATAACTTCAAACTATTTTTTTATAAGAGGAAAATATGGAATTGAAGTAATGATTCCTGAGTGACCAAAACCATAACATACTGCCACTTATACTGGTCTGTAGATTATACAATGTTAAAATTACTCACTAGCACCATAAAAATGATAGTTAAAGGACACGAAATTGCGCAAACCCATGTATGTACTGAAAGGATCTCCAAGAAATTATTCTCTTGGACCAGAGAGGATATTTAAGAAATAATATTGAAAACAGTCCAGCATTTTTGCTTTTGGTAAGCAAACAAACCTATTTATTACCTTTACTTAAAACAGGAACATCCATTCAAACTAATTTTGAATTTATCCCACTGAAGTTCTAGCACTTAACTGAGAATCTTAACTCAGAAGATCTTCTGTACAGTCAATGAAAAGAGACAGAAATCTTCTGAAGGTGATTCAGATGTTACGTGTGTCCTTTTCATGTCACAGTTTTGTGGCATAAGCCAAGGAGTCAAGTTACTTAGGAGGATTCCACTTTGAGCAGTAAGACAATTTTTTGGTTACCTAATTTAACCAAATGCATAAAGGGAAGTGGCAGAGGGTAGAAGAATGAAGGACTGAGTATAGCTAATAAGAGAGAGACCTAGGACAGAAAACATAAACAAAATGAGAAAACAAGAAAGTGTAACAAACCTAATGGTCTCTTTTTCTTACAGGCAGTTCTTACACTTTAAGTGTTCTAAATTGATTTAATTTCTGTTATGCATAATTACACTAATAACACACATAACTGTCAAGGTGTATGTACCAGCTATTACAACCAGACAAATTGAGTAGTCATTCAATCAACCCACAAATGTTACGCCTGGCATTTAATGCATGAATTTTGATTTTGCTCTATTAACTTGAACAGCAGCGTGTGAGGATGATGGTATGAATCACCACTGACATCACGTGTGAAAACATAGATATTTCCAACATAAGTAAAAGCAACACAGATCATCAGGAACAAAATTGTTCCTCCTACCTTGTACATAAACTCTTGCTTGATGTTTATCTTTTCCTTTATAGTTTTCAGCTTCACATTCATAAAGTCCTTCATCTTCGTACTGAATATTGAAGATCTTAAGAACTGCACCAGACATGCTTATCTCAGCAGTGGCTGGCATGGGTTCAAGGTATTTACTCCACCTCAGTTCAGGAACCGGACTTGAAAAGGTACAGTAAAGTACAAATCAGCACGTTCAAGAACTGGCTGTTAAATTGTAGACTATAAAAAGAGCACTTGATCATCAAACATGTATTTTCATTCCCCGAAATATGAAAGCAAACTGCTACACCGTAACTTTAAAACATACTTACTTTCCAAGAGCAAAACACTCCAGTGTCACATTTTGCCCCAGGAGAGCGTACGTGTCCTTGAACTTCACCTTGATATCAGCAGGATATACTTTTGCTCCTAACATGAAAAAAAGATTTTCAGAAAAGGCACAGCAGAAAGTTATACAGCTACTAAAATTTCCACAGTTCAAAAAAGCAGTTCTTAAAACTCCAGACAAAATTGTTCTTTACAGTGAATAAACAGCCTGGCCATCCACAAAGTCTGACTGAGCACTGAACTTTTACTAGAAGGACATAGTTGTTTTACTCAGTAACTAGTTATCTTTCTCTGGATGACAATGCCTAACATTTTTTTATGGAATTTTGAATTGCATTTGAAGTGCGATGATGTACTGGGGGGGGGGAGTCTCTGTTTTCCACAGATTCTTTTACTGGATGGAATGTTTTGAATTCATTTGAATATAAGCCTAATTTTACCTCAGTAAGGGTATGAAGGAGCTAGAGCTCGCAAATGTACAGCTTAATGAGGGCACAGGGATGCAAATGTAATCAACTCTACCTACTGGTCATCCCTGTATAACTCCTCTTGCAGTTCTTCTAGATGAAGATTGCACTGTGAATATTGGCCATGGAAAATCTGGATAAAGATCGCTAATTTATAATTACTCAAACTCAGTCACAGTTCTTCACTGTAATATGGGAAATTTAACAGATAAAAGGGCCACTGAGATATTGATGATCAGTTTATGACGTGCTAGTGATTGACAAACTGAAGTGGCAAAAGTGAACTTGGTTACTATTCGGAAAACATGCCGTTCTGACAAAGAAATGGCGGTGAATAATCTAGTAACATGAAGCCACAGAGGTGTCTTAGGGAATTGACCATGAGACACAAAGCTCTTAGGCCACTGTTGGAGAGGAAATTTCAGCAGAGGAAAAGGATTTTCCATTTTCATGGGGGATTTTCTGGGGGTAAAAAGTAATTCCTGAACTAATTTATCAACTTTTACATGAAGTTTCTGCTTTACAGTCATAGCCCTTTGAATCAATGCCAAGACAGGAAAAGATACTTAAGATTCTGGGATGAGTACAGGGGCTCATCACATAAAAGATGAGAAGAGGGAAAGGGGATGAGAACTGTTCTCAA
This sequence comes from Dendrocincla tyrannina, assembly GCA_035047865.1. Lineage (NCBI taxonomy): Eukaryota > Metazoa > Chordata > Aves > Passeriformes > Dendrocolaptidae > Dendrocincla > Dendrocincla tyrannina. The sequence goes on along the minus strand of JAWWMP010000041.1, from coordinate 27,638,082 downwards.
TGATTTAAAAGGAAACTTGTGAATGAATCCATTCCCTTCACAGCATTTTCACTGTAGATGGGAATGATCTGGACCTCTGCATCTGGAACACCAAGTAAGGTTGTGTAGTAGCCGTTATAACCTGTCACGTAACTCTCCTTTCAGAGATGAAAGTAGTTATGAATTAAGAAAATTATAATACAAAGAGTTAGAGTACTGCACGTATTTCCAATAAATACTTACGATCGGATTGTGGAATAAGTGGAATAAATTTACTGAATACACTCTTTGTTATTGAAGGGCTGGACACAAAACATGAGTAATTGCCCTTATCTGATGCTTCTACATTTGCAATGTAGAGATTGCCGTTCGTCTGTGACACAAATCGTCGTTTGTCCAAAGCAATGAATACTGGGAACTCATTGAGAAGCCAGCGATAACTGAGATCATCTGGAGGAAAACATTCTCTAGTCAGTATTAAAAACCAACACTATCAGCTACTCAAATCACAGAATACTGTCTGTATATCAATGACTTCACTCTGATTTCTAGTTAACAGATCTTTTTATGGAGAGGCAGCTATGTGAGAGAGATTTATACATGTCTCAGTAGCCAGCTGATACCTGTCCACACTGAACATCGGGGTAGTGCTGCCATGAGTGAAGATCACTGAAGACCCAGCTGCAGTGTGCACAGCTCCCCTTGGGCACTACCATCCCACTGGAGTAGGATGTGAGGAGATAGGCACCTGGGTCCTGACCTCACGCACTTCAAAAGCTGGGAAGTCCTCACCAGTCTCGTGATTTAAACAAATTAGAGTATTTTACCTAGCAATGCGTCTCAGATCTTCATTTTCTTGAATACTTAACAGAGTATGAAAGCTAAAGCATTATCCCATTTTACAAGGAACAAGAGATGGTAACAGCCAAAGTCAGCCCTCATGATGGAACTGCAGATACTTGAGATTATGGCCATAATACCAGCAGAGCTCTTCAGCAGCTAATGAGGAAAAGGCACTTTCAGGGCAAAAATCACCTCATCTCTGACCCTCTGGGGGTGCCTACTGCTCTTCCACAATTTGAACAGGAACCATGATCATATCAGCTGAGTTGACTTCACTAGGCAAAATGAAGCTGGGCCCAATCCAAGACCATCAGAAAGTCTGGGATGACACAGTGACAGAATGACATGTACTCAGGTCTTTTGACTGGTTGGCCAAGTTTCCTCTCCATTATCCAGATTAGCTTGAGTAATTTTAATTATAGTCTCAAAAACTATTTTCAAATTTAACAATATCCTTTACATATGCTCAACAACAAACATATTCAAAATGGAAACCTAACCTACATGTCTGATTCTCAAGCTGCATAAAACTTACTGCTTCGGTAATTTTAAAGGAAACTTGTAAAATAAATATTAATTTGCCTTTTACGACATTGAAAATGAAGCGCTTTTAGCTGAATTACCTGGATAGTGGTAAGGGGGTTCACAAAGAAGCACTGCTCCAACACCTTCTCGCACTTTAACCTCATAACGTTCCTCAGGTGGAAAGGGATCCAGATCTAGTTTTAAAAAAGCAAGAGGAGGAGAACTGGGTTTTTCACTACAATAATTTATTATTACAAGTTATAAGAGTAATATAGAAATCCAACAGAGAGATACTAGTGGACCCCTAATGCCAGTTTTGTTTATTTGCCATTATCAAAACAAAATTTTTTCGCAATATTTTTGCCATCAAAATTGAAAATGCCAGGAAATAAAAGGTGGTGCAGATTGTACCCCTAGGAGTAGCCAGGTGAGCTAGACTGGAAGAAGAAATCTCAGGAAGAGACAGAAAAAGGATTTTAGGTTATTTTTCAACAGGTTTCTCCAAAATGCAAGTTTAATTCTTCACTGTAACTTAGAGTGGATTCCCTAAAATAACCTGGTTGCCCTCTCTGACAATTCCAGCAGCCAAGGACTGGCAAGTTAGCTCAGACACATCTTTAGTGCTAGAGGTTTGGGAAGCATTTTTTTACAATGCACGTGTTTGTTGATGGTGCAAGTCTGTACATATACATACATCCACAAGACCAGCTCATAATTGTCAGAAGTGTCCCTCAGCAGTAGCCAGGAGTCAGGGAACACTCTTTACTAGCAAGTGCCATGCCTTCCAGTTGTGTTTGCACTGAAGCAGCACCTCATCACCATATGCCCTCACTTGGGTCTTTCTTCTGTGACTATTTCCCCTCAGGTCCAACCATGATTTTACAAGAGTCTGGACATTATTATCTCAAGATCTGGCTCCATGAGTCTCTTCAATTAATAATTTAACAGTATCTCACTGTGAAGGATGTCATGTCAGCTGAATGATAAAGAATATAAAATGCTTATGAAATTTATTTTGTGTTGATCTCTGCAGACTAAGGCACTTAAGATATTGTTTTTACAGTGTAATACAGCCTATAGCACATGTCAGCAGGAGACACTGAAGTGTAAAACATTGGGCATTTCAAGCTAAAGATAATTTTTCTATATTTTGACATAAACATCAGCTTACATCCAAAACTCAGAGTGGCTTCACTGCTTCTGACAGTTCCAAAGACATTCGACACTACACAGACGTATTTTCCAGCATCCCTTGATTTCTCTGGATTATTGATAACAAGTCTGCCTCCCACCATACTGTAGCGATCCTTTGTTAAATCAATATCCCAGTTGTTGAGTTTCCACCTATTAAAAAAGAAAAGCCAGATGTAAGATTTGGCCCAAAATGGCAACTTGGTAAGAAATACGATGTGAAAAATTTTGATAAACTATACAGGAAGTTATTAATATACTTATATATATGTTTTAAGTGTTTCTTCAGCAAAAGGCACAGATTTGAACCCCATAGGTTTTTTAAACATAAGAGTCTCAGTTCTGCCTTCTTAGATATGTGTTATAGGTTAAAACAGGATTGCTGGCCAAGCAGTACGAAATGCTTGAGCTGGCTGTGAATCACCTAGCTAGTGATCAAACATGGGGATTTTAAACACATTCTCAAATAATTATCTAAAACCAAAGTAGAGAAAAATATACTCCCTCTGCACCTTTAAAGTATGGGCTAATGAAATTTTTAAGAGATTTTTGTAAACCTGCTGCAGGGAAGGAAGATGTTTTGTAAAACCTAATGGGCCTGTGAAGTCAGTGCAAAAACTGTGGCATGCTTGATTTAAGACCTACTTACTACATTCAGAAAATTGCTGAACATTCTCCCATTAATTATGGTAAAACCCACAGCCACTTCATGGAGTTACTGCAACTTTCACTTGAGGGACTTAGAAACTCGTGGCCCAGATCTGGTCCTTACTGATTTATACTGATTTTAAAAACGTGAAAATACATGGAGGAGGAACCAGTAGCTGATTTATAGCTATTACTGTGTCCACAAGGGGGAGCCCGTAACCTTCTTAGAGAGGAACTGCACAGTTCCTAAGCACAAATAGGAAACATGTAACTTAAATACACTTAATACTTCAGTATGAATAATTTTTTTGTTTCAAGGTAAAGACAGGCATTAGTATTTAACAATGGAAGCTCACATCCTATGTGTTCCTGTACTATTGAAAATATACCAAAATATACAGAATTCTACTTTGGAAGTGGAACTTGGAAAGTATGACAAGACACAATAGTGGCATGAACAAAAAGGATAAAGTCTAACGAAATGGCAGGATCTTCAAGATACAGGAAATAGCACTTTGATCTTATGGAATTTTAGAGGTATCACTTCACTCCTGTGAGACATGTCTCTGATGCAAATAATAAATACTCTATTCAGAAAAACCTAGGTATAAATGTCCTGAGGACAGCTTATGCTGCAATGAAAAACAGCAGGAAGGACTTACTTAGCTCTGAGACAGGAGAATTTTGGCTCAGTAACTGTTAGAGGGCTAAGAAATGAAGACAACGTATTGTGGTACACTAAAAATAATGATGTCACGGAATAGCGAAAGTATTCTGTATTGTAATTACCCTCACAACAGCCAATTGTCAGATCTGTTCCTAGAATGAAAACCTCTGACTTTACTAGTTCAGATTTTGCAGGGCCTAAAAAGATAAAGAAGAATGGCAAAATTTATGTAAAGCCTGTAATCATTCTATAGATGGTATGTTTACAGTCTTGCAGACAGGGGATGGGGAAGCATATCAGAAGGGTACCAAATCTAAGCATATGTGATCTTTCTATGCTTCTAGTCCTTTCCAAGCACAGGAAGAGCAAATAAGTGCAACAGCAAAATGCAGTGTAGCAGGGATCATATTCAGAAGGGCTATTCACAGGTTGCTCTATATAGGCAGACAACCTGTTAGCATATCTTTAGAAAAGGCAACGCAGACTAAGCTGTTTTGATGGAAGAATTCCATAGCTGACCACTACACTGTCAGAGATTTTAAAGAATAGCTGGCAGACTCAACTGCTTTTTCTGTTCTAGAAACCAGAGTCTGAGAACATACATAAGTGAGTATTAGGGGCTGGTCATAGGATAATTTACTGAAATGGATCTCTTTTGTTGGCAAGAAATTGCTGTCCTTAGTACAATGACAGCAGTTTTCTGCCTATGACCAGGTTGCAATTTAGTCAGTCTTCATAGTGATAAGGTTAAGTACAATTCTCCTCACATAATGAGCAGATAATGGCCGACAAACTCATACAGATGCACAACAAAGCAGAATTGATCCCTGCAATAATATAATTATTGTGACCAAGGTCACATGTGAATCTCTCTTTTTCATGTCTTCAGTAGCACAAGAGACACATTCTTAAGCACTACTCTACAACACATGTGGGATGTAGAATATGTAGGTTCAACAGCCAATCCTTCTTCTTTTTCTCAAAATAGGACAAAAAAAGCTGTTCTGAAACAAGAAGCAGAGTAAGACCTTGAACCTCAGTCATCCTTAGCCTAAGCTGGAAGGATAGCCTCTTATTTTTGAGATTGGTTTTTTGTTTTTTTTTAACTTTTGGATCTATGTTCCTTTCAAAAGCTGAAAACATTTAACACAACAGAAATCCACTGCTTTCAACACTGTCTAGACATTTTGGCAAATTGAAGCAAGGTTGAGTCTTACCCAAAAATTCCAAATCTGCCCGTTTTTTCTTGCCTTGAAGACTTTGCATCAACCTTTTAAAACAGTCAGTCATTTAATAACACATTCTGAAACACCTGCTCAATCAAATATGCAAGACCTGAAAATCAAAACAAGAGAGGTTACCTGTAAGTAGGAAAAGGAATTGCTCGAGCTCTGCAGTTCATTGAAACTTGTCCATCTGAAGATTCTTCTGGATAGATGGTATCGATAGGTTGCTCCTCAAAAACAGGTCCGTAACCTTTGTTTCCTTCCTCTGAAAACAGAATAGAGTTTCAAATTAATCACTTCTTAATTACCAGTCAAACTGAAGATGAATTTGCATCACACAATCCAGATTCAAAATGTGAAGGCCAAATAGCAAGTTCCCAAAAGTCAAGTTCTGTATGCTTCTGATGCCTGAAGATTTGGTGTGTATTTTGTCAATTTTTAAAGTTCTCTCAGGCTTTTTGAAGGTCATGATGTTTTTCAGAGACACCTGCAAGGTAACTTAAAGACAAAATAATGGAAGAGCCCAGAAATCCTTGGAGGAGGCCCAGGGGGCACAGCCTAGCATCCCGACGGGTGGACCACCAAGAGAATTGGAAATTATGACTGGTTATAGATATATAATATGTTAATTGTTAGGAAGAGTATAAAAACTTTAACATTACGTGGGACGAGGTTCTTTGGGGGATTTTTGGATGCAGAGATCCCCATTGAATCAACGCACGTTTTGTAGGCCCAGTGGAGGCCCAGAGCCTCCACACTCCCAATAAAGGTGTTACCTATCTTTAATGTTTTCATTAATGTTTTCTCTGACTGCCTGTCTTCCAAGATTTTAGGCATCACTTCAACAAAACAGGTGCAGCATGGATACCAGAAGTGCTGGCTGTCCTTCACTGGCCCTGCCATCTGAGAACTGAAGCAATTCAATCCATGTCCCTCTAATGCTACCTTGTGTGCTTTCACTGCTGAAATCAATGATTTTTCACTTTTTATGCCAATGAGGAGCTAATTATGAACTGAATATATGCCTTTTAGAAATGCAGTGACCAACTTATTTCACAGAAAGCAAAAAATTCTCATCAAACAGGTCCAGATCCAAACCAACTACCCATAGTTATTCCTGATCTTAATCATCTCCAATGATTTTATATATTTAGAAAGAATCTTTACTGCATCAGACAAAAAACCCCTTATGTTGGATATAAAAGCTGAGAATTACATTGTTTCCAGATCACACCTGCACTTCCTTTCCAGCTGATGCATGTTAGCTTTCTAACCTTCAAAATAAAATTTTAAAAAGGTCCTGTGTTGAAAACAGTTTCAGTTTGTAAAGTCAAGCACTTAAACGTGAATAGATGTCAAAAAGGCATGACAACAAACTGTATTTTTAAATTTTTATCTTCCATTTGCTGATGCTGTTGTAAAGGTGGCAGGCTCTGCTCTCCCCTGCTGCATTTCTTTCTCTTTTATCTCTTTCAAGCATACAAGGTTGCTCTTTGGGATCTGCAGAAGCAAGACTAGGAGCAAAGATGGAATGTTCCAGGAAAATTATGCTCAGGAAATCCAGGATGTGACTGGGTTTTTTTCCGTAAAAATGGCAAATATGTATTCTAAGTACAGAATGGCTCTGTGAGGAGATGTGCGTGCTTCATATAGATAAAATTCTGAAACAAGACAGCTCTCTAATTCTCACAGGTCTCTACTGAAACTGAATTAATAGTATGGATACTTGTAAGCAAACTCCTGGGAGAAGAAAAGAAGTACATGACTACTACCAGGTTCACTTTCCATTCAAATTCAGGACCTCACTCCAAATCCTAGAAACAGCAGAGATCTGGAAAATGAATCCTGTAATACAAGGGAAACAAATATAACAAGCACAGTTTTACTAATAAGCTCTTCAGACATGGCTGAATGACTTAATTAAAAAATTTCCAAACCCAATGGTTAAGGATGGAAAAATTCTACATTTTGCAATATTATCTGTGATCCCTATAAAAATGCGCTACGTCTTGTTATGCTACACTTAAAATATCTTCACAGATAAGAGATAAACTGGTAATGTAACTGATGAATGTCCTTAAATCAAATTATGGTTTTGTACTCATTCCCTTAAAACTCCTGCCTTTGGTAATTAAACATTTTAGACTAAATTAAGACAGTTTTTAGGAAACCTATAAAAGAAAAAAGAACTTATCAATATACCTGAAGAATGTGAATTATGTCAGTGTTAAAATACCATATTATGCATAAAACACTCCTTCTGCAGATATTTTTATTGTTCCTAAATTCTATATTCATAGCTAGACACTGGATTACAGCACTAGAAGATGACTAGTTACAGATATAAAAGCAAGCTTCCTTTCCACTTCAAATCTGGGGTAAAAAAAATCACCATTTCCCTTGAAGACAGGAGCAGGTCCAGAAACCATTGTTATGCTGTGAGACATATGGTCAGGCAACTCAATTTTTAAGAACTAATTCATTTAATGACAGTTCTTTCAAAGAAACAAAGAAGAGCAGCTAGAAACAATGGCAGAGCTCTTGAAAAATAGTCTGCTTTCTTTCATATTTTAAAGCACAATGCAATGTAAAAATCTACACATTGCTAGGTCAAAGGAAGTAATTTCAGACTGAAAAGGCAAGATTCACATTTGCTCAGAGCCTGGAATGACTGAGCCTCAAACCTGATAGCATGTTCTGTGCAGTTCTTAAATATGAATACAGAATAACAACAGCCTCCAGCAGCAAATAGCCATATCATATGCAGCTGACTCTCCACCTTAGGACTCAAACGATGTTACAGGGCACTTAGGCAATTCATGTCATGCATTTTTAATGCTGCCAGTACTATTAATTATACTGAGTGAATGCCTGCGTCTCACACCTATCAAATATACTTTATAATGGCATGTCTGATGCAATCTATTATGAATCTATTTTCAGATGTCTGGCTGAGCAGAATAAAATGCATAGACTGAATGTCAGGTGTGCCAACCAATAAACCTTTCTCAGTCACAAGCTGAGTGTGAACCAGTGACATGAAACAGCAAGTGGGAGAAAAGAGAACAGACAGGGGTTGTGAAAAGATCAGCAAATGTTCACACTTCAAGTGAAGTACCACGTCTGCGTGGCGAAGTTTGGAGAGTGAGGAAGGGCAGACTAAGAGTACAAGCAAAAGGACCACCTCACTGAAGCTGTGAAACTGAAGTTGCCTACATGAAAAAGGGGAGAAGTAAAAATAGGGCAAGAGGGAAATGGATGTATTAGGTAAAATGAGGATGAGATGAGAAGCCCATTTCATCTGTTCTGGTCCTGCTTTAGACAAGAGGTTGGAATATCTGACCTCAAACACCCTTGCTGCCCTACCTTTTGAATACATTTCTTGTGATTTATATTTTAAACCGGAGCAAAAGCTACCACTTCCCTTCTTCAGTGAATTCTGCAAACAAGATTCAGACCTTACAGCAGTGCTAAAATGTATTAGGAAGTCTCTCCAAAGGTCAAGAAAATCTCTTCTCAGCTGATGAGATCATGGATCCTGCATAAGAATGATTCCCTCTGGAAGGTGGTCCTGCCACCCTTTCTCTAAGTGACACATTGCAGCTGGGCAGTGTCATTTCCGCCCTTGGCTTTCCTGCAACGCTGCTCACGCTTGTCTGACTTCTTAGCTAGTTGCTAAAGTTAAAGAGGGTGGAAAACTATTCAATTCTTGCTTTCTGGAGTAGTTTTCTGTCAGTTTAGCGAGGTGAATTTTTTCCCTGATGAAAACCAGTGCCAGTGCAAAGGGTGGAATAGGATAAGGGGTTATAGCCTTCCACCTTCTGTGTGGCAAAAAGCTGCTGCACCATCTGAAAGAACTACTATTAACTAAGATATATTGATCTGAAAGCCTTACCATTACTTACAGATGGGCTACAAAATTACAGTAATACACCTTAATGCCCCCAAACAAGCCTATGAGAGATCATAATACAAAATATTCAACATATTCAGTGAAAGAGATACCAAAAGGATATCTGAAAATAAGAATCATGAACTACCTGAGGTCATTCTTTTCAAGTCATCTCAAGAAACATCCCTCAAGAAGAGGGAAAAGGAATACACAATAAAAAGACTTATTCGATGCACTGTAATTCCATATATATATATATATATATTTAATTCAGGAAATGTCAAACTTTTCCATATAAACATATTTTTTAAAAATTAACTAGCTTTCAAATGACTTAATTTTCCATGGTATACACTCATGTAGAACATAGAGACCAAGAGGTTTTCCAGCCCATATGCACTACTTTTGCATTACTTAGGTCATGAAAAGAAAAACTAAAAACAAATCAGTACCAAATCATCCTTCTGTTAGTCCTGTATGGATCTCCCTTCACCTCACATTCTTCCATTTCATAACCATTTGCCTACTCAAAAGGCCTTGCAGTCTCTATATATCCTGCTCCTGCTTCTCCCTCGTGTCTTCCTCCTCTTGGATAAGGAAACTATGTTTACCTGGAAAAATAATCTTTTGATATGCCACCATATAGGTCCACTTTTTGTGTTTTATTTCCAAAAGCCTAATCACTATTTTTATTAGAGAGCACATCTCATTAGTTTTTTCATAATGTAATTCTATAAAATCTATTAATTATATATATTGTTCTAAATACACTGACACTACTCATTACAGGTACAAAATTGGCATAAATTTAACAACACAGCGGACAAATTCTGACTTGATATTTGAAAGATGAATAACTTGATCAAAGCTGCCGTGGATATAAGTCATCATAACTTTGGTAGGAAGACGAGAAAGAACTGATTTGCCAAATCAAATGCAGTTATTGTACATTAAAAGTACGCTAAATTAACCATGTAATAAATTTTAAATAAAATTTAAAATTTAAAATTTTTAAATTTTAAAGACTCTAAAATGACCAAACTTCCAATTTACTGACCTTCATTTAAAAACACATAGAGAAAAATGATCCATTCAGTTCATTATACTAAAGGGTCTTCTTATCTGTTCCTTATATGGACTTGCTGCTGAGAGGAAGAAAGTTGAGCAGGAGTGAGAAGAATATAGTCACTTGGTGAGTTTAGGATTTGAGGATCAGGAGCCTGAGACATGCAGAAGATACGCCGTAAGAGCATCCCAGGGATGAAGCTAGTGACATTGTGAAAAAGGAAGGATGCAGATATCAGGTCTATGGTAATTTTGGGGGGGAATGGCAAAGTGCTCTTGGGCTGCTTTGACATTATTGTGATAAAAATAAGTAGATATATCTACAAAGTTCCTCAGGGTTAAACTACTGTCTCTTTGGGTATCTGCTTTCATGAGACTGTAATGTTTGGACAACTTTCCTAAATTCATTTATGAGGCAACATTTAGTGCCCAGATTAAATCTGACATTAGATACAATAGATAGGGACGTGTCAAAAGCTGAAGACAGCTTTTAAGTTTAGTAATTTTACATTTCATAAGAGAACAAAGAAAATGGTAACCTCAGGCATCTGGCACGTTGTGGTTGAAGTAAGGCATCTTACAGAGCAGTAATTTGTTTAACAGAGTCCAGCTCACCACCACCACTAATTTTTAACGGTTCTTTCTAGGTTCAGTTATGATCTTTTTTTTTTTTTTTCTATAAGTTCTACCCTTGGATAGCTTCAGAGAGTTAGGAATATCCTGGATGGGCACTGATGAGGTCAGAATTGGCTGCTGGTGCTTTGTTTCCCAGGATACAAAGTTAAAGGAGCAAGTTGCAGCACATGAAACCCAGTGAAGCACATTTCCTTTTGCCATCACTTTCAGCACAGAGAATCACAAGGCTGATGTGTATGACACAGGCAGGGAATACACACTGAGAAGGAAAGAGCTGATGATCTGAATCAGGACTTCTATATCATACGGCAGAAAATACAGAAATGGGGAAAAAAAGACCACTATGTTTACTGGGAAATGCCGCTACTAATAATTACATATTATTCCGTTTAACAACCATGATAATTCAAAAATATCTGTTTTCTTTTGCTCATGGGCAGTTGCAACAAGTACAAAGGAAGCTACTTTATAACTGATCTGAAATGCTGTTTTGCAGAGCAACTGAAATGGATCACTCCTCCAATTCATTTAATTAAGTATTTGTTCAGACTGGTACCTGTCTTTTTCAATATACTAATTCTTATATTCTGCATAATCAATTCTTTATCCAATCTGAATACAGAAAACTAGAAGAAAACAGGAAATTCCCAAAGGGAAAAGCATCCTGCAATTTTACTTTAGTTTTTTCTAATGATTTACTCAAATGTCTCTCAAATACAGGTCACTAAAGCATGCTGGACACTTGTGCATCAGTCTGTCTTCATATGGCTAGTATGGGAATAAGCAAAAATCTTGTAAATAAACATTTACTCTTACTTTACAAGGTGTATCTTTCCATGTTATCTTATAGGATAATTACAATCTATATTTCTATACAGGAGCTATGGAATATTATTTACTTGAGTAAAAATAATCTTTTAACTTTTTCCTTATTTATAAAGTTATTAATGGGAGGGCAGGGAAATGTAGAAAAGTGACATGCATTTGGTTTCAGAAGAGAATTGCCATGTCTGATACAGAGCATTACCATACAATTTTGTATGAAATTATATATATTTCAAGTGATTCATCAGAAATCATGAACATACGGTTATGTGTCAATTCACTGGAAAACTAGATTAAATGGGAAAAAAAATGTAAGAGCAAGTGATTTCTCTGAAATCATTTCCATAGTGTGAATCATGTGCAAGAGATTTTTAATGGAGGTCTGCCTGTACATTTATCTTTTTTGCTCTGAAGTGTCTTTAATCTCACTAAATCATCAAATTAAACAGAGAAGTAATTGAATCTTAATTAGAGAAACAACTCCACTGAACAAAATGAAGCGAGCGTCCACTTAACCAGTAATTAGGGCACTCAGGCTCCTGGAAGGGCTCCCACATCCAGCACCACTTAGGAGGGGCTTTTTACTCAGGAAGAACAACTTGCTTGTACATGTCAAACAGGAAAACATGAGTGTGTAAGGTACCATTTGTAAAAGAAACGGACAGAGGAAATAATGTTGCATATTACTGAAAAACAGTGAAGGGCTGGCAGTAAAACATATGGGGCTATATATGCCTACAGATCCATATATTCAAAAAATACAGTGGATACATCCTGAGGCCCTAATCCTGCAAAAACTTCTGTAAATGCATTCAATTCAGTAGTAAAAAAACACCCAAGATCAGAGGACCAAACCTCCATATACTAGATGGGTGTGCTGAAAAACAAAGGGAGAAAGATCTCAATGTTCTTCAAGACCTACAGATAGCATACTTTAACTAAGAAATTACCATTTTGCTTTAAAAAGGAAAAAGCAAAACTCTATGAATTTCATTTCAGAAAGTCTACTTAAAACTATTTTGAAAATAATTTTAAGAAGTTGAGCATTTTTTCTGATAGATAAACATTTAATGATTCCACTGTAAAGAAAATATATTATCAATGAAAAGATGGTAACAGTTTTAGTAAGGGATAGCTATAAGTGTTACTGCTGGAAATACTAAGATCTTAAACTTCATCTTTAGGAATGGTAAAATGGTAATACTATTTTCTTAAAGCATAAAACAATGAGACAGCATTGAAAGTACTTGGTTCATTAAAGGCCTCTCATATTCTTTCAGGAACCTTATACATCACAAAATTTAAGCACATAAGTTGATCCAAATGACCAAGGTTACACATAAGTGCAATGCTGAGCACCTGTTCGAGTTCCCTGCTGAAGAAAATCAATTATAAAAATGACAAATGGTGACATGATTATCAATAGCAAGTCACAATGAACAGCTTTCCAAAGGTCAATGTCAGAAAGAAGCTAAACCACGTGAAAAACCTTAAGTTGAAAAACCTTAACTGTGAAAACCTTAACTGCGCACCAATATCATCATCATGGCTAGCCTCCGTGAACGAAGATTTGCAAGGCCTCTACCCACGCTTGCTACAAGCACACTGGTGGCTAAAAAGGCCAATGTGAGATAGGCAGGTTCGAATGCAAAAGGCACAGCGGAAAGTCTTGATTGGCACTACTGGCGAGGCACGGTTCTTCCTGCATTGCCTTTTTTCCTCCAGGCTGATTCTGCATGTGTACTCAAAGGAGGCAGCAGCGTTATGGATGGTGTGTCTCCATTTCTCCTGATTGGAGGCCAGGGTGGACCATTGATGGT